>CM059187.1:141266959-141866959 GCA_030323885.1 Branchipolynoe longqiensis
CCCCCCCCCACCCCCCCCCCCCCCCCCCCCCCCCCCCCCCCCCCCCCCACCCCCCCCCCCCCCCCCACCCCCCCCCCCCCCCCCCCCCCCCCCCCCCCACCCCCCCCCCCCCCCCCCCCCCCCCCCCCCCCCCCACCCCCCCCCCCCCCCCCCCCCCCCCCCCCCCCCCCCCCCCCACCCCCCCCCCCCCCCCCCCCCCCCCCCCCCCACCCCCCCCCCCCCCCCCCCCCCCCCCCCCCCCCCCCCCCCACCCCCCCCCCCCCCCCCCCCCCCCCCCCCCCCCCCCCCCCCCCCCCACCCCCCCCCCCCCCCCCCCCCCCCCCCACCCCCCCCCCCCCCCCACCCCCCCCCCCCCACCCCCCCCCCCCCCCCCCCCCCCCCCCCCCCCCCCCCCCCCCCCCCCCCCCCCCCACCCCCCCCCCCCCCCCCCCCCCCCCCCCCCCCCCCCCCCCCACCCCCCCCCCCCCCCCCCCCCCCCCCCCCCCCCCCCCCCCCACCCCCCCCCCCCCACCCCCCCCCCCCCCCCCCCCCCCCCCCCCCCCCCCCCCCCCCCCCCCCCCCCCCCCACCCCCCCCCACCCCCCCCCCCCCCCCCCTCCCCCCACCCCCCCCCCCCCCCCCACCCCCCCACCCCCCACCCCCCCCCCACTCCCCCCCCCCCCCACCCCCCCCCCACCCCCCCACCCACCCCCCCCCCCACCCCCCCCCCCCCCCCCCCCACCCCCCACCCCACCCCCCCCCCCCTCCCCCACCCCCCACCCCCCACCCCCACCCCCCCCCCCCCCCCACCCCCCCCCACCCCCACCCCTCCCCCCCCCCCCCCTCCCCCCCCCCCCCCCACCCCACCACCCCCCCCCACCCCCCCACCCCCCCCCCCCCACCCCCACCCCCCCCCACCCCCCACCCCCCCCCCCCCCCCCACCCCCCCACCCCCCCTCCACCCCCCCCCACCACCCCCCCACCCCACCCCCCCCCCCACCCCCACCCCCCACCCACCCCCCCCCCCACCCCTCCCCCCCCCCTCCCCACCACCACCACCCACCAGTCCCACCACCACTCCCCACAACACTCCCCAATCAACACCCACCACACACCACTCCCCACTCACCACTAGTACACCCAGGAACAGCCCTGATAAGGCGAGCAAACACGTAAGGCCCGGCCACATACACATTAGTGAACGTAGTTGAACGTAGTGGAGGCTAATGTAGTTGAACGTAGTTGAACATAGTTGAACGTAGTTGAACGTACCAGCATCCATACTTCTCCATGATGAGAACATGGTAAGAACATGCGTGGGCCGTGAGTTCAGATTTAAGCTTTGGACGTGTTCAAAAGAGAGGTACGTTTGAGGCAGACATAGCCTCTGTGATGATAACATACTCTAGCATACTCTAGCATACTCTAGCATACTCTAGCCACTCTAGCATACTTCTTACTGTACTCTAGTGTACTCTAGCATACTCTAGCATACTCTAGCATTCTTTGACCCGCACAAAACCTTGGCCGTTCTGCCGTGGTCACATAGCCGTTAGTGGACGAAGTTAAACGTAGTTGAACATAGTGGAGGGTAACATAGTTGAACGTAGTTGAATGTAGTTGGACATACCGGGATCCGTACCATAACATACCGGGATCTGTACCGTATAATATTTATCCGTACTCTTAGGTGGGAGATCAACCAAAACCTGCCATACCTTAACGTAGTTTAATGTAGTGATAGCCTGTTTCACCCACATTAATCTATCCTACGTTCATCTACGTTCATCTACGTTCACTAACGTGTATGTGACGAGGGCTTTACAATCTATCAACCTCCTTCATTAAAATGCGGAAACTTACTATTGTGGCCCGTGATATAATTGCGCGCGCAGCCATTCATGTTATCTGCGCCTTCCGCGGTGCACCCTTCATTAGGCAATCGCGGACACGATCTGCGCCCACTACTGCCGCGTGTTATGGAGGAGACTGGCGGTGCGGTGCATGTCTCCCCGCCAGCTCACCCCAATCCCAAACCCCAGCCCCCACACCCGTAGCACACAATCCGCGCCGCTCAAACTGGCCATCCCTCATGGGCAACATTTGTTGTTTGTTTGTTGTTGTTTTACGTCCTAGCAACATATAAGGTCATGTCAAAACGGGTACCGACTTCTGACAGTGCGCACTCATGGGGACTTTATAATTCTGCCCAACAGAGAAATCAGGCTGCCAGCACCGTGACCTGGTATCCTACTCAGTCACATTATCCTGACACCGATCTAACCAGTTCTTGCCCTATCTTATTAATGTCGAGTGCCAGGCTAGGAAGCGACAAGAATCAACTTTAAAGTCATTGGTTTGACTCGACCAAGAACCGAACTCCCGACCTTCTAGACGCGCGGCCCGCGCTCTACCGATTAAACTACCGCTCCCGGTCATGGGCAACAACTAGACAGTTTAAAGCAACGGCAATTAAAAGAATTATAGTGTCCGCCATTGGAATATTTTGCCCCCCCCGCGCCCCTCCCACCTTTAATCCCCAACACTTATACTGGAATAAATCTACTAGTGGAAATCATACCACGAACTTACAGATTAACTTACAGATCCTCTTCTGGCTGATCTAGCTCGGTTCGATTGGGCTTCTACTGTCAGCTTGTTATGGTCAATAAAGAACTATTTCGTTGCACCCATATGAAGTCATATAATTGTGGGTGTCTTCTCCAAATTCTATCCAGCCTTCTCTCAAATCTCCTGGCCTGCGATGTATAATGCACAAATGCTCATGTTGATCCAATGATGTTTGTTTGTAATTTGTGATGTGTGCTTTTATTGTAATTTGTGATGGGGATTTTACACCATTTTTATAATCAGGAGAATAAGCTCTCCATGTACGCCGTTTTCAAACAACACATTAGAAAAAGTGGCGAAAGGCTGGGTAAATGAAATTAGCAGATCAATTATTAATTTAAGAAGCAACATATATTCGCCACGTATATCTTAATATATATATATACCCGCTAATGTTTATTTGAAAAATATAATAAAACATGTAGTTCAATAGACCTTAGAAGTCAAATCGACAGCATTCTATGGTCGCCATCTTATCTTTTTGCATTCTCTCCCATTTCACCATCTCTGTGCCAATATAGTTAGTCATTGGATACTGGAACCAGGAATTCCACTTCCTATTCCATACAAAAACAATTTTCGCCCTTATTTAGACTACGTTGTCTTTCACCTCTACTCTGCGTAGAGGTGAATCTTTTATCTATCTCTGATCACGTTGCCTTGGCGACAATCAGCTTGTAGATTTCGTCTATATCAGCAAAGCCCCCATTGTCAGTGTGCATTGCGGCGCTTAGTGTTGACAGCGTGAATGTAACCGGAAGTGATTTAAGTCAGCGACGAAGCAACACCATGGACAGCGGATATGGCTTAATTGTAATCTTATATTTTATGAGTGTGAGTGCTTAAAATTAAAAACACGCTATGTAGGTTTATGGGGTGTGTTGTAAGAGAGACAGCACGTTGGTGCATATACGCCAAAAGCTTAACATATATAAGGGGGCTTTTCAGTTCCTTCTTGACAGATGCTTTAGATTGATCGCTACCCTGTACAATTATTTATTCGAAGTATTTCAGAGAGTTAATCTTTTAAACATTTTTTTTAATAGAAAGTTGAAATGAAAATATGATAAAACAATCTTGGCATACACATAAAATGATTGATCCCACAATGTTCTGAAGGGACAGGTTCTGTTATATTGATTTAGTATTCCTTGTATGCAACAAGATCTATTCAATGAGAGCAACAGTAACTAAGTAGGGCATAGGCTATATTATGTAGTTAGAAATACAACATGTTGCTGCATGGATGCGAAAATATTAACATATATTTCAGGGATTTTCCACCATCGATACATATACATATACCATATATGTCCCAATAGACGCACACTGATGCCTGTCTATTCAAAGTTAAAGAATTTCATGGATTTGTTTTTGTCGTGCCTCTGAAATAAAGTGATTGTCCTATTTTATGTGCATTCAGTCTGAATATGAATCTTTTATGACTGTAAATTTTGATTTGTTTTTGTTGTGCCTCTGAAATAAAGTGCGATTGTCTTATTGTATTTGCATTCAGTCTGAATATGATCGTAAATTTGTGCATGCTTTCAATCTTGAAATGTGGTGTGTGCTTCTATTGGGTAGCATGCTTCTAATGGGACATATATAGTATTTACATATGTATGTGAAAATAGGTAATGCATAAGATTGTTATAAGAATAAGTAATTGGAAGCTTTCAACTCCAGTTATTCGATTCTCCAGCATACGTCATCTTCTGTAGTGTTCATTTGTCATCGACTATGCAACCTCAGGCCGATTGTGGCGCCACCTGTCTGTGTATGCGTTAGCTTGTCAGTCCACGCACCCTCACTCTACCCGCGTGTGTCTATAGCTACTCATAGGAGTTGTCTATACTTTAAAACTGCATTGTCTAATGAAACATCGTTTTAACAAACAAAGAAATGTAAAAAAAAAAAACAATTCCCCATATTTGATCCTAAATCCGCAACAGTTGGAGAATAAAATAACTGCAGTGGAAACTTCCCATTAATTATACTTGCATAAATCTTCTACATTACATATTTTCACATAGATATACAAATATATGTATATGTAAAGATGGTGGAAAATCCTCCATATACTTATTAATCTTTTCGTATCCATGCACCCACGCATTTCCTGTCTGTGATAGACTACATCACCATTCGAGCGGCGCGGTGCATTGTGGGATGTGTCCCGCGAGAAGCACATGGCACATGCTAATACACTGGGTGAAGCTATGAAATGTGATAGTTTCAGCTCATCTCAGCTCTTCTTTGAAACATAGAACACTAACTAAAATATATATATATACTCTTTTATCTACATCAATATAATCAGCACATCTTATGCCATGTGCATTTAGATTTAGACAAATCTGGGCACTAAGACTGGTGTCAGAGCCATAGCCAGAGTCAGTTTTACTTATTTTATTCATGTTTTTATTTATATCCTATTGTTAATTACATATGTAGAACTAGACAATTAGTAGTGTTAATCAGATATTGGTTATATATTTCTCTGAAACAAGTGTTTGATGACACATTTGGCATTTTAATATTTAGAACAAGAATTAATAATGGTGATGTGGATATCACTGATTGTTTTGTGTGGAATTGTATGTTTCTTAGCTCAAAATGTTTAACTATGGCTAGTTTTGTCTTAGCTATTATTCATCAGATCATTATATTGCATGTGTGCATACATGTTTATGCCAAATTGTTATGTATTTCTATTCATTTTGAATAAAATCGAAGTTTTTTCCCTACACGTATCGACAAACTCAATGGCCATTCACATTTGCTTTGCTGCCAACGCCGTTTTCAGCGCATGTGCAGTCGTCTATTGGTCACAATCGCTCCCAGACCAGCACAGACGGGTCAGATTATAAATGATTAAAATATATATGGATATAAACGCAAACAAAAGAAGTACAGGTATATAACCTTTCATGAGTAAGATAGCACAGTGGCAAAGCCTAACGCACCCTACAACAATCTGAATAGCCGGACATGAAAGACTCGTCCACAAATACCTACACCCACACTGGCCAGCACTTCCACCACAACACACAGAACTAAATGAATAGTCGCCTGCACACCCAAATAGCCACCAGACGCAGTGGCCGAATTTGTAGAGCGCAGGCCTCCCATGCGGGAGATCGGGAGTTCAATTCCCAGTCGAGTCAAACCAATGATGTACAGAATTGATACTTGTCGCTACCTAGCCTGACACTTGGCATTAATAGGATAGGGCAAGGACTGGTTAGCTCAGTGCCGGGATAATGAGACTGAGTGCGAAATTCGGTCATGGTGCTGGTGGCCTGATTTCGCAGTGGGGCAGCTATATAAAGTCGCCATGAATGTGTGCTGTCATAAATCAGTACACATCCTGATATTACGTTAGATGGTGCCAGGACACAAAACTCCAACAACCAACCAACCAACCCAAATAGCCATACATCCAGATCGGCGTCCATAGACTGTAACTGAGTCCGCCCAACAGCTGTTGAGAGGGTGCACTTGTGCGCAAAGCACACAGGCCACCGATAGATATACAGACAGATGGACAGAGCAGTGGACAGGCAGGCTACCCGGAGCCAGAACCACATGGCTGTAGGGCAATAACGAATGTAGTGATGTCCCCCCCCCCCCCACCACACACACACGATAGGCTTACTGTTACACATGCAGTCCGTGGGCCTGAGGCTTATTTAGTCCTCAGAAGTGCCCTCGTAATATCAATACAGTCATCAGCCCTGCTGCCAACATTCGGATATTACCACGCCTTTTGAATGGACGTTGTTCTTTTACGACAGTCCTTCCAGTTTTGAAATAATCTAATGCTTACTCCATGTGATAAAATTAGCTCTAAGCATGACAAAGAGTCATCGGATTGCCTTTAATTTTTGTCGCGTCAATTCTCAGATAAAGCTGTGAATACTGCGGTCTTCTCCCTTCCTTCAGTTCGGAGGTTTGAGTGAGGAGAACTAACCTAATTATAATACTAGGTTTAGTATTAGACTACTTGCTTTTCCCAGACCAATTTATTTGATTAATTGATTGATTGATGGATTGCTGAATTTATGCTGTGTCAGCAGGAAAGGCTACATTCATTCATTTATCTAAATTAAAATTATACACTGTCATTTGTTGCTATCCTCCTTAGCATCCTACCGGACGTGATGGCCGAATCGGTAGAGCGCAGGCTTCCCGTGCGGAAGATCGGGAGTTTGAATCCCAGCCTAGTCAAACCAATGACTTATAAAATTGATACTTGTTGCTACCTAACCTGGTGCTGACTATTAATAGGATATCACAAGAACTGGTTAGCATAGTATCAGGATAATATGACTGTGTGGGATGTCTAGTCATGGTGCCGACGGCCTAGTCTCCCAGTGGGTCAGTAATGTAAAGGTGTCATGAGTGCGCACTGTCACAAGTCGGTACCCGTCCTGACATGGCCTAATATGTTGCTAGGACGAAAATGAACAACAAACAAATTAATATAGTGCACTGTGCCATTTGTTGCTGCCCCCTGAATGTATTGGGTGTCTGTCCCCGCTGACACTCAAACACATTTGACTAAGTTGCGTTGATTTTTTGGCCCTCCGCCAACAATTCTACACTGCAGACAGTATGCATGACCTTTATACTAAAGTAAAACAAGAAAACATTTTAGCCTTTTTGAGCGCAGCTGGACTGTACCACCTCATATAGTTTACTAAATAAATTCTATCAATTATTAATCCAACTTTTCTTTTTCTATGGGAATTTGTTTCCCTTGACCACAAATATATGATTGTGAGCTTTCTAATTTAATGAGTGTCTATTGGCACATAATTGATTGTCTGCTTTTACATGTAAAAGCGATGGTTTGAACAAAAAACAAACATTTCTCGCCATGAATATGGCCTATGCTGCCGACACGGTGTAAAGCAACCACCAATCAATCAATCAATCATGTTGCTGTTCTCCTTGGCTTTCCAGTTTAGCTGGAAGGGGGCTGCTTTTAGCCAAACAGCACCATCTGAGCAATGACTCATGCCTCATGACCCATTGATTCCTGACTCATGACTAATGGAATCGGATAGCGCTAAGTAGCAAAGGCAGCACTGTCTACAAGAAACTGCTGGCCTGACAATGAGAGCCGCAGCGATACGCTGCTCCGAACAAAGTAACAAGGTGTAAATAAGTAACACTTGCCATTCACAGCTCGAGGGACAAAGGGGGAGCCTCTGCAGCAAAAGCTAATTGATCGGAGAGAAGAGGAGCGAGAAGAAGAGGAGAGGATAGAGGAGGAGGAGGGAGGAGGATGGGGAGGGGGAGGAGAGAGGAGAAGAAGGGGAGGAGGATAGAGGAGGAGAGAGGAGGATAGGGGAGAAGAGGAGAAGAGGAGAAGAGGGGAAGAGGAGAAGAGGAGAAGAGGAGAAGAGGACAATAGGAGAGGAGAGAGGAGGCGGGTGGAGGATGGGGAGGGGGAGGAGAGAGGAGGAGAGGTGAGGAGGAGGACAGAGGAGGAGAAAGGGGAAGAAGAGAGAGGAGAAAAGGAGAGGAGAGAGGATAAGAGGAGAGGAGAAAGGAGAAGAGGGGAGGAGGAGAAGAGTGGAGGAGAGAGGAGAAGAGGGGAGGAGAGAGGAGAAGAGGGGAGGAGGAGGGAGGAGGATGGGTGAGGGGGAGGAGAAAGTCTGAGAATTAAGACAGAAGAATTGCGTTAACGCTAGGGTCTTGCACTGCATAGCGATACATGTAGTTATACAGTATACTGGTTAATATAGATTCTACTGTACGATACATGTAGTTATACAGTATACTGGTTAATATAGATTCTACTGTACGATACATGTAGTTATACAGTATACTGGTTAATATAGATTCTACTGTACGATACATGTAGTTATACAGTATACTGGTTAATATAGATTCTACTGTACGATACATGTAGTTATACAGTATACTGGTTAATATAGATTCTACTGTACGATATATGTGCGCCCGGTAACTAATAATATCCAATCTACTGAGAGACGATGCAGTGCAGAAAACATTGTACAACACACTAGGTAATAGAAGCCAGCATACATACACATAGATCATTGTACAAATCAATATCACATGCAGATGCTACAACACACAGCATCAATTCCATACAGTTTGTTGTTTGTTTGTTGTTGTTTTACGTCCTAGCAACATCTAAGGTCATATCAGGATGGGTACCGACTTGTGACAGTACACACTCATGGCGACTTTATAGTGCTGCCCCACTGGAAGACCAGGCCGCCAGCAGCATGACCTGATATCCCACTCAGTCACATTATCCTGACACTGAGCCAACCAGTCATTGCCCTATCCTAATAATGCTGAGCGCCAGGCTAGGAAGCAACAAGTATAAATTTTTAAGTCATTGGTTTAACTCGACCAGGGTTCGAACCCATGGAAGACGGATGCTCTAACTCATTCGGCCATCCCGTCTGGTCAATTCCATACAGAGTACACCATGTCTGAAGAATAATGACCAACCTACTGACACACTGACAGACAACCCTTGACAGAACACTGGGAAATAGAAACCATTGCATCGTCCGTCACTTATTTATGTAAGCCACTGCCTTCCACGTATTGGTTATTATAATTCTCTTTGAATAATGAAAGCCTTTGAGAAACAGAAACAAGACTTGTCGATGAAATAGTGATATTCGTCAATACACCCTAAGATGTCGCACTAAATATTATCTCATTGTACTACACACTGCTCAACAGAGGGGTGCCATACTACTTTCAAGAAACTGACCTGAAATGATTCATTTTGTAATGCACTAACAAATAAATGACAGTTCTTTGATGTAGATGAATTCAAAGTTCTCAAAACCAATTTACCATTCTCGGACCATTCATGAAGGTGCGCGACATAATATGTACTGGTGGATTGAATTAATAAATGTTTGTTTGTTCATTTTTGTGTATGTCCTAGCAACATCTAAGGTCATATCAGGACCGGTATCGATTCATGACAGTGCACACTCATGGAGACTTTATAGTGCTTCCCTACTGGGAGGCCAGAACACCAGGACCAGGACCTGATACCCCACACAGTCATATTATCCTGACATTGTGCTGACCAGTCCTTGTGCTATCCTATTAATGCCAAGCACCAGTTACAGGTATCAATTGTATAAGTCATTGGTCTGAATTGGCTGGGATTCGAACTCCAAACCTTCCGCATGGGTAGCCTGCGCTCTACCGATTCTGCTACCACGTCTGGTCAAGTCCAAACGTCAAAGGCCTAAATATTGATTATTATCAAAAGTGGCTCTGGGGTTGAAAAGCTGTGTTAAATGTTGAGGAAAACTAAGGTATTTAAAACAAATTTATTTATAATTTTTTTTATTGAGGCTGTATTTATACTGTCCATACTGTCATTAATATCATTATTTGAGTTGGACCTGTATGACCTCCATGGTCATCGAAATCAATCCCTTAACCATTATGGTCGTTCTCTGTGGCAGAGTGGTTAGAGTGTCTGACTTTTTTCTAGGTCAGACTCCTAATCTGAGGGTCGGCGGTTCGATTCCCCGTGCCCCTCAGCTCTGCCAATTTGGATTTCCACCGCTGTGTATAACTTACAGCGTCATCAAAGGCCGGTTGCTCTCATACCATGTCTATGTGGTGTGGGAGGTTAAAAATCCCTTGGGTTGGTAAAAGTGTAGGCTCGAGCTTTCTATCGACCAGCAGTGGAGTGGGGAAGACCAGTCGTCTATGACTGGGATTTCCCCTGCTTGGGACAACTAATGTACCAACAAAAAACAACAATGACGACAAAAATGAGAGACAAATAAGTGTTCACACTTCCTGTCTACCATTGGCTATATCGATGGAGCACCACTGATGACTGAACGACCAGTTCCCCCCCCCCCCCCACCCCCCCCCCCCCCCCCACCCACACAGTTTTCACAGTTCCCTACTGCCCTGTGGGACTTGCCGAACTCCACGCCTGTCAATTCCCTGATGTTGTCTTCCCACCTCTTCCTTTTTCCCACCTTGTCTCTTTATGTCAGAAGATCTTTATGTGATGCAATTGCCTGCTGGATCTTGCCATGCACCTCCTCATGGGCACCATGGTCTTTGTAGGAGATGTGTAGTGTCTTGTGGCAGCGCCTCATTTCCACGGTCTGTATTCTTCTTGGGTATTCTGTTGTGAGGGTACATGATTCACAAACATACAAGAAGATGGATATACCAAGGGAGGCCCTCAGTCGAATCCTGGAGCTGAGTTTATTCGTTTATTGGAGCTTTACATCCTAGCAACATCTAAGCTCATATCTGGTCGGGTACCGACTTGTGAAAGTCCGCACTCATGGTGATACCCCACAGTTTGTTTGTTGGGGTTTTACGTCCTGGCAACATCTAAGGTCATATCGGGATCGGCACCGAATTGTGACAGTGTGCACTCATGGTGACTTTATAGTGCTGCCCCACTGGGAGACCAGGCCACCACCACCATGACCTGACTTCTCACTCACTCACATTATCCAGATGCTGAGCTAACCTGTCCTTGACCCATCCTAGTAATGCCAAGAGCCAGCATAGGTAGTGACAAGTATAAATTGGAGGCATTCGACTGGGCCTCTCTATGCGAATATCAAAATATTTCCCTACAAATTCCTATTCGACTGGGACTGGAAGTGGGTTACTATACATATGATTCGGATGTGTGTTGTGGCTCCATCTGATCCAACCGTAAATCTTGCGGATAGAAAGGGCCAAGTCGAATGCCTGCAATCTGTAAGTCATTGGTTTGACTCTGCCGATAATTAAATTCCCAACCTTCCGCACGAGAAGCCTGCGCTCTACCAATTCGGCCACCTGGTCCGGTCGAAGCCCACAGTGTGCCATGCAATATTAGCATTCAGGACTCATAATAACTGGACTGGCATACATCACATAACCTCAACGCACCACACACCCACACCCACTTCCTTCGGTAACACTCACTTGCAGGCACCAACCTTTTTTCAATTCAGGGTTATTTACACAAAAGGTATATATAATAAGGTATACAATAACTCTTGAATACATAATTTGCAGCATGTAACACAGTGAAATTCTGTAACCCAAAAGTTCCATAGCAATATGGTAACAGTAGGGTCATATAACTAGATTAATATTAGTCAGATCAATGTTAGTATTTACATAGTATTTAGGATGTAAGCAGAAGTTATCTTCTGTATTCAGTTGGTAAAGTTGTAGTAAGTTTTAATGTTCAGTTGCAGTTAGGCAAGCGGTATATAAATGTCAGCTTGTTAAGCCGTGTTTACACGGGGAATTGTGAAACGATCTAGACAAAGTGATTTCTATGAAGCGTTTTACTGATGCGTTTACACGACTGAGTTTGAAAGTGTGTCGGCGACCTGGAACCAGCAGCCTTAGTGGGGAGTCTGTAGCCGGCGAGTACTGCTATATGTTTAGTTTACATACCTAGATTCACAATATGAATAACGACACCAATGTAGCAGCTACGTTAATATCGCTTGGAATTTAGGGTTAATTTAATTAAATTTCATTATTTGAGTATGTAATTCTGTTAAATATGATCGCATTCAATAGATTTCGGCCTAATCGGTCCCTCACACTGCTGGGCACCAGCGATAGTTACAGCTGAGCTTGTAGCCGGCGAGCACTGCTATTTTACAATATCGCCACCCGGGAACCAGCTGAATCGTTTCAAATAAACCACCTCACAACCTGGTATAGATGAACCGTTTCATATGAATCGATTCAGCCCTAAAACGCCTCAGAGTCACGTTTACACGCCAAATGTGAGTCGATCTAGGCAAGTCGTTTTATATGAAGCGTTTTAAATCGCCCGTGTAAACAGGGCTTTAGAAATATTCTAGTGTAACACTAGTGTAGTTAGTCATGTGAGTTTATGAATTATGTTGTTGTTTACAGTACATATTTCACTTTGTAGTCTAGGAAGTAGATATCATTGCATCCTGATACTCCTTTTGGAACAGACCTTTACGCTGATACGATCTACACTAACAAATCTTCACCAAACCATACACCTACAGGGGAGTAGCTTCTACATCTGCAGGTACGCAGCTGCGTACCACCGGTGATTATAAATATATATTCGTTTAATTAAAATATATGATGTGTTATGCCTTTTTGTTCCATCTGCGTACCATCTGCGAATCCCAAGCCAGGCCCCTGACCTCTGTATGCTGCCACAGTGTGCACAAACAGACTCTCACCAAACCACACTACATGCGTGTACAATTATTTACCAACTTTAACAAAAGGGGCTGTCACATTATGATGCATCACACCAACATACGCCGACATATGTGATTTTTGGCTGCTACATCGGGATACGTCGTTATGCGTTATGCATGCATTAGGCACTCGTTGGTATACGTCAATGTATGTCGACGTTGGTTGAGATAGGGCATCGCGCGTCGGCAAAGTTTTGTGCATGCACAAAACTTTCGACGTACGACAACGTGTGGATTTTATGTCGGCCGTACGTTATGTATACGTTAGGCATATGTCGATGTACATTAGATGTATGTTAGACAAACGTTGTTCACTACGTTGACCTACGTTAAAGGCAGTGGGAATGTACAGTCCGCTTACTGACAACATATGGATAACATACGTCTAACTTACGTCTATTGTATGTCTAATGTACGTTTAGCATTTCGCCAGCATATCTTGACATATGTAATGTATGAGGCGTAGTTCTGGCAATTTCTTTTTTTTTGTTGGTAAATATGTTTATTCTGCTGAATAAGTCTTTTGTCAGTGCCGAAGCACTGGTCTTCCAGCCATTTTTCAATTCAGGGTTATTTACACAAAAGGTATATAGAATAAGGTGTACAATACTTGTTGAATAGACAATTTGCACCATGTAACACAATGAAATTCTGAAACGCAAAAGTTCCATAACAATATGGTACAGTAGTGTCATATAACCAGATCAATATTAGTCAGATCAATGTGAGTATTTACATAGTATTTAGAATTGAATAATGTATATAACGTTCACCGGCATTCTATGAACATACCACAAGCATAATTTGAGCGTTTTTTTGCCCAGAAGCACGTTAGCCATATGTTGGTCATACGTTTGACACACCCTATGTATACATCATGTATACGTCCAACTTTGCCCTCCACACCGGAAAGTTTGACGCTTCTCGACATAAAAAAGTGATTTTACACGTTGGCCGCGCCTTTGCAAGATGTGTCGTAATGTGACAGGGCCTTTACAGTCACCAGCCTCCACACTGCACCCATCCCTTTGCAGCCTAGATGTCACTACCACATGATCCTCGTTGGGGTGGGCGTTGGTGGGCGTTAGTGGGCTTTGGTGGCTTTGGGTGGGCGTTGGTGGGAGTGGTTGGGAGTGGTTGGGAGTGGTTGGGAGTGGTTGGGCGGGGTTGGTCGGGCGGGGTGGGGTGTGTGTAAGGGACTCTCCCTTGCATGCCTCACACTAACGAACACAACCCCGCCGCTTGGCACACTAGCTAAGACAACAGCAGTAATTATTCACCTTTCCGGCCGTTAAAAATTCAGCTGGCTAATTTTCCTCCATTCCGGACCGGATGAAGGTGGCACACGGCGCAGGCGCAGAGGAACTAGAGCTGATCATCGGGCCCTTATTAAAAGACAGCTGAACTAGACATTCTCTTCTAATTCGATTTAAGTTTTTTTTCGACCCACCAATGAAAGGATTCCATCTCCGACATTAATTGGATTTTGCATACACATGATTTTCCCGGATGTGGAGCACTATGGAGGAGCGAGGAGGGAGGAGGGAAGGGAGGAGGGAGGAGGGAAGGGAGGAGGGAGGAGGGAGGGGGAGGGAGGAGGTGGCAGGAGGGGAGGGAGGAGGAGGGAAGAAGGAGGAAGGAGAAAGGAGGTCGGAGGAGGAGAGAGGTGGAGAGAGGATGAGAGAGGAAGAGAGAGGAGGGGAGAGGAGAACAGAGGAGGAGAGAAGAGGAGAGATCAGGAGAGAAGGGGAAAGAGGAGGACGGAGGAACGGAGGGAGGGAGGAGGAGGAAGGAGGCGGACATGTTGGAGGAGGGGGAGCAGGGAGAAGGAGGGTGGAGGCAGGGATCATCAAGTAGGTATGGGAATGCAGATCGCGTCAGCATAGAAAAGCCGTGCTTTCTACCCGTCATTCTGTGCTATAACTCGTGCAAGGTAATAACTGGAGTAATACAAATCGCCGAGTGGGCTGAGTGAAATGTCATGCCGGGTCTTTGTGTCCTCTTTGAAGCAGGTCGGCGAGTGGTGATGATTGTTTTGCAGCGACTTCAGACTGAAGCGTGTATCCGCTTAACAATAGTGAACTTTGAGTGATGTGATAGGTTGAGGGTGCGTCCTCTCGGAAATGTCAACTGTTAAACACAACCACTTCCGTCACCTCCTGGCACACACATCCACTCCTACACACACACACACACACACAATAAACACCCCAACCTAGCCACTCACACACAAAGCCACTCCTTCATACACACACCAACCTACCCACTCACACACATACAGCCACTCATACCCAGACACGCACAGCCACTCATTCACACCCACACACAGACGCACCAACGTACCCACTCACAGACACAGCCACTCCTTCACACCCACACAATCACAGACACCAACCTACACACAGACACACAGCCACTCACACACACGGCCACTCACACACCCACACGACCACTCCTTCACACCCAGTCACACACACATAGCCACCCATTCACATCCACACATACACATCCACTCCTTCACACCCACACACAAACACATACATCCACTCATACCCACACATACAGCCACTCCTTCACACCCACATACAGACACACACCAACATACCCACTCACACACATACAGACACTGATTCACACCCACACACAGAGGAGAACACCAACCTACCCACTCACACACCTTTAGCCACTCACACCCACCGACGCACTCACACCCACACACAGACACTCCTTCACACATACAGACACACAACAACCTACCAACTCACACACAGCCACTCACACCCGCACACACAACCACTCCTTCACACCCACACCCAGACACACACCAACCTACCCACTCACACACATTCCTTCCTTCACACCCACACCCAGACACACACCAACCTATCCACTCACATACAGCCACTCACACCCACATACACACACATCCACTCCGTCACACCCATACACAGACACACACCAACCTACACACTCACACACAGGTACTCCTTCACACCCACACACAACCATTCCTTCACACCCACACATAGACACACACCAACCTATCCACTCACATACAGCCACTCACACCCACATACACACACATCCACTCCGTCACACCCATACACAGACACACACCAACCTACACACTCACACACAGGTACTCCTTCACACCCACACACAACCATTCCTTCACACCCACACACAGACACACACCAACCTACCCACTCACACATACAACCACTCACCCCCCCACACAACCACTCGTTCACACCCTCACACAGACACACAACAACCTACTCACACACATACAGCCACTCACACCCACACCCACAACTACTCCTTCACACATACACCCAGGCACACACCAACCTACTCACTCACACCCACATACAACCACTCACACCCCTCACACACAGCCACTCCTTCACACCTACACACATGCACACACCAACCTACCCAATCACACACATACAACCACTCACATCCACACACACAGCCACCCCATCACACCCATACACAGACACGCACCAACCTACACATGCGCACACACATACAGCCACTCACACCCACATACACACACATCCACTCCGTCACACCCATGCACAGACACACACCAACCTACACACTCACACACACAACCATTCCTTCACACCCACACACAGACACGCACCAACCTACCCACTCACACAAATTCACTCCTTCACACCCACACATAGACACCCACCAACCCAACCACTCACATACAGCCACTTACACCCACATCCACACACACAGCCACCTCGTCACACCCATACACAGACACGCACCAACCTACCCATGCACACACACATACAGCCACTCACACCCATCCACATACTCTCACACGCACCGACCCACACAACCACTCACACCCACCGACCCACACTGTCACTCCTTCACTACCACACACACACACAACCACTCGTACCCACCCACACACACTCACACCCATTCAGACACACTCACACCCACCCACACACACATGCAGCCACTCACACCCACACATGCACACATCCACTTCTTCACTCCCAAAGACACAGACACACACGCAACCACTCCTACACACACACACTCACACCCATTCAGACACACTCACACCCACCCACACACACATGCAGCCACTCACACCCACACATGCACACATCCACTTCTTCACTCCCAAAGACACTGACATATATACAGCGACTCCTTCACACCCATACACACAGACACACCCAAACACTCCTACACACACACTCACACCCATCCACACTCACACACAGCCACTCCTTCACACCTACCCACCCTCCCACACACACCAACCCTCGCGCGCCAAATTTTAAAGTTGCATAGTCACATACAATTTTCAAATTTTCAAAAGCAAATCTAGATTTGAACCTAAATATCTAGATTTGAACCTAAATATGCCAACCTCGTGTACTTATTAAGGATGTGTTGCTATATAGAATGGCATACATACTCAATTTGATATTTCCATCAGACTATGCAGCTTTGATAATTTATCAAAGCTGCATAGTCCGATGAAAATATCAAATCTTCAAAACGAAGACGATTATTTAAATTTATTCTACATATCTAACTTAGATACTGTTGCACGTATTAAGCATTTGTTGCCACATAGAAGGGAATATTGAATCAAATTAATACAACATGTTACTGCCTAAGCCTATGGTGTCAGAGTTGTGGCGTGCTTGCCAAAATTAATTTGGCATGTTTGCACTTCAACTATCTCAAAAGTTGGCCATTTAAGACACAATTTACGTCAAACGAAAGTAAGGTAAACTAACTATAATGATCAACCTAATATATTTATCTCAGAAAATGACAGACACTCAAATCAGAAAATGTTGTGATAAGCTACAAAGTCTCTCTCCGGGACTTGGCTTCCTAGTGTTCGGAAGATGATGTAAGAATATTACAGTTAAACTAGATTTACCTGTAAGTTGACGTATAACGTATATTCTTTCGAATCTTATGAACATGAAGAGAAGGATCAAGAGCCCACCCAACGAGAGTACAGTATAACCCCGTTAAACCAAACTTGAAGGTACCCTAGAAATTTGTTTGGATTAACCGATCATTGGTTTAATCAAGCTTTGGCTTCAACTTTGACTTTGACTCCCCCCCCCCCCACACATACACACTACTGCCCACACACACTCACTTTCCGTGTCGTTCTCGCCACCCTACTCCCCCCTCCTTCCCGTACCCCCCCCCCCCCCCCCCCCCCCCCCCCCCCCTCCACACACATACATTATTGCTAACACTTATCGAAACAAGCATGGTGTGAAGCGGTGGGTTCTCAGATGACCAAATGGCCTTACAACCACATGAAAGTTTTGTTTAACCATACCGGAAGTGGCCTGGGACCGACAATTTTGTTTGGATTAACTGATAATTTGGAGTAACCGACTTTGGTTTAACTAACTTTTTATATGATAAATGGTAGTATTTTGCCGGGCCACGGACAACAGTTCGGATTAACCGATCGTTTGGTTTAACCGAGCTTGGTTTAACGGGGTTATACTGTCTCCGGTTCAAGGATACCATCAAGAGAAACCTGAAGCTGAGAGACATTAAGACCGACTCATGGACCCAATTCTCACAGCAGAGAGCTAAATGGAGTCAAGTAATGAAAGCAGTCTTTGTTGCATCACGACTGACAGCATGATGATGACATCGGAGTATGCACGAAGCTGTTTGACACATTGGTAATCTTTTCGGTAAGAAATGAGTTCCCTGTATGAGACTTGAACTAAAATACATATATATATATACGCGGAGTGTCTTCTCTATTACTTGCACTGTAAAATATCTGCCCATACCTGAGTCTGAGTTGAGCGTCCCCCTCCCGTTTTGGTAGATGGTGGGATTGTAATCCCTGAGTTTAAACCCGGGTCGAGTCAAAGTAATGACTTAAAAATTGATACTTGACTTTGTTTACTGTGTAGAGGCAATTGTGATTAGGGCTGGAAGACCAGTGCATTACTACTGACAACATGTTATTCAGAGGAATAAAGACACTTGAACAAAACAAAACAACTATACCTACCCGGGCATTACTAGGATATAGTTCAGTTGGTAATTAAAGTGGTGGACCACTCATGAGGGGACACCAATCTGGTGGACTGGACACCTCATGAGGATGTCAACAGACTGGCTACCAAAGCAGATCCTCTACTCTCAACTGTCTTCTGGTTACAGAAAGAGAGGACGCCCTCATCTGCGGTTCAAGGATACCATCAAGAGAAACCTGAAGCTGAGAGACATTAAGACCGACTCATGGACATCACTCTCACAGTGGAGAGCTAAATGGAGAGCGGCAGTCAAGTAATGAAAGCAGTCTTTGTCTCATCGTGACTAACAGCATGATGATGATGACTGTAATAACTAAATAAGGGGGATTGGGATAATGGGCTTAGTAAGTTGCTATTAGATTAGATCACAAATTGTCTTCATACTACGCAGACTGAAGGTGGCAGGACAGGCCCATGCTAGTTATGCTGTGCACCTTTAAATATGGCACACACGGTCAATTCAATAGAATATCCTACTGCTGTAGTCTAGGGCGTCAGAGTTTTGACAAGCCCGCCTAAACTAATTGTGCATGTATACACTAGCAATAATGTCAAGCCCTGATTAGGTAGGACTAAATAGCAATCTTTTAAGTTATCGCTTTGACTTGACCTCGGGTTCGAATCCCACACAGGATGCAGGCTCTCAACATCATACGCCCATCCAGTCTTAATACAGACACACACCAAGCTGAGTCCATACGGCATTTAAAACATTACAACTAAGGAATTGTGTTAAATTATACCAGCATGTACCATGAACATCCTATCTGGTTATATTATGATACCAGGGTAAAGATTGTAGCTGTCAATACTATAAATACACTGTCCTACCCACAATCTCCCGCTAGGTGGCTATCAGCTCTGATCTTGGAAATTGGCATCCACTTTGCCGGACTATTTTGCTTCTCTTTATGTGTGCCTAATCATTTATTTTTAAGCAGAGGTAATTAGCAACCACCCCCCCCCCCTTTCCCACCCATCCGCCCACTCACTCATCTCGCTCTGTTATCTTGGCTGGTTGCTTATTGGAGTTTTACACCCTGGCAATATCTAAGGTCATTTCAGGACGGGTACTGACTTGTGACAGTGCACACTCATGGCGACTTTATAGCACTGCCCCACTATAAAGCCGGCACCATGACCCAATATTCCACTCAGTCACATTATCCTGACCCTGAGCTAACCAGTCTTTGCCCTATCCTATTAATGCCGAGTGACAGGCTAGGAAGCGACAAGTATCAATTTTATACGCAATTGGTTTGACTCGACCGGGAAACCAAACTCCCTAGGTCCCACACGTGAGGTCTCTGCTCTACCGATCCGGCCACTGCACCCGGTCGCTCTGTTATCGAGATAAGTTGGTTAGTTGTTGGAGCTTTACGTTCTGGCAACATCTAAGGTCATATCAGGACGGGATCTAGTTAAGTGTGCATGTGCGAGGGGCGGGGAGAGGTGCAGGAGGCTGGGGGCAGGGTGTGAGGGAGCCGTCCATCACACAGAAAGCAGGTGAGATGTGGTGTCGGGCTGATAATGCGGGTCTAATGGCGGTAATTACTCACCGGATGTGGGCGCCTCCAGACCGAGCGGATCACGGCTGTCAACACGCCACCGCCCGCTGAATCACTTAGCGCTACCCGCCCCCTATGGCGCCGTTACACTCCGCCTACTGCAGTCGGATATGGGGGTGGGGGTGGGCGGGGGGTGGAGGGATGGGGATGGGGGAGGGTGGAGTGGGTGGGGGGTGAGGAAGGGTGGGGAGAAGGAATAGTGGGGGAGGGGGGAGTCGGGATGGGGAAGGGTGGGAGAGTGAGGGGAGGAGGGAGATGGTGATGGGAGGGAGATGAATAAGGGTGGGAGGAAGGCAGAGGAGGGTCTGTGGGGGAGGGGGGTGGGGACGGTGTGGGAGGGATGGGGAGTGTGGGACAGTAGGGGGAGGAGGGAGATGGGGATGGTAGGGGATAAAGAAGGGTTGGAGGACGGTGGAGGAGGGCGTGGGGGGAGGAGGAAGGGTGGAGGGAAGGGGGGAGGGTGAGGAATGTGTGGGAGGGTGGAGTAGGGATGGGGGAGGGTGGTAAGAGTGTTGTATTGGGAAGGATGGTGGAGGGTGGGGGGAGGGTGAGGAATGTGTGGGAGGGTGGAGCAGGGATGGGGGAGGGTGGTAAGAGTGTTGTATTGGGAAGGATGGTGGAGGGTGGGGGGAGGGTGAGGAATGTGTGGGAGGGTGGAGCAGGGATGGGGGAGGGTGGTAAGAGTGTTGTATTGGGAAGGATGGTGGAGGGTGGGGGGAGGGTGAGGAATGTGTGGGAGGGTGGAGCAGGGATGGGGGAGGGTGGTAAGAGTGTTGTATTGGGAAGGATGGTGGAGGGTGGGGGGAGGGTGAGGAATGTGTGGGAGGGTGGAGCAGGGATGGGGGAGGGTGGTAAGAGTGTTCTATTGGGAAGGATGGTGGAGGGGGGGTGGAGGGTGGGGGGAGGGTGGCGGATGGGGAGGGGGCTGGGATGTGGGTGGGGAAGAGTGGAGAGTGGGGAAGGGAGGTGCGAGAGGGTGGGGGGAATTATGTGAGGGATTACGGGAGAGATTAGGGGAGAGATTCGGGAGGGTTGGGAGGAATGAGCAGTGCGGAAGGGAAGGACGGGAAGAGAGGGAGGGGGGAGGGCGAGGGGGGGGGGGTGGAGGTGAGAGTAGTGTAACAGGGTGCGAATGTGAGAGGAAGCGAAGACGGTAGGAGGGTAAGAGGGTGCAAGGTGGGGAAGAATGTGGGAGGGTGAGGGGATGAGAGGAAGGGAAGATGGGGGTGAGAGAGGGGAATAGGAAAGAGTGGAGGGATTGTGGGAGGGTGGGAGGAGGGGAAGAATGTGGGAAGGTGTGAGGATGAGCGGAGGGGAAGATGGGGGTGAGAGAGGAGAATAGGAAAGAGTGGAGGGATTGTGGGAGGGTGGGAGGAGGGGAAGAATGTGGGAAGGTGTGAGGATGAGAGGAAGGGAAGAGGGGCATTGTGGGATGCGGAGGGGAGGACAGAGTTGGGGGTATTTTGAGAGGGTGGGAGGAATGGAAGAGTGGGACTATGGGAGGGGGAGGGGGGGGGGGACGAGTTAGGGGTATTGTGGGGGCGGGGTGGGAGGAGGGGAAGAATGTGGGAGGGAGGGAGGGAGGGAAGAGGGCGCCTGATGCTGCCAGATCTGTGCATCCAGTCCGGGGTTAGCGGACATTTAGGCCCCATGACGCTATGCTAATATTAACTCCGGCCAGCCTCCTGGGTGGTGGTGGTGGCGCTGACTGGTACTGGGCCTGAGCGGCCATACTTGTATACATGTATGAGCTGAGCATTATGGGATGGCAGCGAGGATTGGTGCCACGGCGCTATGTGTAGGAAGAGGGGCAGCACGTGGTACTGTCTTACACTGATATAAGACTGATGGGCATGACCATGTGCATTGATCAGCATAAGCACAGGCCAACCTCACCCCCACCCCCCACCTCCACCCCCACCCCCACCCCGACCCACACTGACGCTATAGGTGTGAAGATTTACATCTCACGTTGTAGCTAAATATAGCCCGCCTGTGCTTTTTTTTCCTTTTTTTTCTTTCTTTTTTTCTTTTTCTTCCGTGATAGGTGTATTTATGCTTCCTATAACTTGTCTTCACCACTAGACAGGAATAGTTTTGTGATTCCAACTTATTATTGTAGTTGATAGAGAAATTGTGCTAAATCAATGTAAATTCAGACCATTTCGGTATCATTTCCTCCCCCCTTTATGCTATCATGTCAACAAAATCCAAATACCAACTGACCAGCACTCCACTATCTCGCCCGGGTGCCTGCGGTCCAGGCCTACTTGACCTACTTCTCTGCTCGCACCCGGCTACCCAGGTTCCTCAATAGAAGCATAGAACATATCAGAGTATCTATATCGGCTCACCACCCAAACGGCATTCTCAAATAATATTCGAATTAATAATATTTATACGACACATATACTTCGTGTACCTTCGCTGACGTCATTTCCGCTTGTCACTGAAACTCTATACGGACCAGCCAATACCTGTTAGCTATGTACTTCCGGAACATGAGCAGCTCTCTACTCTCCTTCCGCCCCTGCTATATGTATATACATATATATATATATATATTTTTGTTTTATCTCGCTCACCAGCTGATGCCCAAATTTGAGCAGATAGTCGTTATGTGCAGGTCTGACAAGACTGAGTTCCGGTATTGGAACAGCGAGTGTCAGATTGGGAAAGTCACAATTGGAAATAGACAAGCGCATCCACCCACAGCTGGGCTATTTATAGCATGGTGGGGACGGGGGTGGGGGTGGGGGTGCGGTGGGAGCAGGTCTACGGGATGTAGAAGGGCGCTAGGGCAACCGTGTATATATCATTGATATGAACAGTGGGTGGAAAGACTCCGTCCCCACCAAAGCACACAGTAGACGTACTACACACTGCATACTACACACTACACACTGCACACTGCATACTACACACTACACACTGCATACTACACACTACAAACTACACACTGCACACTGCATACTACACACTACACACTGCGCACTGCATACTACACACGACGCACTACACACTGCATACTACACACTGCACAATGCATACGACACACTATGCACTACACACTGCGCACTGCATACTACACACTACGCACTACACTGCACGCTGCATACTACACACCACACACTGCATACTACACACTGCACACTGCACCCTGCATACTACACACTGCACACTGCATACTACACACTACACACTGCACACTTCACACTGCATACTACACACTACCCACTGCACACTGCACAACACAGTGCATACTACCCATTACACACTACACAACACACTGCATACTACACACTAGACACTACACACTGAACACTGCATACTACACACTGCACAACCCACTGCATACTACACATTACGCACTACACAATACACTGCATACTACACACTGCACACTCCATATTACACACTACACAGTACGCACTGCACACTACACACTGCACACTACACCCTGCACACTGCACACTACACACTGCATACTGCACACTGCACACTACACACTACACAACACACTGCACTATCAAACACATTACACGTCATATTCCACATATAGTACTAGACACTATACACTACATACTATACACGGCATAGTAGACACGGCATGCTACATACAATACTCTACATATCATACTCTGCACAGCATACTCTGCATATCATACTCTGCACATCATACTCTGCGCATCATACTCTACACACTACACTTCACAAACTACACAGCACACTCTATGCATCACACAATACACACAACATTACACAGCACACACAACATGTCACTCAGTACACACACCACCACTACACGCCACACACCACACTACACATCAAACTACACACTGCAAACCAAACACCACACACCACAACGACACAACAACATACTACACACAACATGATACACAGAACACACACTACAACGACACTACACACGACAGTAAACACCACACAATACACCATCCTACACACCACACACTACACACAACGCGCTATAAAGTACATATCACACACTACACACAAACTACAGACATTATTAGTTTACGAAACTGGAGAGTTGGCCTGGCTCCTAGCGGACATATAGTCCCATGTGAACATCAGAATACAGCAGTGTGTTGCCTTCTGCTCAGGAATTCATCCAGAAGTCCCTACCCAATCAAATGCTGAAATTGTGAAACTAATGGTCACAGCTCCAGTTTCATATTGCCTCAGACTAGAATCAGCCAAGCCCTCTAACATCTAGTACATACTTAAGCTTTACATCAAGATTCCTAAATAAAGCACATTGTCACAGGAAATGTTGTCCCCCCAATATACATTTGAAATACCATAGTGTATTGGTGTTTGTGTCGGAACTAATATTGTAATATTCATATTTATATATTATATTTGATGTATAAAGTCGCCGAAGGGAATTGTTATATTATTATTCGTTATTGTTGCTATACGATGCCATTTTATGTGGCCGGTCCTCCATTCACGTGACCGGTGGCGCCACCATCGGCGCGAATCCTATACCAAATGTAGTTCCGTGAGGGCTGCTTGTTTCTTATTGGAAGTGCATGAATGTGTGCATGTACACATGGTTAACCTTGCATGACGTTGCGCCACCGTGTGGACAAAATACCTCTACACATACACATGGTTGATGGAAACAAGCTGAACTCTGTTCTGGAATTCACCTACCTCGGAAGTACTATATCAAGTGATGGACGCATTGATGCTGAAATACAGAGGAGGATGGCCAAGGATAGCGCATCTTTCGGCCGACTGCACCAGAGACTGGAACAACCACCATGTGTCCATTCAGGTCAAAGGCAAGATCTACCGTGCAATCATACTATCCACCCTACTATACGGAGCCGAGGCCTGGACAGTGTACAGACGATAGGTGAAAAAGCTGCATGCCTTCATGATGCGACATCTGCGTTCAATCATGAGGCTAACCTGCAAGGACAAAGTGACAAATAAGGAAATACTCGAACGGACGGGTCTGCCCTCTATGGAAGATCTTCTAATCAAAGAAAATCTCCGGTGGACTGGACACCTCATGAGGATGTCATCAGACAGGCTACCAAAGCAAATCCTCTATTCTCAACTGTCTTCTGGTTACAGGAAGAGAGGGCGCCCTCATCTCCGGTTCAAGGATACCATCAAGAGAAACCTGAAGCTGAGAGACATTAAGACCGACTCATGGAGGCAACTCCCACAGCAGAGAGCTTAATGGAGAGCGGCAGTCAAGTAATGAAAGCAGTCTTTGTCGCATCACAACTGACAGCATGATGATGATGACACATACACACATCTATATAATATATATATATACTGATGGATGTATGCATGTATATATGCATACATGTATATATGCATACATGTATACATGTGCAATGTTCCGTCCTGATATGACCCTATATGTTGCTAGAACGTAAACCAACAACAAACAACAAGTGTGTACATGTATGCATACATATATACTTTTATACATATATACACACATATATATATATACATATATATGTATATATATACATATATGCATATTTACAAATATGCATATATACATATATAGATATATACATATATACATACATACATGGACTGGTGTGCTCAGTGTCAGGATAATGTGACTGAGTGGGATACCATGTCATGGTGCCGGCGGCCTGGTTTCCCAGTGGGACAGCACTATAAAGTCGCCATGAGTGCGCACTGTCACAAGTCGGTACCCGTCCTGATATGACCTTAGATGTATGTATGTGCATATATTATACATGCATGTATACATGTGCATATGCATGCATGTATACATGTATACACATCCACATGGGTAGATGTATGCATTCACATATGTATGCATGTATTCATATATATGTATATACATAGACACACGTATGTACATATGTACATGTATACATACATACATATGTATATTTGTATGTAAGTGGTTATTTGCATATTTGTGTATATGTACACATGCATACATGTGTATATACATGTGCATATGTGTAAATTTGCATATATGTATATATGTATGGGTGTGTATGTGTATGTGCATATGTATGTATATATGTACTTCTGTGTATATGTATACATATATCACTGATATATCTGTACACATATGCACATTTATTCCTAGACATATACACATTTATTCCTGAAAACATATACACACGCATACACCTATTGATACATGTATATATTACGTATACATATACACATACATATATAGACATGCATACATATGCGTAGCTAATGATATAGATACACATATACACATATGCGCACACCCACCAATACTCATACACAAACATTAACACATAAACACCCATTCACATGTATACAGATACACATGCACACATATACGCACACCAATATGCATACATACATTAACACATATACCCCCATTCACATGTATACATATACACATGCACACCAATACTCATACACATACATTTAACACATATACACCCATTCACATATATATAGATACACATACACACATATACGCACACCAATACGCATACATACATTAACACATAGACCCCCATTCACATGTATACATATACACATGCACACATATACGCACACCAATACGCATACATACATTAACACATAGACCCCCATTGACATGTATACAGATACACATGCACACATATATGCACACCAATACACATACATACATTAACACATAGACTCCCAATACGCACACCAACCACATACATTTAACACACATAGACCCATTCACATGTATTCAGATACACATGCACACAAATATGCACACCAATACACATACACATACATTAAGACACATACACCCATTCACATATATAGATATACACATGCACACATATATGCACATCAATACACATACACATACAGCAACACATATACACCCATTGACATGTAAACATACACACATGCACACATGTACGCACACCAATACGCATACATACATTAACACATAGACCCCCATTCACATGTATACAGTTACACATGCACACATATACGCACACCAATACGCAGACATACATTAACACATAAACACTCATTGACATGTATACAGATACACATGCACACATTATACGCACACCAATACGCATACATACATTAACACATAGACCCCCATTCACATGTATACAGTTACACATGCACACATATACGCACACCAATACGCAGACATACATTAACACATAAACACTCATTGACATGTATACAGATACACATGCACACATATACGCACACCAATACGCATACATACATTAACACATAGACCCCCATTCACATGTATACAGTTACACATGCACACATATACGCACACCAATACGCAGACATACATTAACACATAAACACTCATTGACATGTATACAGATACACATGCACACATATACGCACACCAATACGCATACATACGATTAACACATAGACCCCCATTCACATGTATACAGTTACACATGCACACATATACGCACACCAATACGCAGACATACATTAACACATAAAACACTCATTGACATGTATACAGTTACACATGCACACATTACGCACACAATACGCATACATACATTAACACATAAACACTCATTCACATGTATACAGATACACATGCACACATATACGCACACCAATACGCATACATACATTAACACATAGACCCCCATTCACATGTATACAGATACACATGCACACATATACGCACACCAATACGCAGACATACATTAACACATAGACCCCCATTCACATGTATACAGTTACACATGCACACATATACACACACCAATACGCAGACATACATTAACACATAAACACTCATTGACATGTATACAGATACACATGCACACATATACGCACACCAATACGCATACATACATTAACACATAGACCCCCATTCACATGTATACATATACACATGCACACATATACGCACACCAATACGCAGACATACATTAACACATAAACACTCATTGACATGTATACAGATACACATGCACACATATATGCACACCAATACACATACATACATTAACACATATACCCCCATTCACATGTATACAGTTACACATGCACACATATACGCACACCAATACGCAGACATACATTAACACATAAACACTCATTGACATGTATACAGATACACATGCACACATATACGCACACCAATACGCAGACATACATTAACACATAGACCCCCATTCACATGTATACAGTTACACATGCACACATATACGCACACCAATACGCATACATACATTAACACATAAACACCCATTGACATGTATACAGTTACACATGCACACATATACGCACACCAATACGCAGACATACATTAACACATAGACCCCCATTCACATGTATACAGATACACATGCACACATATACGCACACCAATACGCAGACATACATTAACACATAAACACTCATTGACATGTATACAGTTACACATGCACACATATACGCACACCAATACGCATACATACATTAACACATAGACCCCATTCACATGTATACAGATACACATGCACACATATACGCAACCAATACGCAGACATACATTACACATAAACACTCATTGACATGTATACAGTTACACATGCACACATATACGCACACCAATACGCAGACATACATTAACACATAAACACCCATTGACATGTATACAGTTACACATGCACACATATACGCACACCAATACGCAGACATACATTAACACATAAACACTCATTGACATGTATACAGATACACATGCACACATATACGCACACCAATACGCATACATACATTAACACATAGACCCCCATTCACATGTATACAGATACACATGCACACATATACGCACACCAATACGCAGACATACATTAACACATAAACACTCATTGACATGTATACAGATACACATGCACACATATACGCACACCAATACGCATACATACATTAACACATAGACCCCCATTCACATGTATACAGATACACATGCACACATATACGCACACCAATACGCATACATACATTAACACATAGACCCCCATTGACATGTATACAGATACACATGCACACATATACGCACACCAATACGCATACATACATTAACACATAGACCCCCATTCACATGTATACAGATACACATGCACACATATACGCACACCAATACGCATACATACATTAACACATAGACCCCCATTGACATGTATACAGATACACATGCACACATATATGCACACCAATACACATACATACATTAACACATAGACTCCCAATACGCACACCAACACATACATTTAACACACATAGACCCATTCACATGTATTCAGATACACATGCACACAAATATGCACACCAATACACATACACATACATTAAGACACATACACCCATTCACATGTATAGATATACACATGCACACATATATGCACATCAATACGCATACACATACAGTAACACATATACACCCATTGACATGTAAACATACACACATGCACACATGTACGCACACCAATACGCATACACAGGCATTTAACACATAAACACCCAATCACACCTACACACATCCCCCCCCCCCCCCCCCCATGCACACACCCATCCCGGGCGCATCAATACTGGTTTGGCGCCGGGTTAGATGTGCCCTGAAGTAGGGGCGGAGCTGCTGCTCTATCTCTATAAGCCAGCATTGGTTGGGCTGCCAGGCGAGTCTGGGTGCGCATGCTCACCGTTATTTACAGCGCGTGTTCGTTAAGGCCCTGTCACACGACGTACGGCATCAGTGCATGCTCAACATATGAAAATTTGCCAGTACGTCGGGATTCATCAAACTTTTCAGTGGTGGGGGGTAATAATGGGCGTATACACAACGTAGACACAACATACGTAGCGTATGCAGAACGTATCTCTGACGTATTGCTAGCTTAGGAGAGCATTCATGTGCCTCGCAAAATGTTCGCAAAACATTCGCAAAACGTTCGCAAAATATTTGCATATGTTCACAGACATTACATATGTTAGTCCATCACTAGAAGTATGGCGTATACATTAAATATGCTGGAGATATGGCAGGCATACGTTCGAAGTATGTTATGAGTATGTAATGCATCCATTGGGAGTATGCAGACTGTACGTGGACTGCGCGTTCCCACCGGCTGAACGTATGGCTAACATGCAGCAACGTATACCAACATATCCCTAATGTACTCCCAACATACGCCGACATATCCCGAAGTACATGCAGCGTACGTTCAACATAAGAGCCACACATACAAAATTTTGAGCATGCACACAATTTTTTCAGAGCCTCGACGTAAGACAACGTATACTGACGTATCCAGAACATATATGCCGTATGCCCAACATACCCGTAATGTATGGCGACGCATGCCGACATGTTGGTCGAAAATCACATACGTCAGCATGCGCTAAGGCTCTACATCATAGTGTGACAGGTCCTTTACGCTGCCCGTATTGATCACACAGCGGCGCGAACCATAACTGCCAGCGTTCCTACAGTCAAGCGTCCATCTGATGGGATAGAGGTGAGCAATGCGCGTTCGCGCCATCAAAACTACTCAATGAATATTAGATAGTGGCACGCGTATTCAAGTAGTCGCCGCCATTGACAGAGTTCGATCGATGACAAGACAAACTCCTCTCTCTCTCTCCCATCCTCCTCCCTCCCTCCCTCCCTCCCTTCCACGCCCACCTTTACATGCGCATTTATAGTCATAACTATAAGTAAAATGTCACAAGGTCATCGTTGTCATCAACTCTCGCTCTCGTCGTCTCTCTACAGGTCGCCCGATTCGTCTGAGTCTATTTTGCGCATTGCTTACGGTGATTAACTTGGGTGCAACATTTAGATCAGGGTACAGGATATAAACATGCTTTTTTTTTATCATCTCAGCTTTGCTGCTCTCTATAGCCCCATCCGGAGCGCTGACACTTACATTGACAACACTCCTCTACCCAGCCACTACATATCCACCCTAGTCAATAGGCCCTTGTATAGTCTTACTTTTTATTTGTTGTTTATTTTGGGTTTCTCCTTGCGCGCATTGCAATCTGTGTCTGTTTTACTGAAAATCTTCTTTAAAAAGAAAATCTTTGACCAAACATATATATATATGTCAAAATAATATTTGAATAGCAAAGTGCTTCCGTTGTGTTTTCATTTTGTGCGAGATGTAGGCGAGATAGATATATGTGATCTTTGCTCGTTTGTTGGCGTGTTACGGCCTAGCAAGATCCGATGTTATATCATGACGGGTACCGACTTATAACAGTGTGCACTCATGGTGACTTTATAATGCTGCCCCGCTGTGAGACCAGGCCGACAACACCATGACCCGATATCACATTCATTCATATTATCCTGGTATTACGCAAACACATCTTTGGCCTATCCTATTAATGTCGAGTGCTAGGCTAGGTAGCGACACACACCAATTTTGTAAGCCATTGATTTGACTCGGCCTGGATTCGAACCCAGACATTCGTCACGGAAAGCGACTGCTCTTATCGAATCGGGTACAACGTCCGGTTTATGGGAGAGGACATTGGATAATTTAATAATATTATGACAATAGAGGAAGGTGCAGCGAGAATGTGTCGTCCTTCCCAGAATTTGTATTTCTAATATGTATTGCTACTCTATTAAGTATCTACTCTCTTTTAAGTGCATATAAATACAAATCCTCATGTGCCCCTTTAGTAACAATGTACATCCGATGGTGGCCCCACAGTTGAGTAGCGGAGGCAATATAGAATGATCGGTACAAATGAAATATATAATAATTCCCTTCCGCGTCTTTATACTCAAATCATTCGCTATGCATAACATATATATATATGTACATATATATATATATATATATATATATATATATATATATATACCAAAACGAATTTATAAATAGATATGTATACATATATATATATATATGAATAAATATATAATTTATATATTTTAGCCAGGTTGATCGCTTAGAGAATCGGTATTGTGCAGGATAAATTAAAACACTACAGGCGGCGTATGTGGATCAAACAGTCGGAACAAAGAAATATATGAAATAGAATACTATTATAAAATACAACAAGTGCCTTTCTTATTTATATGTCACAAAAATACACCGCACAATGCATATTAAATTTCAAATCCACCAAATGTCGGTCTAGTAATATTATCTTTATGATCTCATTATCTACGGACGCAGACAGTTACTTAGTCAGCAAACAAGAAAGTACAATGCAACAAATTGAAAAGGTAGTGAGACCAGACAGAAACTGCAATTGCGATTGCACCCTCCGGGGGTATGCGGGAGGCAGTTGTGTGTTTCATATGACCGTGTGCCACGCGCCTCCTCCCGGTAGGATCTCGGAGCGACATCGGGCCGTGGTGACGGGTGAACAGAAGGTACAGAAGGAATAGAAGCAATTGAAGGAATAGAAGGAACAGAAGGAACAGAAGGAACAGAAGGAACAGAAGGAACAGAAGGAACAGAAGGAACAGAAGGAACAGAAGGAACAGAAGGAACAGAAGGAACAGAAGGAATAGAAGGAACAGAAGGAACAGAAGGAACAGAAGGAACAGAAGGAACAGAAGGAACAGAAGGAACAGAAGGAACAGAAGGAATAGAAGGAATAGAAGGAATAGAAGGAAAAGCAGGAATAGAAGGAATAGAAGGACTAGAAGGACTAGAAGGACTAGAAGGAATAGAAGGAATAGAAGGAAGAGCAGGAATAGAGGAACAGAAGGACTAGAAGGAATAGAAGGAATAGAAGGAATAGAAGGAATAGAAGGAATAGAAGGAATAGAAGGAATAGAAGGAATAGAAGGAATAGAAGGAATAGAAGGAATAGAAGGAATAGAAGGAATAGAAGGAATAGAAGGAATAGAAGGAATATAAGGAAGAGAAGGAATGGAAGGAATTGAAGGAATAGAAGGAATTGAAGGAATTGAAGGAATAGAAGGAATAGAAGGAATAGAAGGAATATAAGGAATAGAAGGAAGAGAAGGAATTGAAGGAATTGAAGGAATAGAAGGAATTGAAGGAATAGAAGGAATAGAAGGAATAGAAGGAATAGAAGGAAGAGAATGAATAGAAGGAATAGAAGGAATAGAATGAAGGAGAATTCCAGCCAGGGACAGGTGTGTATCCGTGTGATTGTTGTTCTGCTATTGTTTATATAAGAACTGGACTGAATGGCTGAATTTGGTTAAAGTGCAAGCTGGCTTCCCATGCAGAAGGTTGATTGGTTGTTGGAGGTTTACGTTCTGGCAACATTTAAGGTCATATCAGGATGGGCAGCGACTTGTGACAGTGCACACTCATGGTGACTTTATAGTGCTGGTCCAGTGGGAGAACAGGCTGCCAGCACCATGACCTGATATCTCACTCAGTCACATTATCCTGGCATTGAACCAACCAGTCCTTGCCCTATCCTGATAATGCCGAGCACCTGGCTAGGAAGCGACAAGTATAATTCTTTATGTCATTGGTTTGAATCGACCAAGGTTCTAACCCATAGGTTCGAATCCCACGATCTACCAAAACGGGAGACACGTTCAACTCATTCGGCCATTCATCTGGTAGTCATGCAGAAGGTCATTTCTATGAATGCTGGCTGAGTCAAACCAATGACTTACAAAATTGACACTTGTCGCTACCTAGTTTGGCGTTTGTCATTAATAGGCTAGGTCAAAGACTGTTCCGATTAGCATAATAATAATTTGACTGCGTTAAACATCAGGTCATAGTGCCAGTGGTCTGGTCTTCCAGTGAGGTTTCATTATAAAACCGCCATGAGTGTGCATTGTCAATAGTTGGGCTCTGTTCTGATCTGATGTTAAATGTTGCCAGGACATAAACCCCCAACAATCAAGAATAAGAGTTCATATATAATCAATAGTTGTAAGATTCAATTTGTATAGGGATTACTATTTAATACAGTATGTTACAAAATATTATATATATATATATATATAATAGATGTGATATATAATGAATTATGCGAGTATAAAGATATGTAAGGGAATTATTATCATTATGGTTATACTCTGTAAGACCCAACACTGTGCCACCTGCGGCCTCCTCGCCTCCACCGGATGTAGACCAGTGCCAGTCGCACCGTAGGACTTTTTTTCTGATGGGGACATTCAGAGTGACACATAGATACAGTATTACATACATAATTCGGCATGGTAAATTCCAATCACAGAAAATTGGTCTTCCTCATTCTATCGCACCTTGCCATCACCTAATAATGCCAAGCACCGGTCTAGGTCAAAACTAGTATATATATTTATTAAACCAGAGATTTGACTCAACAGGGGTTTGAATCCCATCAGCTGCAGTACGGGCAATATATATATTCACACTATTCACGCGTGACCTAATTAGGCATTAGAATGAGGTTGAGCACCTGTCAGCTATTGGAAATGGCAGTAAGACATGGCTGTGTGCTGATGTGTATGAACTATGACAGAAATTAAAGGAGTAAAATTTGAAGATATTCACTTTTGAAACTATCATATTCATTTTTGCATAACTTTTTTCTATCTATTGGTCAATTTTCATGAAGATTGAGTGATGATCAGATGCATTTCAGTAGGGCGATGTCAACAAAGTCGCTCACCCTGGTTGCCAATCTTTTCTTAAATTCAAAATTGCATAACCTTCTTAATATATATATATTAACAAAATATATTTTAACCCTTTTAAAGCTGTTATTAATTTGGAATTACTAAGACTAGTTGTTTAACTGTGTTACACAGATAACTACGCTGACAGTGCTGCATTACATGATACCACCATAGCTATGCTGACTTGAAGTGGACAGTCACCTTGTAGTTAAAGAATCGGAAAATCACCATGCGATGGTCATTCAATCTTCGTGAAAATTGGCCAAAGATAGAAAACAGGTATGCAAAGATGAATATAGTAGTTTAAAAAATGAATCTCTCAAATTTGAGTGATTTCTAGAGATATTGGTCAATGAAAAAGTATTCACATTACTTTTCATACAGCGGTGCCTCGCAGATGCATACATGGCCTCGGTATGGCTTCAACATGGCCGCGGCATGAATAGCGTCACTGGGCACTGAAGTCATTTGGCTATCGTAAGATGATATAACACGGTACATATCCGTGCCTATGTATTGCTCACAAAAATGATTAAGCCTTCTTCTACGGTCCGTTTCATACCTTCATGTGATTCGGTAGAGAAACTGCTTCCGGTTGTGAGATAGTGGCACCTAGTCTCCTATCAGGTCGACCGGACGCTATTGCAGAATCGGTAAGAGCAAAGGCTTCCCGTGTGGAAGGTCAGGAGTTAGAATTCGAGTCGAGTCAAACCAATGACTTACAAAATTGATACTTGTGACTACTAGGATTAGGCAAGCACTGGTTAGTACAGTGTCAGGATAATATGACTGAGTTGGATATTAGGTCATGGTGCTGGTGCCCTGATCTCCGGGTGGGGCAGCACTATGATTATGAAGGTCCATCACTAAATGCATTGAAAAACAGACTGAATAAACTTCGGACTCAGTATCGGTATAGTTAGTCTTCGCCGCATGACCACTATAATTATGACAGGTCATATATATATATTGACAGCCGGAATCTGTTAACAGAATATTACGCCTAAAATATAAACGGAAGAAGATAAGTAAAAGTAAGTATGAGTGTGCGCTATCAAAATATGTCACCGTCTTGATATGACCACAGATGTTGCTAGAACATAAAACCCAACAAACAAACAAACAAATCCTCTGAGGCGTCATTTAGCGGCTCTCTATGTGTCGATGAGATTCCACCGTTGTTAACACATTTCAGCAATACAGCTTCCAGTACACGTTTCCCAGAACGCTATTAGGCGTGACATTAAATATAAAGCGCTGCACACACTACACACCTTTCAGTTGTCGAATAATCGAATTAAGTGCATGACGTCAGACTGATGTGAATGTAATTTGCATACATAATCAATCATGGCTGTGCTTGCCTTTTTGTCAGACGATGTCGTAGTAATTCATTGGGAATTAGATCATGTGGTGTGTAGTGGACATGGACAAAGAACATCACCAACAAAGAAGTTCTCAGAAAAATAAAAGATAAGAAAAGCTTGTTTGCCACTATACAGACAAAGAAACTTATCTATTTTGGCCACATCATTCGTCAGAGTTCAATATACCGTATATTGTTGGAAGGGAAGGTGAATGGCAGCAGAGGGAGAAGGAGACCAAGAAGATCATGGTTTACAAATATTTCACAGTGGACAGGCTTGAATTATTCAGTCTATCAGAACAGCACACCATCGGGACAAGTGGAGAACCATTGCATCCAAACCTCAACTAGAGGACGGAACTATTGATTGATTGATTGGTGTGTAGTACGGGTGTTTGGTGTGTCTTGTGTGTAATAAGTGATGTGTAATGGTTGTTTGTTGTTGGTTTACGTCCTAGCAACATCTAAGGTCATATCAGGACGGGATATGTAATGTGTGTCGTGTGCGCCGTGTGCGCAGTGTGCGCCGTGTGCGCCGTGCGCCGGGTGCGCATGGTGCGCAGGGTGCGCATGGTGCGCAGGGTGCGCAGGGTGCGCAGGGTGGTTCCGTCGGGTTCGAATCCAATAATCTCCCAAAACGGGAGGCGGATGCTCAATGCATTCAGGCGTCCCATCTTGTTGAAAGTCCATGAGTAAAACATTTGATATGCACAAGTAGAATGATTTGGAATAACACTATTAATGGTATTGTACTCTTAGAGGAGCTACTCTGTTGTAATTATTTAGTGCCGAAAGAAGGCTGACGGCCTGTCTGGTCAATGATTGGCTATTTGGGTCGTTCAGTCCAAAAGACATGCCTCGGTCAATATAGTGACATGGAACACTCATAAGCTCCATCTGCAAGACAAACCTCAAACAGTATATGGCTAATAGCTTAGGAACTACAAAGCAAGGTTATGAAATATAATTCCATTATAATCGAAAAGTATCATGGGGCTCCGAAGGGAGGCAGCATCAGTAATCTTTCTTTGAATAATATAGAATCTGAAGCCTATTCTCTAGACCTAATAACCTAGGCAATTTGACCTATTCATGCTTTGCCTAATATGACAGAATATGGATATTTGCACCCCAACTCGGCACATACTGAGGTTTAATGGTCAAACACCATTAATATGAGTATCCTTTGGATAGTCTTATCGACCCTAATTTCAAAACTGTTGACATTTCTAGTAGAAATATGAATATTCCTTTAGAATATCAGAAATATCCATATAATGAACACAATTTAAAAATCAAATATCCGAGTTTTTAAGGACTTGGGACAGAACCCCACCCCACCCCAGTGTCCACAAGTAAATGATAGCTTCGTTGGTTGTTGGACTTTTACATCCTTGCAACATCTTAGGTCATATCCGGACGGGCACCGACGTGTGAGGGTGGCGACTTAATATTAATTCCCCACTGGGAAATCAGGCAACCAGTACAATGACCTGATATCCCATTCAGTCACATTATCCTGACAGTGACCCAACCAGTCCTTGCCCTGTCCTATTAATGCTGAGCGCCATACTAGGAAGCGACAATGATCAATGTTGTAAGTTGTGGTTTTCTGTATGTCAGTTTTTTCGAGGTCGGACTCCTAATCTGAAGGTTGGTGGTTCGATTCCTTATGCCCCCCCCCACCTCTGCCAATTTGGATTTCCACCAATGCGTATAAATTACAGCTTCATAAAAGGCTGGTTGCTCTCATAGCATGTCTATGTGTTGTGGGAGGTTAAAAATCCCTTGGGTCGGTAAAAGTGTAGGCTTGGGCTTTCTATCGACAAACTGTCTAATGTGTTGTGGGAGGTTAAAAATCCCTTGGGTCGGTAAAAGTGTAGGCTTGGGCTTTCTATCGACAAACTGTCTAATGGTGAAAACAAGTCTATTCATGATAGGCAGTATAAATCTTCAAGAACGTCACTGGCTTGACTCGACTGGGGAAGCGAACTCCCGATCTCCCGCACAGGATTCGGCCAGCGCGTCCGGTGGTAAATAACCTGTCTGACACGCAATCAATCAGGCGTTGGGAAGGCAACGAGAGAGGTGGACAGTAAGACAAGCTGACTCGGGTCGGATAGACGCGCGGACACCCAAACAGGTGGATCGGTTTGCACGCATGTTGACACAAATACAACCGGAAGTTCCGACTTCCGGCGAACAGGTAGAACTGAACCGATAGGTGGAGGGCTAGGTTGGTGGGTTGATTGTTGGAGTTTTACGTCCTTGCAACATCTAAGGTCACATCAGGAAGGGTACCAACTTGTGACAGTGCGCATTCTTGGAGACATTATAGAGCTGCCCCACTGGGAAATCAGGCCACTTTCACCATGGCCCGATATCCCACTCAGTCACATTATCCTGACATTGAGCTAACCAGTCCTTGCCCTATTCTAATACTGCCGAGCGCCAGGCTAGGACGCCACAAGTATCAATTTAATAAGTTATTGGTTCGACTCGACTCGACCGGGAACAGAACTCCCGAGCTTCCCGCACGGGAGGCCCGCACTCTACCGATTCGGCCGGTGGAGGGCTCGGAGAATAAAGAGCGATAATAGGGGTTGTCACAAGGACGAGATGTTGTTTGTTGAGGTAGGGTGGGGTTTACGTTCTGCTGACTTCTACGGTCATATAAGGCCATCGGGACGAGATAGTTGTTCTTGCTTGTTGGAGTTTTACGACCTGGGAACAGTCTAAGGTCATATTAGGATGGGTGCTGACATGTGACAGTGCGCGCATATGGGAACATTATGGTGCTTCCCCACTGGAATACAATTTACCAGCACCAATACCTGATATCCCACTCAGTCACATTATAATGATCTTGAGAAAACCCTATCTAGGTGAGGTATCAACATGTATACATTTTGTAAGGCATTGGTTTGACTTGGCCGGGAGTCGAACCCACGACCTCCCGCACCGGAAGGAAAACAGCTGTCTTACCCATTCGGCCATTACGACCGCCATTATGCCGAGGTGAATATTTATAGAGTCTGACTCGATGTAAGATATATATTTCACTATTCTGTGATTAATCTGCATTCTGTGTATTCCTTATTTGTACACACCATTGATTGACCTGGCAGATTTACCTGATAGATACTGAGACGGGAAAATGTATTTGTGTGAGGAAGGGGGCCGGGGGAGACCGGGAACATCTGTCTAGATGTTCATTTGACATAGACTCGGCGCCCAGGCAAAACAGTAGTTGCCATTGTTACTGTTGTGAGTAGTATATATATATATATATATATATATAGAATCGGGGGTTTGTAGCAGGCGATGAGGGGAGTCTAACAAGCCGGAAGTGAACTGTAGTGATGGAGGCAAGATGGATAAGGGACGCGGGCATATTGTCTCCTCTCATTACTGTGACTGTAGCATTCAACATGTCTCCAAATAATGCACAGAGGTGCTCTGCGCATAATGGAGCCTTCCTGTACAAGTTGATGAGTGCGAATGTCGGCGACATTTAATAGATATTTTAAATCGCATTCATATGAGAGTGTCTCAAAAGGTGCTAAGCAATATGGGAAAAAACTTTGTCCATTGTAACAATCAACATAATATCTGCTTATGCATTTGCTCAGGATAAACTGATTTGTTTTTTTTACTTGGTGTTTCATAATCCCAATAGAATACATATTGATTTGAAGCAAATGTCCTTGTGTTGTCAGTGTAACCGTTTCTGTGCTGTTTTGTGTCAATCGTTACAATGGACAAAAAAAGAAGAGTTATCACCTTTTGAGACAGGCTCATATACATCTTCCAAAATGTATTTTATATGGCTCAGTTGAGAAAGCACACCAGGAAGCATCATATATTATATGCCGATATTGCTGGATCTAAATTATATATTTTTAACCAGAAAGCACCATGGGCCGATATTGCTGGAGCTAAATTAGATATTTCTTAAACTGAAGCAGCCATTGTTTGTGATCAGCAAGCTCTGATATGAAATTGATGACAATGACAATGCTTTTATTTTTACTCTGTCGACACCTCACAGGGTATGATTGCAACAATATAACAACATAGAATGTAATTCAAATAGCAAATCAAAATGTCATGTCCATACAGGCAACAACCCGAAAGAATTTGTCTTGCAAATATACATAGAATATACATCATATCATAACTAAACAAGGGTTATTTTTATGACCGCTTCCAACTCGTACCACTACATACCTTAAAACACAAACTATTAATAACCACTATTTAGGCTATTTAGGTGCAGATATATAACAAACATTCAGGTGTTTATAAGAGTCAGATAGCAGATTCCCTTTAAAAGTTAAATGTAATTTCACAAAGTAGAAACTTTGCAGGAATTGCTAATAGTACATCTATAAGCTTGCAGAATTTTAGAGAAACATTTAAATTAACAACAAAACGATCCAATGTACTAACCAAGTACTATTTCTAATATGTAAATTTACAAACAGCCATTTGAAAGCAAACCAGGAGAGATCACGCAGGGTTGGTTAAACCGGACGCAAGCCTCACTTACATTTGGTTATTGGAATTTTACGTCTTCGCAACATCCAAGGTGATATCAGGACGGGTACCGACTTGTGACAGTGCGCACTCAGGATCTGATATCCCCATCAGTCATATTATCCTGACACTGAGCCAACCAGTCCTTGTCCTATCCTAATAATGCCGAGCACGTGGCTAGGAAATGACAAGTATAAATTGTTAGGTCATTGGTTTGAGAGGTCCAGGGTTCGAACCCATGGCTTCGAATCCCACGGTCTACCAACTCATTCGGGCATCACATGTGGTCGCAGATTTTGATTCTTATTTATTTTTTTGCTGATTTCCGTGACGCATGCACACAGCATAATCCAGACTGGACTTGTGGGTCACATAGTCTGTGGAGAGGCAATTGAGGCTCTGGTAACACTGGCTTCATATTGAGCAACTGACACAGTCTTTTCGGCACAAATGTGGATTTTTAGAGAAAACATACTTACCTTTTTTAATCATTTTTGATAATTATAGCTGTATCCTATTGATTGATTGATTGAAAAGCTTGATCATCAGTGTAAAACAACACAGTTACACACTGTTGACCTACAACGCGAGTGTCATTGCCTATCACCAGGTGTCATACTAGTCATGGAAATCTTGTATTCCTCGGCATCAACTGCGGATAGGAACTAAGCTGCAGTAGGAAGTAATACACGGGGACACCTGACTGTGTGCTTAGCCCTACAGCCTCCAGATGGCGCCCTAAACCGGAAGTCCCGACACCCCGGCAGGCTCTGAGAGGGACCAGCTCTCTCTGCCTGCTCGACAAGTGCATTGTAAGTGGGCGTCTCCTCGGTTACTGTCACAGTCGATTTTAGACGGCGCCGCAGAGAAGGAGGAGGACATAGTGGCGGAGGAGGTTGGTTGGTTGTTGGAGTTTTACATCCTTGCAACATTCAAGGTTATGTCAGGATGGGTATCGAATTTTGACAGTGCACACTCATGGCGACTCTATAGCGCTGCCCCACTGGGAAATCAGGCCACCGGCACCATGACCCGATATCCCACTCAGTGACATTATCATGACACTAACCAGTTCTTGCCCTGTCCTATTAATGCTGAGCGCCAGTCTAGGGAGTGACAAGTATCAATTTTATAAGTCATTGGTTTGACTCAACTGGGAACCAAACTCCAGATCTCCTGCATGTGAAGTCCGCGCTCTCCCGATTCGGCCACCGCGCCCCGTTGCAGGAGTAGGTAGTTGTAGCGGAGGAGGGAGTGGGGAGAGGTAGGAAGTGGGAGGGAGGGGGGGGGGGGGGGGAGAGGGGGCCTGGAGGAGGGACAGCATGGTGCTTGCACCGGCTGTTGCTAAATATGCGCGGGAGGACCGGCGTCCTGGGACCGCTAAGCCTTTGAATGCGCCGGCTGTCGAGAGTCTTGACGCCGACTGACATATGGCCGGGGTTGTCTGTCCACTCTCGGCCAGCACATCGCCCCGCCCCGGCCCTTCGCCGCCGTCCCGCCGCCCCGCCGCCCCACCGCCCCACCGCTCCGCCCCCCCCCTCCTGACGCCCTGCCGAGGTCCCCCTTCGCACCGCGCGTCTGGGGAGCATCACCCCTCCAAGTGGCGACTACCAGGCTACCAGCGCCCAATATATGTCCTGCACTTGAAATGCATTACTTCTATTCATATCTTTGTTATTGTTGTTGTTGGTGGTGGTTGTAGTGAAGCTGAAAACAGGGCATTGAGAAGGACACAGAGGGGCTGATTGATAATAGCCCCGCTAGGCGTGTTTTGTTTTTTTTGGCGGGGGGGGGGGGGGGCTTGCGGTGTGTGTGTGTGGGTGCGGGTAGGAGAGGACGGTAGAGTGTCGCCCCTGGTGGAGGATGTAGAAGGGCTTGTAATGCGCATGTCCGGGCATTGAATAACACTTGTTTGCATCAAGGATCGCACCTACTCCACCAGGGCCCGTATTCATGAGCTCGGGGTACGGGTAGCCGGAGGTTAGGCTTAGCCGTTGGGTAGCTATCCCGCGGTTTAACCGCGGCGGTTAAGTAGGTCAAGCGGTATTCACCAATGTTCTAGCCGGTCGGGATAGCTACCCAATCGCTTTGTTTACATTCGTCGATTCGACAATATGCATAACGCCGCCAATGCCGCGGCAGCATTAATATCGGTTCGAATCTAAGGTTAAATTGATAAAATTTCACTTATTGCGTATGTAATTCTGTTAAATATGACAGCATTTAATAGATTTGGGCGTAAGAAATTCCCGCCGATTCGGCGGCCATTTTTACTTGACTTTGACAGTATGGATATCGACGTCGCTGCGGCCGTGGCGATTTGTTTACTTTACATTCGTCGATTCGACAATATGCATAACGCCGCCAATGCGGTGGCAGCATTAATATCGCTTCGGATTTAGGGTTAATTTGAATAAATTTCACTTATTGCGTATTTAAATCTATCAATATGATCGCATTGAATAGATCAGAACCACACACACTCACTATCCCTTGGGATAGTGGCTTACCCCTGGGTCGAAATTGGGGTAGCATACCCTCCGGATAGAGCCCCAGGGTAGTGCTACCCCGAGCACATGAATAAGGATTTTCCGCCGTTAGCCGGGGGGGGTAGCGTACCCCCCGGTTACAGCCTCAGGGTAGCGCTACTCCGAGCTCATGAATATGGCCCCAGGCTAGGAGGCAGCGAGTGTACCTACCTCCTCCTCTACCCCCTCCCTCCACACGCCCTCCCCCACGCGCAACACCCACTACTCAACCACCAACTACACACACCAAGCACCACACACCAACCACCACACACCAACCACCAACCAGTCTCATGAATCAGCAGAACCGACGACCATTCATTCATTCATTCATTCATTTATTCTCCTCCTTTGAAAATGCAAAAGCAGCCTTGTAGCTTAGTTGACTTGTGGTAAATATGTTTATTCTGCTGAATAAGTCTTTTGTCATTGCCGAAGCACTGGTCTTCCAGCCATTTTTCAATTCAGGGTTATTTACACAAAAGGTATATAGAATAAGGTATACAATAACTGCTGAATACACAATAGAATTATGTAACCCAAAGGTTCCATAGCGATATGCTAACAGTAGTGTCATATAATTAGATCAATATTAGTCAGATTAGTTTAGAATGTAAGCAGAAGTTATCTTCTGTATTCAGTTGGTAAAGCTGTAGTAAGTTTTAATGTTCAGTTGCAGTTAGGCAAGCGGTATATAAATGTCAGTTTGTTAGAAATATTCTAGTGTAACTCTAGTGTAGTTAGTTATGTGAGTTTATGAATTATGTTGTTAGGGTGGGTTTTTTAATAATACACTGGACCAGCTGTGACCAGTGAAGCAGTAAAAAACACCGAACCACCAACTGCACACATCAACCACCAAGCATTCTCAGGAATCGGCAGAACCGACAGCCATTCATTCATTCATTCATTCATTCATTAAATTCATTAATTTATTCCCTTCCTCTCAAAATGCAAAAGCAGCCTTGTAGTTTAGTTGAATTGAGCAATAAAAATTCGAAGTTCAAATCGAACGCGGCTCCTTTGTTTGTATCTGACCGCACCTGCCCACTGTCAATAATATCGACCCCCCCCCCCACCCCCCCCCCCCCCCCCCCCGCCTCGCCTCTCGGCCAATCATTTGGCTGGAACCTGAAAACGGAATTTCCGAGTCGCAATCACCGGTGGTCAACATAAAATGTGTATCGTGCGGTCGCCTATGGCCTCCATCTTAAACAGAGAATATGATTGATTTCTGTTTTGACGACCGAGCACTGTATGACGTTATACCAGCACTTGTACCATATCGATGCGACTCTTCTATCGTTACAGACTGGTCAAGTGGGCCTTGCTACAATCTTACATGAATGACTTATAAGCTGAAATATATTCTAGTTTTTTATTCAACAGCGAACTCTATCTACATTTGGTGGGCCTCGCATGCGGAAGGTCGGTTAGAGTTTGGTTCCCGGTCAGGTCATGCCAACGACTTATAAAATTGATACTTGTCGCTTTCTAGCATGGCGCTCGGCATTAATAGGATAGGGCAAGGACTGGTTAGCTCAGTGTCAGGATAAGTCAAGTCACCATGAGTGCGCACTACCACATGTCAGTATCCATCCTGATATGACCTTTGATGTTGCCAGGCCGTAAAACTCCAACAACCAACCAACATATGGGTGGGGCCCCTGTCCTATTTCTCCATATTATATTAAATCGCTTCACCGTGAATGCGCAATGCAGGAGAGGATTACTGCAAACTGACAATAATATACCTTTTCCAAGGAGCATGCAGTGAGCTGCTACCCACAAACTTAGGTAGTCCACTGCCATCCAAGGCTAGGGGCTAGATAATGGAAATTGTATATTATCACACTTTGGTTGCAGAGGCTTCGTACCAAAGACAAGCCACACATAATGACTAGTATTTGTATAATAGTAATAATCATTTAAAAAGAATCGAAATATAAATAGTCGCAGGTGATTCTGAGAATTGCACACATGCATACAAGTTGCCATGACGACGACGTTAGCGACGCACCTTTAAGAATCTTTCCAGAGAGAGTCGTGTTTCTCTGCAGGCCAGGATTGTGTTACCGGTGTACATGGTTACAGTGGGCCATGTTTGAACAACGAACTGGCTGATTGATAGGCGCCGGGAGATGGTAGGGGGGGAGGAGGATGGGAGGGTGGAGGGAAGAGGGTGGAGGGGTGGAGGGGTGGAGGGGTGGAGGGGTGGGGGTGTAGGGGTGGAGGGATGGAGGGGTGGAGAGGTGGAGGGGTGGAGGGGTGGAGGGGTGGAGGGGTGGAGGAGTGGATGGGTGGAGGGGTGGATGGGTGGATGGGTGGATGGGTGGATGGGTGGATGGGTGGATGGGTGGATGGGTGGAGGGGTGGAGGGGTGGAGGGGTGGAGGGGTGGAGGGGTGGAAGGGTGGAGGGGTGGAAGGGTGGAGGGGTGGAGGGGTGGAGGGGTGGAGGGGTGGAGGGGTGGAGGGGTGGAGGGGTGGAGGGGTGGAGGGGTGGAGGGGTGGAGGAGTGGAGGGGTGGTGGTGTGGAGGGGTGGACAGGTCGAGGATGGGAGGGTGGAGTGTGTGAGGGTGTAAGGGGATGAGGGTATGAGGGTATGAGAGTGGAGGGAAGAGTGTGGGAGGGTGGGACGGTGGGATAATTGGCTGGTTTGAGGGTGTGAGCGCGTGAGAGTGTGAGGGTGTGAGGGTGTGAGGGAAGAGGGTGTGAGGGTGTGAGGGTGTGAGGGTGTGAGGTGAGGGTGTGAGGGTGTGAGGGTGTGAGAGTGTGAGGGTGTGAGGTGTTATGGTGTGAGGGTGTGAGGATGTGAGGGTGTGATGATGTGAGGGTGTCATGGTGTGATGGCGTGATGGTGTGAGGCTGTGAGGGTGTGAGGGTTTGAGGGTGTGATGGTGAGATGGTGGGAGGATGGGAAGGTGGAGGGAAGAGAGTGGGAGGGTGGAGGAGAGAAAGTGGAGGGTGGAGTGGGGTAGGGTTGAGGGAGGGGGGTGGAGGGCAAAGGGTGGAGGGTGGGAGTGTAGGGGGCGACAGGGGTGGTGGCGGGATGAGAGGGTGGGAGGGTGGGAGGGTGGGAGGGTGGGAGGATCGGATGGTGGAGGGATGAGGTTACAGTGTGACAGGTGATGTATACTGGAGCTTCCTCTGACCACCTAGTACCAGCGCGAGCACAGGGAGCACCGAATGGGGCGGGGAGGGGGTGGGGAGGGGAGAGGCAGGGCGGGGACGGGGAGAGGCGGGGACGGGGAGAGGCGGGGCGAGGAACGGGGAGAGGCGGGGACGGGGAGAGGCGGGGACGGGAAGAGGCGGGGATGGGGAGAGGCGGGGACGGGGATAGGCGGGGATGGGTAGAGGCAGGGACGAGGAAAGGCAGAGATTGGGAGCGGCGGGGACGAGGAGAGGCATGGCGGGGATTCGGATAGGCGGGGATGGGGACAGGCAGGGAGGGGACGGGGAGAGGCGGGGACTGGGAAAGGCAGGGCGGGGACGGGGAGAGGCGGGGACGGGGAGAGGCGGGGACGGGGAGAGGCAAGGCGGGGGCGGGGAGAGGCGGAACAAGGATAGGGGGGGGGGCCGGGCGGGGAGAGACGGGAACCGGGGCAGCCACCGCCGGCGGTGATTCAATCCCGTCGCGCCTGGAGAGGACAGCAGTCATCCACCAAACTCAGCAGTGTGACAAGCCCACCTTTCATTATGTATATTTGAAAGTGAGCAGAATGACCGTTGGCTCATGGTGTGGAGGAGACGGGAAGGAGAGAATGCCCGCTTCGCAGTGAATATCATGGAGGTTAAGATGGTTAGAGCGTAACAGTAAGGGGCTGCTGTTATTTATATCCACATAATAAAGTATATAGTACTTACATAAATATATATAATATATATATGTAAAGCAAGCCACACAGCAGTCAGCATTTCCCAGTTGTGTAGCACTATAAAGTAGCCATGAATGTGTACTGTCACACGTCAGTACCCATCCTGATATGACCTTCGATGTTACCAGGACCTAAAACTCTAACAACCAACCAATTAGAGGTCCGAATGCTAGTGGAATTCTATGATGCCTTTTCCCATAGAGCACGGTGCACAGGGGGTTGCTATAATAGGTCTGCCATTGCCATCATAGGTCAGCTTGCTACTAGAAATCTTCTATGTTTTTTTTGTTTGTTTTTTTGTGACAAGTTTTTTATTCTGCCCATAACGTATAAGCTCCCGTGAGGGTGCTTGTTTTCAATGCTGGACAGCTGTGGTACTGGATTGGTCTGGTCCCGCACTCAGGAGTCTTTACCTGATCTTTCTCGGGCCAACCTTTGCGGTTTTGGGTGTTAGTAGTTTCTATATTAGTTTTTTTTTAATTTTCAAGTTTTTTCCTAACCTGTATATGATAACTTACCCTACTATGTACATCTACGCAGATGACATACAGGCCTGTGGGAGAGGATCCCATCCCATTGTGGTTTATTACAGCATCCTTTATGCCCTGTCCTTAGATAGTACACCAGTGTGCCAGAACTCCCCTGGACCCTTCAGGACTGCGACTAGGTGGGATGGCTGTGTTGTATGGTTAGCCATTTCGTATTTCAGGGTGATTCGGATGCATGACCGTGGCCTGCCTGGTTCTGCTTTGGTTTGTGCCAGTACACATACCCAGACGGACTGCGCCCTATGGTGATAGTCATTTCGAATTCCTTAGTACTTAGTAGGGCTAGTTTCCGTATTTGTAATATCTACCATCTTTTCTGGCCGGTCTTTTGCTTTTTGTGCCAGAACACTGCAAGCAGTGACTGCGCCCAAGATCAGGTGAGATATTGTTTCTTCAGTAGGTGGTTGTGTATTATGTTTTCTTTAAGGACCTTTTATAGTGGTCCATGCTTTTGATTGCCCATTGTTGTGTGGGTTGATTATTCCAGGCATGTGCCGCCATGGCAAACACACTTCTCTCATAAATTTTGGTGTTACTTATTGCTGTCAGTAGCACTGGGGCTGCCATTTGCCTGGTGTCCCTACGGGGGGTTGCTGTGTAGCCTGGTTTTGTGGTGTAATGGTGTGCCAGTATTTTGAGGTGCGTTTCCCTTCTACTTGTTAGTAGTGTTGCATTGCATTTTTTGTGTAATTCGATTGTGGGATATCTTTTGTGCACCTGAAGGCATACTTTGAGGGCTCTATTTTGTAGCACCTGTATTTTGTAGCACCTGTAGTTTGTATTTCCTCCCATGTATACTACATCGCCATAGTCAAAGTAGGGGAGGATCATGCCTTTATATATTTTAATTGCCATGCTTTCAGTCATGTAGTATCTCAGTTTAGCCAGTAGCCATATTTTATGGTTTACTTTTTTGATAGTATTTGTTATGCAGAGGTCATAATTTAGGTGTCTGTCTAGATCCACTCCCAGATATCGGTAGTTGTCTACTTGTTCTAGTTCGGTGTTTCCCAGAAGACACTTTATTTTCTCATTACTTGTTAGCCTGGTACCAAATAGTACTGTTTTTGACTTGCTATTGTTTATGGTTATCCTATTTAGTTGGCACCACTCGATTAGTTTTGTTAGTGTTAGATTCAGTTTCATTTCTATTTCTTCGGTTGTTTTGCCTGCAGCATATACCACGGTGTCATCTGCATATAGTTGGATGTTTTCAATTTCTAGCCAGTTATTTAGATCGTTAATATATATGAGGAAGAGAAGTGGCCCCAGGACTGACCCTTGGGGTACTCCACAAGTTATCTTTTCCTCATTGGATATGGATCCATTTACTGTGGTGCATTGCTTTCTGTTTTCTAGATAGCTCGCTAGCCATTTTCCTGTTACTCCCGTTCTTCCCATTTGGGTTAGTTTGCTCCTTAGGATAGGGTGGTCTACCGTGTCAAACGCTTTGCTGAAGTCTATGAACGCTGCACCCACTAGGTTCTTTTTATCGATACTGTTTGCAATATCAGTTATTAAGTTAGCAATTGTTTTTATTGTCGAGTGGTATTTTCTGAAACCGCCCTGTTTACTGTTTAATATTTTGTGTTCGTTTAGGTGGTCCATAATATGTCTATGCATTATTTTTTCCATTAGTTTACCAGGCAGTGGGAGTATGGAGATCGGTCTATAGTTTCCCAGTACCTGTTTATCCCCTCCTTTGTGGAGCGGTGTTACTTTGGCTAGTTTCCAGCAGTCCACATAAGTACCTTCTGTGAACGATTTGTTGTATAGCTCACATATAACATCTGGGATGCATCCGAATGCATCTTTCAATACTATACTCGAGGTATTTTCAATGCCCGAAGGCTTGTTGCAATCAATTGATTTTATGAGCTCACTTATCTCTTTTATTGTGGTTGTGCAATCTCCAATGTCTGTGTTTAATTGTTGCGCTTTCGTGGTCCAGTTTGTGTTGAATTGTCTGGATAGTTTATTGCCTATGGTTGAAAAATGTTTGTTCATTATATTAGCAGTATCGTTGTTGCTGATTTCCACCCCCTCGTTGTTGTAAAGGGTAATCCATTCTTTATTTTTATTATTTGGTATTAGTATTTTCACATTGTTCCAGAATTTGTGTGAGTTTTTTCCCCATTGCTGGTCTTGTTTGACAATGTACCGTCTTTTGGCTTTTCTCACTGATTTCTGGCTACGATTTCTTGCTTTGTGGTAGTTTTCTATGTCTAGTAGTTGCTCGCTTGCTTTGGCTAATTTGCCTGTTTTATATTTGTCCATAATTAGGTTGATTAATTCTGGGGTTACCCATGGGTCTTGGTTGTTTTTGATTTTAAGTTTTTTTATTGGGCAGGTAGTGTCCAGATGCTTTCTGACTTCCCCAATGATATAGTTCCATTGGTCATTTACACCTATCTCAGTTGGAAATGGCAATTTAATTTTCTCTTTCAGATGAGTTTCTAGTGCCTCTTTTGTGTATTTTTTGTATGATCTACCCATACGGGGAGTAGTTTTGTTTTTTGTTTTTATTTTCTTTCTAGTAACATATATCAATTCATGATCGCTAATGCCCCAGTTTCTTGTTCCTGAGGTGTGGGTATGATTTGAGTCTGTTATTATTAGGTCTATTATCGAGCTGTTTTCTCCAAGCCTTGTTAGCTCACTCATTTTTTGCTTTAACCCTCTGCCTTTGATTAAGTTCTCTAGTGAGTGTTTGTTTTTGTTGTTTGTTTTGTAGTTTATGTTGAAATCCCCTAGTAAGAATATCTCCGCCTTCGTCAGTTTCGACACACTTTCTAGGGATGTCTCCAGTTGTGCGATGAAGTCTTCGATGTTTCCATTTGGCGGTCTATATAGACTCCCTACAGCTATATTAGCTTGTTCTTCATTTTTTATGAGTGTCCATACTAGTTCAATATTTGTGTCTGAGCTGTTTGCTTCTTGTAATGGCTTATGTTCGGAGTTTAGGTATTTTTTGGTGTATATTGCAACTCCTCCACCCCTCTTTTGTATTTGTGCATTGGTCAGCGTTTTTCTATCCTCTCTCACAAGCCTGTACCCACCAATTTCTAGTAGTTGGTCACTATGCAGTTCATGAAACCATGTTTCTGATAGTGTTAACACATCAAATTTACAGATATCTAAGTGTAGTTTAATGCTGTCAATTTTGTTGTAGGCGCTTTGGCAGTTTAGATGGGCAAAATGCATGCCTCTGCCTAGTCTACAATCAATCTCTTCCACCATATTTGTACGGCAGTCAGGTCGAAATAGCTGTTTGCGCCGGAGGTGGTTTTTAGTGTGGAATTGGGATTTGTATTTAAAACTATGTGGTGTTCTCTGTGGTGGAGTGGTTAGAGTATCTGACTTTTCTCATAATCTGAAGGTCGATGGTTTGAGTCCTCATGCCAACACCTCTGCCAATTTTGCCTTCCGTCACTGTCCATAACTTACAGCATCATCAAAGGCCAGTTGCTCTCATACAATGTCTATGTGGTGTGAGAAGTTCAAGATCCTTTGAGTGTATTATTGGGCTTTCTATTGACAAACTGTCTAATGGTGAAAAAAAACCTATTTAGGCTTATCCATGATAGGCAGTATAAATCTTCAATAACATAAAATATACATTTTCCCACAGAGTCTGGTCCACAGTGAGTTGCTATAATTGCTATGCAGCTTTCAAAGTGAGGGTTGGTGGTGGAAATCGTCTATAGAGTTGTTCCCAATCACCTTCATTCTACTCGAGGTGAATAGCTGCCTTAATCTAATCACAATCTTTACCAGAGCATCTCTCATCGACATTATTGTTGTCGGGTGGAAAGGACAGCATAGGAATTAACACCAATTTACGAAATATATATTGCGATTAATATCTGTAAATAACGGGCACGTCCTTGAAGACGCGCGGGGTTATTTAATTCACTATCATTCCAGCAGACACCGGCACTCGAACACATGGTGTTTACTATTCCACACATGGGGCAGTCATTAATTCTCTTGTTATAATAACCAGAAATAGTTAATTCAACACATGATTAAATACATCAGTTTCAATGCCGCCGTACATTCTGTGATAATGCGTTTTGAATCAGGTTTATTAAGGATTGAAGTCAGTTCTGATGACTCATCCTGTCATATATATATATAAATATCTATATATCTATATTTATATGGAGAGATCTACATATATATACATATATATATATGCATATATATACGTGATTGAATACATCAGTTTCAATGCCGCTGTACATTCTGCAATAATGCGTTTTGAATCATGTTGATTAAGGATCGAGGTCAGCTCTGATGACACATCCTGTCATATATATATATATATATATATATATATATAAATATGTAGAGAGATCTAGATATATATATATATATATATATATATAGATACATATATATGTGCTCTATAATCTATTATGGGAATATAAACGAGGACACTATCTATCTTCAGTTCCCTATATAATAGTATATTCACTGTAACCGATCTAACTGACTCTGTGTAGTACAGCATTGGCCACACTGGCGCCACCTGTGAGGGGCTCTAAGCAGTGTAAGCCAGCTGCGTCTGGCCGTTATCGCCTATAGACCCGTCGGGATAGATACATATATTCAACACGTGACTGAATACAACAGTTTCAATGCCGCCATACACGCTGCGATAATGCATTTTGAAGCAGGTTGATTAACGATTGAGGTCAGCTGTGATGACACATCCTGTCATATAATATATAGAGATCTACATCATCATCATGCTGTCGGTCGCGATGCGACAAAGACTGCTTTCATTACTTGACTGCCGCTCTCCATTTAGCTCTCTGCTGTGTGAGTTGCATCCATGAGTCGGTCTTAATGTCTCTCAGCTTCAGGTTTCTCTTGATGGTATCCTTGGACCGGAGACGAGGGCGCCCTCTCTTTCTGTAGCCAGAAGACAGTTGAGAATAGAGGATCTGCTTTGGTAGCCTGTCTGATGACATCCTCATGAGGTGTCCAGTTCACCAGAGATTCTTTTTGATCAGCAGATCTTCCATAGAGGGCAGCCCCGTTCGTTCGAGTATTTCCTTATTTGTCATGTTGTCCTTCCAGGTTAGCCTCATGATTGAACGCAGATGTTGCATCATGAAGGCATGCAGCTTTTTCACCTGTCGTCTGTACACTGTCCAGGCCTCGGTTCCATATAGTAGGGTGGATAGCACAATTGCATGGTAGATCTTACCTTTGACCCAAATGGACACATGGTGGTTGTTCCAGAGTCTCTGGCATAGTCGGCCGAAAGATGCGCTAGCCTTGGCCATCCTCCTCTGTATTTCAGCATCAATGTGTCCATCACTTGATATAGTGCTTCCTAGGTAGGTGAATTACGGAACAGAGTTCAGCTTGTTTCCGTCAACCATGATCTCCTCCTCTCGGGTTCTTGTAGAGTTGGGTTGGTACAGCACCTCCATCTTCTTGATGTTAATCTTCAGGCCAAACTTCTTTGATGCATCAGAGAAAGCATCCACTATTTTCTGGATCTCTTCAGCAGAGTTGGCAACCAGTGCACTGTCTTCTGTGAATAGTAGCTCTCTCACCAGTATCTGAGTAGTCTTGGTCTTCACTCTGAAGTGTGCGACATTGAATAGGTCAGTGCTCTGTCTGGACTGTATATAGATGCCATCACCCATGTCTCGGAAAGCCTCGCCGAGCAATGCTGATAGGAAGATGGAGAAGAGTGTGGGGGCCAGTACACAACCTTGCTTGACCCCATTGGTAACCCCAAACGATTCCGAGACTTCCCCTCCAGCACTAACGTTCGCCATCATTCCTGTGTGTAGAGCCTCAATCATAGTTGTGAACTTCTCTGGGCATCCGTACTTCCTCAGTAGCTGCCACAGCCCGGTCCTCCCAACTGTATCAAATGCCTTAGTGAAATCGACAAATACCATGTACAGTGGTCGGTCCTGCTCAATGCACTTTTCTTGTAGCTGTCGGAGACAAAATATCATATCCACGGTGCTCGGTTACCTCTGAAGCCACACTGTGACTCCGGAACTACATCAGGTGTTATGTGAATAGATAGTCAGGATAGTAGGGTCCTGGTGAAGATCTTGCCTGCTATGGAAAGAAGAGAGGTTCCTCTATAGTTCCCACAGTCTGTTCGATCACCTTTCTTGTAGATGGTTACAATGCTGGCATCCTTCCATGCTTGGGGTACAGAACCCTCCTCCCAGGCATTGGTGATTAGTTGGTGCAGTCTGTTGAGCAGATTGTCTCCTCCATGCTTCCATACTTCAGCAGGAATTCCATCACCCCCAGGTGCTTTGCCATCTTTCAGGCTGGCGATTGCTCTATCCATCTCATCCATGGTTGGAATCTCATCGAAGCATGTTTTGGTGATGCGCTGCTGGATGTTGTCCAGAGCTTCGTGATCTATATCACCAGGGACGTTGAGTAGCTTCTGGAAGTGTTCACTCCATCTTGCCACAACTCTTTTGCTGTCAGAAAAGGTCTCCATTCCATCTCTTGATTTCAGGTGAACAGTTCCACATTTCATGAAAGCTGCCTGCAAAAGTGTTGAAGTGCTGCTGGCTTTTGCAAGTTACCAGCGGCACTCTCTCGGGGAGCAAATAGAGATTTCACACCAGCAGGAATATGTCAAGACAGGCGCAAAACTATTTGTCCCTGCAGTGGGTGGTCGGGAGATGTTGGCAGTTCCATACATCAACTGCCCTTAATGCTGCCACAGTGACATGGTTTTCTGTTTAGGGTTTGCTCTTCGGTTCTGTCAAGAACCTGTACCACAAGGCAGTGGTTTACAACTCTGCAAGGCAGGGGCGTCGATCTCCCTGAGGTATTGCAATACCTGCATACCTAGTGATCTACATATATATATATATATATATATAGATACATATATATATGTATAGATACATATATTGAACACATGACTGAATACAGCAGTTTCAATGCCACTGTACATTCTGCGATAATGAGTTTTGAATCATGTTGATTAAAGATCGAGGTCAGCTCTGACACATCCTGTCAAAATTCCTCCAGTCCGACTGACACTGGGCTACATCCGGTGCAGCCGAGGAGGGAAGGTGGAGTCACCGACACAGTGTTGGTCTTACAGAGTGTAACAAATAATAATAATAATTAACCCTCATATATCTTTATACTTACATAATTCGTTATACATCACATAAATATCTCTCTATATATAGAGATCTACACACACATATATATATATAGATACATATAATTTGATATACGTGTCAGCACCCGTCCCTTCCATTCTCTATCATTCCTCTAATTTCTTTTTCTTTTTTAGGGAAGCATTTTTATTCACCTGAATACAAATTGTCTTCGATGACGAGGCACTGGTCTTCTGGCCATGCTTACCTTAAGGCGTTCACAGTATTTATTTATGAGAATAATGTTAAGATAATAACATATTACATTAGGCTAATTAAGTGTCTGTGGTGTATCTACTCTGGATCACACATTTAGTGTATGTATTTTGATGTCCTTTGTTGGTTGTTAAGTCATTCGTTTGACTCGACCAGGGTTCGAACCCACAAACCCATGTGTTTGGATCCCCAGATCTCCCAAGACAGGAGACAGACGCTCAACTCATTCGGCCATCCCATCTGGTCCTCTAATCGAATCTAACACGTTGGCACTTCAATATCTCAAAAGATAGCCATTTAAAATAAAAGTTACTTCAAGTTGAAGTAAAGTAGATAATATCTGATATATTTATCTCAGAAAAAATGAAAGAAACTCAAAGCCATCGGACCATGCAACTTTAAGAGATATATATATATATACCTAATAATCATGCGATGAATACATATTGAAAACAGATGATCATTCCTTTAAGATACAACCTTGAAACCGGAAGTAGCCTATATCCCGTGAACCTGCTGCTTAGTCACGTGATCGCCTCACAATGATCCCTCATCCTTTCACTGTAAACACCGCCCCGCCAAAAACCTCTCTAAGAGGCCTTAGTTGGGTGTTTTGCACAGGAAAGTGCTTTGCGTGATTATCCGACGTTGCCAAATGCGATCTGTCCTGTGGAGCAAATAAATTTAATCCATCGACTGAAAAATTATCATTCCATCAAAATAAAAGGATTACTTAAAAAGATTGTTCCTTATTATGTTCGTTGCATTTACTTTAAGAGCTGAGAATTGCTGACAGCTTTCCTAATGGCACAGCGCTCCATTAACGCAATTCCTGATAGCTCCTGCTGTTGTTCTTCTGCTCCCTTGATGAAAGCAACTAACTCTCCCATTATTCATTGCCGGATAAGGTTGGAGTTCCTCAAAGGGATCGGCTTTATCCCATATCAAGGTTGGGTATATTAATTACTGAACTGAATGAATACCGAAGATAACTTCTGCTTAAGTGCCTGTCAGTGTTACACTATGCCGGATTGAGCAACGGACAGAATTGTCTAGTCCGGTGGGGATAAGCATCAAAATGTATTAAAATGTGTCAAAGTGACATTGGGTCTACGAATGGACATGAAACGGACATAAATCGGAAATGTGCATGAAATGGACATGAAATGGACATGATCGGATAGCTAGCAGACAAAACAAAATCAAACCGGACAAGAACTGTAGATGTCAATCCGGCGGCATCCATTCCTAGTTTTGTGCATGTTCAAAGCTTGTACGGACACAAACCGGGCATTGTTCATTTTTTGTCCTTTTCCCCCAATCCAGTGAAGCTTGACAGGGCCTTTACATTCTAAATACCGGACAAATACTGACATTGTTCTGAGTAATATTGATCTAATCATATGACACTACTGTTGCCATATTGCTATGGAACATTGCGTTATATGCCGAAAATTGTGCATTGAACAGTTATTGTATACCTTACTCTATATACCTTTTTTTGTGTAAATGATCCTGAATTGAAAAATGACTGGAAGACCGGTGCTTCAGCACTGACAAAAGACTTATTCACCAGAATAAACATGTTTACCAATGCTCTGTGATGTATAAGAATGATAACAGCGTGATATGGCTGTGTACGGCCAGTTCCCCCTGGTCTGCTACTTGGTGTAACACCACGGGAAGAGCAGGTGAGTAAACATGTGCTTCAAAGGTTTAATTCCTTTTATTCTACCAACCATAGCAACACAGCAGCAAATGAGCTGTTCCCTGAGCAGCTAGTTCGCAGGTCACCTCTCATGTTCGAGGGGTGGGGGTGGGGTGGGTTGGCCACAAGGTTCCATGTCAACCACTTGCAATATGGGATAACAATCACACTTACTTAAGTGCGTGATTGTGGTTTTCACCCTAGCAACAACTGAAGTCTTATGATGACGGGGAGCGACGTTTGATCGAACGTATTCATTTGGATTTTAATAGTGCTGCACCACTGAGATACCACGCCGCCAGAAACATGGTCAGATCCCCCATTCACTGACATTATCCTGACACATAGCCAACCAGTCCATACCCTATCCTGGTAATACCGGCGACTAGGTAAGGTAGTGACAGTTATCAATCTTGTAAGTGTTTAGATTGACTCGGCCGGGAATCGATCCCACGCCCCCCGCCCCTCACACACAGTGGAGGCGGGCGCACTACCCACCTGACCCATCACATCTGGTGCCATCAGATGCGATGTTGGGGGCTCTATGTTCTATCCCGTTACCACTAGTGGAAGTGTAAACTCGGTTCACGGAGATCTCATCAGCGTACATAGTGAGCACGACACCCTCCGGGTCCATGATCTATGTTACAATCCAGTAGAAGTGCAGGAAGAACATTCGCGCCCAGGTTCTCAACAATTGGATTCCGCTGTTTCAGTTGCAAAGCCAAGCTCACACTAGCCGATAATATCATTCGGATCCCAGCTGATCAGAGATCGGAAATCTGGTTTGGCAGTTTGCAACAAGGTTATTTGGTCGACGGGTTGGATGGATATGGAAAGGGTACATTATAATATAAGTTCATCAATCAGACACGAGTCAGAACCTAAACTCTATCCTGGTAGCCGATTGGTTGGTTACATGGATTGATTGGTTGTTGGAGTTTTACGTGCTGGCAACATCTAAGGTAATATCAGGACGGGTACCGACTTGTGATAATGCACACTCATGGCGACTTCACAGTGCTGCCCCACCGGGAGACCAGGCCACTAGCACCATGACCTGATAGTGATAGCCCACTCAGTCACATTTTCCTGACAAAAAGCCATCCAGTCCTTGCCCTTGTGGTAGATAGTGTTATGGTTAACATGCTAATGGTGCTGTCACATTACGACGTTTCTCTCCAACGTGCGTCGACGTGTGTCACTTTTTGGCGAAACGTTGGGAGACGTCTGGAAGCGTTACACGCACGTTAGGCATGCGTTGGTAATCGTTGATGGACGGCGACGGTCGTTGACGCGCGTCAGGGTATCGGCGAAGTTTTGTGCTTGCACAAAACTTTCAACGTGCGACAACGCGCGGGTGCTAACATTATGGCGACGTTAGGGGCGCGTCGAGATACGTTAAACGCACTGGAATAATGTTATACGAATGCTAGGCATACGCAGCGCGCGTGGGAGGGCCGTTCCCACATGTTGCGCCAAATTGTTGCTTTGTTTTTTATGTCCTAGCAACTTCTAAGGTCATATCAGGATGGCGCGCCAAACATTTCTGTTTTTTTTCTCACAACGTCGGTCGCACACTACCAATACGTTGCGCTGACGCCGAAAAGTTTGACGTTTCTCGACGATTAAAAGTGATTTTGCACGTTGGCGGCGCGCCGGCGAGATACGTCGTAGTGTAACCCAGGAATGGCAAGAAGTGTGAGTTTGAATGTTATTAAGATGCACTATTTCTTTTTGTTATCACCGTCATGACACACACATAGCAGACAATACTCAGCTCACTAGGCAAAGGGATATATTTATATATTTATTTTCTTCACATATATATTCTTCTGAAGACAATAGAGTTCAATCCTGAAACGTGTTGAGTAGTTTGTGAAACATGGCTAATCTGTGAATAAAGTAGGTCACTGTTAGAGTTAAAGGTACAGAACAGAAGAAGGAGGGCGGAGGTCTTAGAGATGTTTAGTGAAAGTGAGAATTTCAATGCAGGCATGATGCACAGGAAGGAATGAATAGGTTGCTTGTATCAATGACAGATGCTCGCACGGAATAACACAAATAAGGGTTTCAATTCAGCAATTTAACGCAGCACATTCCACTTCCCCATCACCACGTAGAAACCAAGTGTGATCGCTTCAACGGCTGGAAGACCAGTGCCTCGGCACTGATAAAATATGTGTTCAGATGAATAAAATATTTACACACAAAATATTCCGCTTCATATCAGGTATGACGTCTCAAGTGTTTTAAAATCTTGCCATAGCACATCTGTCTGTGCTGATTTCATTTGTAAACAGCTATTTCTCATTATATTAAGTTAGGATCATTGAGAAACTACTGCATAAAGTTAGCTCAATATCTGGGGGCAAATGTATGCAGAGGAGACTATCATACAATAGGTGAATGAATATAGAGCGAATAGGATTCGTCTAAATGCATATATGCAATATTTGAAGTATGGCAATTAGTAATTTGGAACCTCATTAGTGATACTTGCATTATCATAATAATAATCTATGTTCCTTTAGAGGGAGTTCAGGGAAGCGGAATGTTGTTAAAGTTGCAGAGTCCGATGGTTTCATTTCTGCCATATTTTGAAAGAAATATATTATATTCCCCATAATAAACACTTTATTTCAGTTTGACGAAACTTGCAGCAATTAATGGTAACATGTGTGTGGTAAATCTGACTGCATCGGCTTCAGCGATAAGATGTTCTATTACAGTAACTTAACGTTACCTTCTGTGGAGTAATATATGTGTCATGGGGGTGATGAAAATGGGAAATATTGCACCTAGAGCGGGACTCGAACCCACATCTCTTTGCATTCTGGGCCAGTGTGCTAACCATTACACCACCTAGGCTCCGTGATGTCAACACACTACTCACGCCTACCTGTCTATGTGGCTCCTTGCCTGAGAGGTCAGTGCAGACCACTACACTCGTCCCCCTGGAATTGTAAGTCTTTTAATGCTTACAATTACATACATACAGGCAATGCACTTGCACATACATACACAGGGTAGGTTCAACGACCATACAGCGCATAGCTTGTACAGGATCCTGGTCACGGCACAAGTGTCATGGGGGTGATGAAAATGGGAAATATTGCGCCTAGAGCGGGACTCAAACCCACATCTCTTTGCATTCTGGGCCAGTGTGCTAACCATTACACTACCTAGGCTCCCTGATATCAACACACTACCCACGCCTACCTGTCTATGTGGCTCCTTGCCTGAGAGGTCAGTGCAGACCACTACATATGTTTAATAATGGTGTCAGTATCCAAGCTGGATACGTAGACTAGAATCAACATAAGCATTCTGGTTTAGAAAATGTGATGCCTACATCGACCAAAGAGTTTCAAGCATACACCAGTACAGGACGCAGTACCGCGTGGACTATACGCACACGTGACCCTCGGGGTGAAATTAACTAGGACCAGTCTGGGTGCCGGAAACGCGTTCACCAACATCCCTCCGCAATGTTTCACCTTGCCCATATACTGACCACGTGCACGTGGCGCCCCCTGGGAGCGCGGCGGGGGATTACTGTGAGTGGTACATTCAGCCCACCGCCCCACCCCCATCTACCCACCCCATTCACCGGCCCTCCCGTACCGGACGCGGGTTGGTGGAATCGGCAGCGCGCGGGCCGCCTCTGGGGAAGATTGGGAGTTCAATTCCGGGTCGAATTGAACCAATGACTTACAAAATTGATATAAATGTCGCTTCCTAGCCAGGCACTCGGCATTATTAGGATAGGGCAAGGACTGGCTTTGTTGGCTGAGTGTCAGGATAATATGACTGAGTGGGATATCAGTTGACTGAGTGGGATATCAGTTCATGGTGCTGGTGGCCTGATCTCCCAGTGGGGGCAGCACTGTAAGATCACCATGAGTGTACATTGTCACAAGTCGATACCCATTCTGATATGACCTTAGATGTTGCTAGGACGTAAAACTCAAAGCACCAACCAATCGCCCCACCCCAAAGCCAGGAAGCACCCCTCCACACAGGCACTCTCCCACCTCCCCCTCCTCCTCCCCCTCCCCCTCCGTCACCCCCACACACACAGGCGCTCTCCTCCACCCCCACCCCAACTCCCGACACACCCCACACACCCACTCCCACCCCACACACCTACCCACACTCCCACCCACACACTGTGCGCATAGCCAGTATAACGGTAATTGAGTGATTCCGTTCTTCCGGCCTCTGGCCAATTCCCCTGGCCACATCGCAAGTGCTGCGTTGGCCCTAGCCCATTTCTTTAATATTGAATTACAAAGTTGGTAATGTGAACAACACCTAGTCTGCCTCATTGCTATTCAATGACCGCGGCCGCGGCTGAAGCCATGCCCTCCCAATGAATGCGAGGTCGATACTGGTGGGCATACTTTCCCACTGCTGTGAGGGACCTTAGGGGTAGGAGTGTGTGTGTGTGTGGGGGGGGGGTTTGAGGGGTTGGTGAGAGGCCCCACGCATAGGGGACACCAGGTCTGGGACCTGTATGGATGTGGGGGGGGGGTGTATGTGGGCGAGCGGTGAGGAGGGGGGAGTGGGTGCGTGTGGCTGAAGGTTTGTGGTGGCTATACTTGGTGTAATGTATGTTAATTGCCCAGCCAGATGATCAGGTGATCATGTGACCAGTCGTTCTGGGGATCTCCGGGTCATAGATGTGATCAATTAATGTGTATGGGTAAGGATTTGGGCGTCATAAATGTGAGAATTAATTTGTGCGGGTGAGGATTTGGGGTTTATATATATGATAACTAATCTGTGTGGGTAAGGATTATGGGGTTATATATATGATAATTAATCTGGGTGGGTGAAGATTTGGCGGTTATAGATATGATAATTAATTTGTGTTTGTAAAGGTTTGGGGGTTATATATATATGATAAGTAATCTGTGTAGATAAAGATCTTGGGGTTATATATACGATAAGTAATCTGTCTGGCTAAGGATCTGGAGATTATAGATATGATAATTAATCTGTGTGAGTAATGATCTGGGCATATATCTATGGTAATTAATCTGTGTGGGTAAAGATTTGGGGGTTATATATATGATAATTGATCAGTAGGGGTACAGATTTGGGGGTTATATATATGATAATTGATCGGTGTGGGTAAAGATTTGGGGGTTATAGATATAATTAATCTATGTGGGTTAGGATCTGGGGAGTTATATATATGATTTATTTTTGTTGATTTCTTTTATTGAGGCTGTATTTATACTGTCCATAGCATATAAGCCTGGGTACCTTATTTTTATTTTCTTGGCATATATGTATTTTATTTTGTTCTACTCTTAATCCTAGACTAACCTATGCCTATTTACATATCATAGGCTTGTACGTAGCTGGGTGGTGTGTTATCTGGCTACTTTTGACATGCTTACCTTCCATTGGTCATCCCACTGGTGGGCCGTGACATATGACATGCCCCTTTGCAGTGCACATGATAAGTAATGTGTGTGGGTAATGATTTGGGGGTATCAGTATAGTATTGTGGATGCACATGTATAAGTTAAGGTTATGGAGACTGTACATATGACAATGATGGACAATGATATATATGTGTGGAAAATGATCTGGGTTAGGTCTCTATGGAAAAAGAACCTGCGTGTCTGCAGTTGGGGGCGGGTGTCCATACCAATAAAGCTGCATGAGCATAGGTCCTGTGTACATGCCCTGTGGGAGTGAGGATCTAGAGTGTCTGTGGGGACTGCAGTGATAACTCAATATACTGACATGGCGGTGATATGTGTGGCTAAGGAAGAGAAGTGTCTAGATCATGGCAAGAGTCGTCGTAAGAGGCAAACTGGCACCAGGGACGCGACAGGGTGGTCGAATCAGTAAGAGGCTGGCTGCGGGATGGTTGCGGGTTTGAATCCCGGCTTAGTCACACAAATGACTTATACAAATAAATAATTCTAAGGTCACATCAGGAACGGGTACCACATTGTGACAGTGTGCACTCATGGTCACTATATAGTGCTGCCCCACTGGGAGACCAGGCTGCCAGCATCAATTCCTTCCTACCTGATATCCCACTCAGGCACATTATCCTGACAGCAAGCCGACCAATAATGTCGAGCCCCTGACTAGGAAACGACAAGTATCAACTTAGTAAGTTATTGGTTTGATTCGATCAGGAATTTAACTCTTGACCTTCCGCACGGGAAGCCTGTGCTCTACCGATTCGTCCATAGCATCCGGTCGCGTGGGTGGATATGGTACGCCACATGTTATGACTTCCGGCTCTCTTTTCACCGGAAGTAAGGACATATCTATGCATGGCGTGTGCGCGCAGCACACAGTGCATGTTTATCCCGCAACTGCAGGATGGTTGCGTGTATATAGGTGGAATGTCCTGGGGGGTTCAATGAGGTGTGTTAGACAGGGGCGGTGTAGGTTCAGTTAGAGGATTGACCTTTTCCGATGAGCATGCGCAGTGAGCTTCTAGTCACAACAGTGGTTATTTCCACTGCCATCAGAGGGCGGGTTGGTTGATGGCGGAAGTCATTCTGCAGTATTTTCCACAGAGTCTACTGCACAGAGCCTGCTACCCATAACATTACTTTTTACACTGCGATCAAAGGGAGGGCATGCTACAACCATCGGCTGCTGCCTACATTAGATCTCCCAGTGACATTAGGGGACGAAGTGATGGTGACAATTATCGAAGAAAACATTTTCCACAGAGCATGTTGCCCTGTCAACTCCTACCCACATTATTTTTTCCAGAGGTGAAAATCACGTATAAGGCATTTTCCACAGACCATGTTGCACTGTCAATTGGGAGCCACACCATTAGTTCTTACCGGACGCGATGGTCTAGTCGGTACAGCACTGGATTCCCGTGCGGAAGGTCGGGAGCTCGATTCCTGGTCGAGTCAAACCAATGACTTACAAACATTGATGCTTGATGTTTAGTAGCCACTGCAGGCGCTCGGCATTAATAGGGTAGGATAAAGACTGGTTAGTTCAGTATCGGGATAATGTGACTGAGTGGGATATCGGGTCATGGTGCCGGTGGCCTGATTACGCAGTGGGGGAGCACTATGAAGTTGCCATGAGTGCGCACTGTCACAAGTCGGTACCCGTACTGATATGACCTTAGATGTTGCTAGGATGTAAATCTCCATCAACCAACATGAGTTTTTCGGAAGGCAGGGACCAGACGGAATGGCTGAATGAGTTGAGCGTCCGTCTGCTGATTTGGGAGATCGGGGGATCCGAACCCATAGGTTCGTGGGTTCGAACCCTGCTCGAGTCAAACATGTAACTTAAAAATTGATACTTGTCACATCCTAGCCAGGCGCTCGACATTATTAGGATAGGGCAAGGACTGTTTTGCTCAGTGTCAGGATAATGTGACTGAGTGGGATATCAGGTCATGGTGCTGGCATCCTGGTCTCCCAGTGGGGCAGCACTATAAAGTCTCCATGAGTGCGCACTGTCACAAGTCGGTACCCGTCCTGATATGACCTTAGATGCTGCTATGACGTAAAACAACAACAAACAACACCAATAGGAGGGCGGGTTGGTGGCGGACGTCATCTATACGAGGGTCCTGTACTGAACTGATTAGCTGGCTGACTTGTCTGGCTGGCTGGGTGGCTGTTAGGCTGACTGGCTGACTGGCTGACCTGACTGGCTGGCTGGCTAGAATTGTGACAATATCCATGCAGGCTGATGTTGAACACACAGAAATGCAAAGCATTGTACAGGCCTGGGGAGTACTGTGGTGTTCTCTGTGGCAGAGTGGTTAGAGTGTCTGACTTTTTTCTAGGTCGGACTCCTAATCTGAAGGTCAGTGGTTCGATTCCCTGTGCCCCCACCTCTGCCAATTTGGATTTCCACCGCTGTGTATAACTTACAGTGTCATCAAAGGCCAGTTGCTCTCATACCATGTCTATGTGGTGTGGGAGGTCAAAAATCCCTTGGGTCGGTAAAAGTGTAGGCTCGGGCTTTCTATCGACAAACTGTCTAATGGTGAAAACAAGCCTATTCAGGCTTATCCATGATAGGCAGTATAAATCTTCAACAACAACAACTGAATGAGGCTCACTTAAACAACACCGTCAGCCATGACTTATCGTAAAGTGTGTGCCAATGATAGAAACAAAGCAATGTTTACTGTTATGGGCGTGTGGTTCGCATAGCCGTGTCCGGCTGGGAGCTGTAACACAGTCGTCGGTGTTGTGTGCAACTGCAGCCCGGGGACTATCCAGGCGTTAGGCGGGAAAAGCTCGGGGGCCGAGTGTCCTGGTTGGGCGTGGACAGGCGGTGAGGCGGAGGGAAGAAGGCCAAGGGTGTGGTGATAATAATGGTTGGTTGGTTGTTGGGGTTTTACGTCCTGGCAACATCTAAGGTCATATCAGGATGGGCACTGACTTGTGAGAGTGCACACTTATGGTGATTTTATATACAGTATCACCCCGATAAACCAAACTTGAAGAGACTCTGAAATTTGCTTGGATCAACCGATCATTGGTTTAACCGAGCTTTGGCTTAAACTTTGCCTTGGCTTTGGCAAAAACGTGGGTGCATTATGAATGTAATATGCAATGTATGTGGACACTTTGATTATTGTTTTTTTTATGTATACACAGTATTACACCATTAAACCAAGCTCGGTTAAACCAAACGATCGGTTAATCCAAACTTTTTTCGGCGGCCCAGCAAAATACTACAATTTATCCTATAAAAAAAAATCTTAGATGACCTTATAACCACATGAAAGTTTGGTTTAACAGTACTGGAAGTGGCTTGGGGCTCGACAATTTCGTTTGAATTAACCAATACTTTGGATTAACCGACTTTGGTTTAACCAACATTTTTATATGATAAATGGTAGTATTTTGCTGGGCCTCCGAAAAAAGTTTGGATTAACCGATCGTTTGGTTAAACCGAACTTGGTTTAATGGGGTTGTACTGTATAGTGCTGCCCCACTTGGAAATCAATCCTGCCAGCACCCATGACCTGATATCCCAATCACTCACCTTATCCTGACATTGAGCCAACCAGTCCTTGCCCTATCCTATTAATGCTGAGTGCCAGGCTGGGAAGTGACAACTATCAATTTAGTAAGTCATTGGTTTGACTCGACTGGGATTTGAACTCCTGATCTACCGATTTGGCCACCGTGTACGGTGCGCAGACATGGTGCGTGATGGGTGAAGGGGGATGAAAGGAGGAGGATGTCTTATTGGGTGACCTTTCTAATAAGGATGCGCTTTTTGGGGGCATCTGAAAAGAGGGGTGGGGGATGCGGTGAAATGTGAAACAACACATTGCTGCTAGAATGAACTGTCTACTGGCTGACTATCACAGGGGGTGGACAGTGGCGTGGTGGAGTGTTAGATTGTAGACCCTAGATGGTAGATTGTGATATGGTAGACTGTCACATGGTAGACTGTCAGATTGTAGACTGTCAGATTGTAGACTATAAGATGTCAGGTTGTGTACTAGTAGACTACTTTATTATGTGAGGGCTGATTAGGTGGTAGACTGTCACATGGTAGAGTGTCAGCTGGTAGACTGTATGATGTCAGACGGATTGCTAGTAGACTACGTTATTATGGGGGACTGATTAGGTGGTATACTGTCACATGATAGACTGTCAGTTGGTAGACTGAATGATGTCAGACTATTTGCTAGTAGACTACTTTATTATGTGGGTGCTGATTAGGTGGTAGACTGTCACATGGTAGACTGTCAGTTGGTAGACTGTATGATGTCAGACTATTTGCTAGTAGATTACTTTAGTATGTGGGGCTGATTAGGTGGTAGACTCTCACATGGTAGACTGTCAGCTGGTAGACTGTACGATGTCAAACTGTTTGCTAGTAGACTACTTTATTATGTGGGGGCTGATTAGGTGGTAGACTGTCACAGGGCAGACTGTCAGTTGGTAGACTGTGTGATGTCAGACTATTTGCTAGTAGACTACTTTATTATGGGGGACTGATTAGGTGGTAGACTGTCACATGGTAGACTGTCAGCTGGTAGACTGTATGATGTCAAACTGTTTGCTAGTAGACTACTTTATTATGGAGGGCTGATTAGGTGGTAGACTGTCAGCTGGTACATTGTATGATATCAAACTATTTGCTAGTAGACTACTTTATTATGGGGGGCTGATTAGGTGGTAGACTGTCAGATGGTAGACTGTCAGCTGGTAGACTGTATGATGTCAAACTGCTTGCTAGTAGACTACTTTATTATGGGGGTTCTGATTAAGTGGTAGACTGTCACATGGTAGACTGTCAGCTGGTAGACTGCATGATGTCAGACTGTTTGCTAGTAGACTACGTTATTATGGGGGTTCTGATTAGGTGGTAGACTGTCACATGGTAGACTGTCAGCAGGTGCATTGTATGATGTCAGACTGGTTGCTAGTAGACTACGTTATTATAGGGTTTCTGATTAGGTTGTAGACTGTCACATGGTAGACTGTCAGCTGGTACATTGTATGATGTCAGACTGTTTGCTAGTAGACTACTTTATTTGGGGGGGGGGTGTGATGATTAGGTGGTAGACTGTCAGTTGGTAGATTGTGAACTGGTACACTGTGTGATGTCAGGCTGCTTGCCATTAGACTACCTTATCGTGTGGGTGCTGATCGGTAGCAACAGACGGTGCAGCTTCCTGCCTTGGATTGGCCGCTGGGCGTCGGAGCTGGGCAGTCAGCCGGAGTTCAGGCGCAGGGAGCCGGGAAGGGAGGCTTGGATGGGTGTTGGGGTTTTACATCCTGGCAACATCTAAGGTCATATCAGGACGGGTACCGACTTGTGACAGTGGACACTCATGGGAACTTTATTATGCTTCCCCACTGGGAAATCAGACCGCTGGCACCATGACCTGATATCACAGTCAGTTGCATTATCCTGCCACCGAGCTAACCAGTGCTTGCCCTATCCTATCAATGCCAAGCACCAGCTTAGGAAGCGAAAAGTATCAATTTTATAAGTAATTCTTTTGACTGGACTGAACTCCCAATGCGCATGCGCATGGAATTCTGCCTGATTGAGATTGTACCCATGTTTATTAACTTTGTAATTGCTTGTTAACTTGTTAGTGCAGAAGATAATAAATACTATCAAACATAAAATATTCACTACGATGATGCCTGAATGAATCCTTGCTTGTCTCGCCCTAGAATTCCAGAGAACTCCACCACAGAGAGAGGCAATCCAGAAATTCAGATAAGTTTTTAGGCTCGCCATTCGACTTTGACGCATGTACATTGGGAAAAGCTCCGTTTTAAACTGGGTCCTTTTAAAACTGCAACACCGGAAACGAGGAGTCGGCCGTGTAATACGCCTGCGCCGCCGACGTCTGCGCACATCTGGAGTATGAGGCACCTCTGGCACGCCTGCGCCACCGAGACACCCCAAGGTGCGCTTAGGTAACAGTTTGCTGGCAATATTCACAGAAGCACATACATGGCGCTTTAAGCCCCGAGACTAACGAAGCAGACGAGACAGACGCACAAAGTGGAAACGGCGGGAAACTGCATCAATCCGCACAGGTCCAAATTGGTGAGATCTACAGAACCTATTTGTAGTCTGTCTGGGAGTGGACACCGGCTGGTAAGTACATCCAGTAATGAATTGTCTTTTTTCTTGTCTTTTTTAAGTATATCTTTTTACTAGAATTGACAAAAGAAATATATTAAAAGATTTCAGACGACAAAGTTTGTGCTTGACTTTATGATCGTTAAGGCAGCGGTTGTTTTCTTGGTTGGACTGTTTTACTAAAGATGTTGAGCGTCTTAGAATGACTTGGGGTATGACCAGTATTTAGATACACATCTTAGGGCACAGCCATGATCTTTGGGTGTGCGGATGGTATTTGATGAGGAGGGGGAAATTGATATGGTAGTCGCTATAATAACTTGCTATGCCTCTAGTTCTTTAGTTTTTTGGGGTGTTTTCTTCTCTCTCAAAGTGTGGGTGTTGATTTGTTTGTAAATCAGGGCTGTACTGTGCTGGTTGAGGAGAGGCTTCTGGTTGCCGGCGTGTAGGTTGACCGGTGAAGGGTCCGCAGGGTACCGGAGAAGGGGGTGCTTCCTTCACCCTTACCCCATCACCCCACCACCCCACCATCCCACCACCCCTCCATCCCACCACCCACCACCCCACCACCTCCCTCTACCACCACCACGCATAGCGCTACCCAATACCACCCTCCACACCACCACCAGCCTTAACCCACCACCTAAAACACCCCTACTGCCACCCTCCACCACCCTCCACACCACCACCAGCACTACCCCAGCACCTCCACCACCTCCACTACGACGCCTACCACCACTCTCCACCACCCTCTACACCACCACGACTACCGCGACCCTCAACCACCATCTTCAACCACCACCCTCTACCACCACCCTCTACCACCACCCTCTACCACCACTACCACCCCTACTAGCCTCCTCCACCATCATCCACACCAGCCGTACGCCACCACGTCCACCACCACCACCCTTCATCATCACCACCACCACCCCCCTTCACACCCATCACCACAATCACTACTCCCCACCACACCATCCACACCACTGACACCCCTACCCAACCACGTCCACCATCTCCACCACCTCCCTCCACCACCACCTCCACCACCTCCACCGCCACGCCTACCGCCACCCACCACCACCTATCCCCACCTTCACCCACTACTCAAGGAACCCTTAGCTCCACCCCTCCCTGCCCCACCCACCACATCACCCTATCCCCACCTTCACCCTCTACTGTAGACCCCCTAACTCCACTCTCCCTCTTCGACCCACCCATCCTCACCCTTTCCCCCCATTGACCCAATACTCCACACCCACTTAGCTCCACCCCTCCTCCCTCCACAAACCACCTCACCCCATGTGCCCACTACTGTACACCCCCTAACTCCACCCCTCCCTCCTCCACCCACCCTCACCCCATCCGCACCCTCACCCACTACTGTACACACCCTAACTCCCCCCCTCCCTCCTCCACCCACACTCACTCCATCCCCACCATCACCCACTACTGTACACACCCTAACTCCACCCGTCCCTCCTCCACCCACCCTCACCCCATCCCCACCCTCACCCACTACTGTACACACCCTAACTCCACCCCTCCCTCCTCCACCCACACTCACTCCATCCCCACCATCTCCCACTACTGTACACACCCTAACTCCACCCCTCCCTCCTCCATCCACCCTCACTCCATCCCCATCCTCACCCACTATTTTACACACCCTGACTCCACCCTCCCTCATCCACCTACCCTCACCCCATCTCCACCTTCATCCACTATTGTACACACCATATCTCCACCCCTCCCTCCTCCACCCACCCTGACCCCATCTCGACCTTCACCCTCTACTCTACACCCTCCTATCTCCACCCCTCCCTCCTCCACCCCCCCCCCCCCATCACCCTACCCCCCCATCACCCAACCATCCCTCCACCCTTCACCCCCACCCCCACCACCACTCACACCTCACGCTATCCACACTCCTGATGCCAGCCCAAGGCCCGCCCGACTCTTCAGCTTTAATAAGCCGTACACGGGGTGGCGGGGTACGGGGCTCCTGGGGTGGGGGGGGGGGCGGTCAGGCGGGGCGGGCGGCCCGGCGGACCCCAAGGGTCGCATAACCCGTGCCGGGCACCATGTGCGGGATGCCGTGCTGTGAGACCGGCAAGCCGGGACTTTATTCCGGGCACACCGTACATTACAATGAGCGGGCCAGACGAGCCGCCGGGCCCAGGTGACGGCCTGAACTGTGGCTAAAATTAATGTCAGACAAGCATATCAAATAGTGGATGAATATGAATGCTCCCGCCAGTTCGGGGAAACGGGGGTAAAGAAGCAGGCGCCCACCCAAGAACGTGGGATGAGGCAGGGAGCGGTGGCGGGGGGCGCAGGTGGGGAGGGCGGATGCGGAGCCGGGGTGGGGGAGGTCGTGGGAAGGGAGAGAGGCCGGGCTACGGGGAGGAACGGGGACGAGTGGGAAGAGTGACCGGGCCGGCGGAGGGGAGGAGGGGACAGGTGGTGAGAGAGGCCGGGCCGAAAGGGAGGAGGGGGGACGGACGGGGGCAGAGGCCGGACCGGCCGGGAGGAGGGGGGATGGGTGGGGAGAGAGGCCGGGCCGGCGGGGAGGGGAGGATGGCGGACGGTGGGGAGAGAGACCGGGCTGGCCGGGAGAGAAGGAAGGACGGGTGGGGAGAGAGGCCGGGTCGGTAGCGGGGAGATGAGAGGGGTGGGGAAGGGTCGTCGGGGAGAGGGGGGAGGGCCGAGGGCGGGGAGAACGGCCGGGTCGGAGGGGAGGAGAAAGGACGGGTCGGGAGAGAGGCACGGTTGGTAGCGGGGAGTGGACAGGGAAGGACGTAGGGTGGCCGGAGAGAGGGGGGAGAGCGGAGGGCTGAGGGTTGGGAGAGAGGCCGGGACGGCGGGCCGGGAGAGGGGGCGGGCGGGGAGAGGGGCTGCGCAGGCAGGGCGGGGAAAGGGAAAGGGCGGTCCGGGAAAGAGGGGAGGGCGGAGGGTGGAGCCCGGGGAGGGAGAGAGGGAGGGGGGGGGGACGGGCGGGTAGAGGGCCAGCGGCCTTTCCGGCTGTTTGAATGCCGTCCAGTCTCCCCGACCTGCAGGGCATACATAACAGAGCGCTCTTTGCCATAGGAACCGCTGAAAAATGGATGACGCCTATTTTTGTGTCCCTTTCCCTGGCAATGCATCCCGCAGACAAAATACTAACTCACGACCCGCATCTTAGCCCCCCCCCCCCACACACACACTCCATCCCACCTCAGCCCATCCCATCACACCCCACCCCATCACACTCCATTCCAAGTCCCACCTTCATCCCTGCGAGGTTGTCACTTTTGCCAGGTTGTGTTGAAGTATGGAATCATATGAACCTCCACCAACCCGCTGAACAATAAGGAATGCCGTTGGCAGTAGAAAGTAAGCCAGGCAGAGTGTATGTGTGGGTGGGGGGGGGGGGTTGTGTGTGTGTGGGTGGTGTGTGTGTGAGGGGGGGGGGGTCCTCAGCCAGCGCGTTCCTTTCATTTGTTGGCTGCTTTACATGCTGTTGTCAAGGCTTAGCACCAGCAGAGGGCGCCACCCTCTAGATTACACCTTTTATGTGGATAAATATAAATGCACGATCGATGCAGTATGGCTTGGCGACATGTGGACTTCATGCAAAGACAGTTCACAAGGTAGTCCTGTGTCTCGGGTGGCAGGCAGGCAGGGAGGCAGGCGGGGAGGGAGGCAGGGAGGCAGGGAGGCAGGCTGGCATGGAGGCAGGGAGGCAGGCTGGCTGGGAAGCAGGCACGGAGGGAGGTAAGGCGGCAGGCAGTGAGGGCGGGTGGGAGGCAGGGAGGTAGGGAGGCAGGGAGGCAGGGAGGCTGGCAGGGAGGCTGGCGGGGAGGCTGGCAGGGAGGCTGGCAGGGAGGCTGGTAGGGAGGCGTGCAAAGAGGCAGGGAGGGAGGGAGGCTGGCTGGAAGGCAGGAAGGGAGGGAGCCAAGCAGGCAGGCAGACTGGCAGGCTGGCAGACTGGCATGCTGGCAGGCTGGCAGGCTGGCAGACTGGCAGGCTGGCAGGCAGGCAGACTGGCAGACTGGCAGACTGGCAGACTGGCAGACTGGCAGACTGGCAGGCTGGCATGCTGGCAGACTGGCAGCCTGGCAGCCTGGCAGGCTGGCAGGCTGGCAGGCTGGTAGGTCCCGAGATGTGTGCTGGTGTGTTGGTGCCGCCGAACGCTGGGTATCACGTTGCAGCTAGGAGACATCGGTCACGTGGTCGTGCAGGGCTTACAGTAGTACATCATCAAGCCGAATCTATACTGGGTTGGTTGTTGGAGTTATACGTCCTAGCAACATCTAACGTCATATCAGGACAGGTACAGACTTGTGATAGTGCACAGTCATGGCAACATTAAATCAGGCCATTGGCACCATGACCTGATATCCCACTCAGTCACATAACCCTGACCCTGAACTAACAAGTCCTTGCCATATCCTGATAATGCTGAGCGCCTGGCTAGGAAGTGACAAGTATCAAGCAATCAGCAATCAAACAATCAAGTAAACCATCTTCTGCAACAACGCGGCCAGCACAATTAGATAATGCTGTCATGACGGTTTATAGGGTGAGATTTTCTGCAACTGATGACCGTTAATATGTGAGGTACATTAACCATTTTCCGGTTTTTCTTCCGAATGGTCACTTTCTTCGGATGCTGAGAAAAACAATAAATAAGTAGTCCTAATACTGATCCAGTAGACCACCACAAACACCAGAAAACAGGTTATATGCGTTATTATGGAGCCAAAATGTAAGATATTCAGTTTGACGCTTTGTGACTGTATAATGTCCATTTTAATAGAGTTGTCTGTTTAGGGCAGGTGGGTGGGAAACTCGTAGGGGTTGGGTTGCTTGTGGTGGAGTGGTGATCGGTCCGCTGGTGTCAGCACTAATGGCTGAGTGAAGAGTGTTCGACTGGTGACGGCAGGTTAGAACAAGTGGTGCTGTGTTATCTGATTAGTGGGCGTTAATAGGGGATAGGGAGGGTGCGCGGGTGTAGTCAGCGTAAGTGGAACAGACGATCAACCCTGGTCTGATTTGTCACAGATGATTGGTTGTGGAAGTCTTATGACCTGGCAACATCTAAGGTCATATCAGGACGGGTAAAGACTTGTGATAGTGTGCACTCATGGCGACTTTATAGTGCTGTCCGACTGGGAAATCAGGGCAGCAGCGCCATGACCTGATATCTAACTGAGTCACATTATCCTGATACTGAGCTAACCAGTCTTTGTCTCATCCTAGTAATGCTGAGCGCTAGGCTAGAGAGGAACAAGTATCAATTTGATAAGTAATTGGTTTGACTCGAGCTGGAACCGAACTCCCGATCTCCTGCGAGCGAGGCCCACACTCTACCGATTAAGCCACCACACCAGGTAAGTTGTCAGAGACAGCCCTCCTATGCTATACATATACAGTATAACCCCGTTAAACCAAGCTCGGTTAAATCAAACGATCGGTTAATCTATTTTTGTTTCAGTGGCCCAGCAAAATACTACCATTTATCATATAAAAAAGTTGGTTTAGCCAAAGTCGGTTAATCCAAATCATCGTTTAATCCAAACAAAATTGTTGGACCCCGGCTTCTCCGGTGTGGTTAAACCAAACTTTCATGTGGTTATAAGGTCATCTGAGACCCCATTGACTTTTTTCTATGATAAATGGTAGTTTTTGCCTGGCCGCCAAAAAACGTTTGGATTAACCGATCGTTTGGTTTAACCGAGCTTGGTTTAACGGGGTTATTCTGTACATACATAGAAGACAACAATCAAAGTGTCCACATACATTGTATATTATATGTGCAATACAAGCTTACTCAAAGTCAAAGTCAAAGCCAAAGCTTGTTTAAACCAATGATCAGTTAATCCAAACAAATTTCTAGTGTCCTTTCAAGTTTGATTTAACAGGGTTATACTGTATATATATGTTCATATATATATATATTTATATATATGCATATATATATGTACGGTGTGACCCCTTTTTAACGTAATGGTTGATGTTCATAAAATTTCATAGTGAAGAATCTGGGTTATGCCAAATCGAGAATTAAGAAAATCAGTTTGCCTTCAATCAATCAATAGTTCCGTCCCCTAGTCGAGGGTTGGATGCAATGGTTCTCCACTTGTCCCGATGGTGTGCTGTTCTGATAGACTGTGAATAATTCCAGCCTGTCCACTGTGAAATATTTGTAAACCATGATGTTCTTGGTCTCCCTCTCCCTCTGCTGCCATTCACCTTCCCTTCCAACAATGTATGGTATATTGAACTCTGACGAATGATGTGGCCAAAATAAATAAGTTTCTTTGTCTATATAGTGGCAAACAAGCGTTTCTTATTCTTAATTTTTCTGAGAACTTCTTTGTTGGTGATCTTCTTTGTCCATGATATTTTCATCATCCTTCGATAAGTCCACATCTCAAATCCTGCTAAATGTTTGTACATTTTCTTAGAGATTGTCCATGTTTCAGCCCCATACATTAGAGTAGACAACACATAACACGGAAGAATATGCTTCCTTGTATGTATTAATATCTTTCTTGATGTTAACACTCTATACATTTTGGAGAATGTTGTTCGGGCTATTGTTATCCTTCTCTTAATTTCTTCCTCACATCTCCCATCATTTGTAATCTTTTGTCTGAGATATATGAATTCGGATACTTGTTCTATGTTTGTGCCATCTATGGGTATATTGCTATTTGGTTTATCTGTCTTTTTACTTATAACCATTGTTTTGGTCTTCCTGGCATTCATCTTCAGGTTGAATAGTATTCCAGCTTTATTGATTCTATTCACAATATCTTGTAGGTTTTGCATTCAGGCAAATCAATTAAATTTGAAAGAGCAACAAAGGGCTTTTTGTCATTTTATCTGAATTCGCATTAAATAGAGATGCGAAAATGGGGGTTTCACTGTAGATCTTCATTTATTAACATGAAATAGATTTTAGGAAGCCTGAAATAATAATGTCATATGGGACTGGTTTTGCACAATTTTAAGTGCTTTTATTCTCATTTTGTTTCTAATCAATATATATATACATATATATACATATATATATATATATCTTTAGCCAGGGTGGTTGATGCAGTGGCAGTTTCAGATCCTTTGACTATTAATATTCCTCAAAGCGATCAAACCAAATCAATATTATATATATAATGTCCCGGGGACTAATGGAGAGAGTGAAGCAATCTCAAATCGTATTGATATTTCAATTCTTATGGATCAAAGTTGCAAACATTTGTAAGATAATGGCATGCACTAATTGAAATTTTAACTAAATAGGTGCAATCCCTTTGAGGTTAGCGATTAATTATCAACACAAAGGACTTATGTGCATCTTCATAGCGCACTAAAATGGTAACATCTGCTGGGTGTATTGTGAATGGAATTTCAGTCAGTCTCTACTAACGGACCCGGCGTCCTGCACTAGACCGATTGATCCAATATAAATAATTTTGTATTATTATTGTTATTTTTATTATGTTCTTTATTATATTTATTACTATTATGTGTATTATTATTATTTTCGATGAATAGTATTTGATTTATTGCATAAGGTTCTTTTGTCAGCACCAAATCACTGATCATCTGGCTATGTAAAAATGGATGTATTTAAACCATATACAAAAACAGACTGGATGGCTGAATGAGTTGAGCGTCTCTCTCCCGTTTTGGTAGATCGTGGGATTCGAACCCACGAGTTCGAACCCTGGTCGAATCAAACCAATGGCATAACAATTGATATTTGTCGCTTTCTAGCCAGGCACTCAGCATTATTAGGATAAATGACTGATTGGGCTCAGTTTCAGGATAATGTGACTGAGTAGGATATCAGGTCATGGTGCTGGCGGCCTGGTCTCCCAGTGGGGCATCACTATAAAGTTGCGATGAGTGCTCACTGTCACAAGTCGGTACCCGTCCTGATATGGCTTAGATGCTACCCCGACGTAAATGTTATCTCTTGTTACTTCAAATATCTCTAAAGTTAACCAATTATAATAAGATTTACTTTAAACTAAACTGAGGTACAACATCATGATCAACCTAATATATTGATTTCAAATAAGGGTGGAGATTACTAAAAACACATTAGCCCTTTTTAATTTTTAAAATTTTAACAATTTGTTGCTGTTCCTCTGTTATTTCCAGTCAAACATATACGATGACAGAGACAGTCCAAATAAAAATGTAAAATGTAAGACCTAAATGCACTGGGATTGGTCCACTGCTTCACTGGTCACAGCTGGTCCAGTGCATTATTAACAACCCCACCCCAACAACATAATTCATAAACTCACATAACTAACTACACTAGAGTTACACTAAAATATTTCTAACAAACTGACATTTATATACCACTTGTCTAGCTGCAACTGAAAATTAAATCTTACTACAAGTTTACCAACTGAATACAGAAGATAACTTCTGCTTACATTCTAAATACAATGTAAATACTCACATTGATCTGACTAATATTGATCTAGTTATATGAGACCACTGTTACCATATTGCTATGGAACTTGGGTTACAGAATTCCATTGTGTTACATGCTGCAAATTGTGTATTCAACAGTTATTGTATACATTATTCTAAATACCTTTTGTGTAAATAACCCTGAATTGAAAAATGGCTAGAAGACAAGTGCTTTGGAACTGACAAAAGACTTATTCAGCAGAATAAACATATTTACAAAAAAGAAGAAAAAGAAATGTAACTTTTAGAGTATTTACATTAACCATTGCTAATCAAATTCACTTCAAACTAAATTGAATTAGACCACCATTATCGACCAAATATCTTGATTTCAAATAAGGGTGGAGATTACGAAAAATACATCGGAATATGTAACTTTCAGGGTATTTATAATCAAATTAATAATCAAATTTATAATCAAATTTAATTCAAACTAAATTGAGGTAGATCAATCCAAATATGGCTGGAAACTACGAAACACACATCGGAATATGACATTTTCAGGGTATTTATATAGTGTATCAGCGAATGATGAATAATTTACTAAATTAAATAGAAATTTCAATATTATTTGGATCATTTTAATGGAGGATCACGGCACCTACCTATTAATCCCGCAGTTCACAATTATCTCCCCCCTAATATGTGAATGAATGGAGAGCCTCAGTGGTTAGTGTGAAATAGTAGTAGTGGTAATAGTAGGATTGTACGGCTAAATCCTCAGTCACACATCACCGGATTGAACAACAGACAGCATTGTCTAGTCCGGGCGTCATAAGTATCAGAATGTATTAAAATGTGTCAAAATGTTGCAATAGCAGGTCAAAGGCCACTGGACGAAAGGACATGAAACAGACATGAAATAGACATACAACGGACATGAATGGATAGCCAATGGATGAAACAAACTCAAAACGGACGAAAACCGTTGACGTCAGTCTGGGGGCATCCGTTCCTAGTTTTGTGCATGTTCAAAACTTGTACAGACACAAAATGGACTTTGTTCGGTTTCTGTCTGTTTCCCCCAATCCGGTGAGGTGTGACTGGAGCTTTACCCACATCTAGATTAAAGTAGGAGACTTAAGCCAGATCCAGGATGGTGAAAAAGAGCGCTATGCCAGTCCACAATGCAGTATATTACATCCGTTCATAAGAAGGAAGAGGATTTTCTTTTAAAAATACTTCCATACACTACGGAACGGTACAGTAAACCACTCCATTATAACGCAACACAGGTCAGTACAATGGTACCAATATCACGTTATAAGCATAACACTCTATAGTGTGACAGACCATAGTGTAGCAACCCCCCCCCCCCACCTCCTCCACCTCATTCCAACAATAACCTAATTTAAATAGAGACATAAAACTCCGACAGACAAACAACACTGAATAGAGTAAAGATGTCACAGCGCATCTAAGAAGAAATCACTCCAAAGTAAGAAGTGTCATACTGTTAATGCTGATTGCACCAGAGGCAAATATGTATCGTATGTGGCGTGATAAAACACACTTTCGGAGAATGGGCTAGCCTTGGCAAGTGGTAAAGAAGAGGAAAGGCAACAGGCTGAAAGAGCTTTAGTTTCAGTATATTCCAAAGTTGGCATATTTTCTTTTTTTTGTTCAAGTGTTTTTATTCCTCTGATAACATGTTGTCAGTGCTAATGCACTGGTTTTCCAGCCCTAATGACAATTGCCACTACACATTAAGCAAATCTACAACAATATAGATATTCAATTACAGGGAAATAAGCAAAACATCAGTATATGAATGACAGGTAAAGAACAAGATAAGAGAAACAAAAACCATAACATAACAATAATTAATTACCCAGTAGAGATGGTAAATAATCAAGTTAAAGTTGAATATTCCGATGGTTTTGAATATATATCTTATACATATTTGCAAGATAGCTTGGACAGTGCTGTGAGAGCTGTTGCAAATATACTGAACAATACACTAAATCAGGATTCAAACCCACCCCTCTGCCATTCCGAGGCGAGCATCGGAACCATTGGACTGCCTAGGCTCCCTGAAATATTCAAGCCACCCACACCTAATGTGAGCCTTTTTTCGAGCGAGCTCAGTTAAGCCTAGTAGGCCTACTCTAGTACAAAGGACTGAACTATATACATGAGACTGTCTCAAAAGGTGCTACGCAATATGAGACAAAACTTTGTCCAATGTAATGATCAACATACTATCTGCTTATGCATTTGCTCTGGATAAACTGATTTGTTTTTAATATGGTTTTTCATAATCCCAATAGAATACATCTTGATTTGAAGCAAATGTCCTTGTGTTTGCAGTGTAATCATGTCTGTGCTGTTTAGTGTCAATCGTTACAATGGACAAACAAAAAGAGTTATCACCTTTTGAGTAAAGCTCATTTATATAAGGCTGAGACACGTGGGGGAAAAACATGTCATATTGGTAATAAAGCGAGGAGTGGTTGAAGTATAAAGAAATAGCACCCTGCATTAGTTTAATCAGAATGAAAATGAGATAAAGCACTAACTGTGTACTTGCCATATTATGGTTCACAGTATGGCACATACACTCAGCATTAGTCGTAGAGTATAATACACTACAGTATGTATATAAGTTTGATATATATGGGAAATAACACACCATATTGGGCACGAAGGGGGCTGAAAGTATAAAAAAAGATAACGCCCATCATTAGTTTGAGCAGAATGAAAATGAGATAATACATCACCGTCCACTTTCCATATTAGGATAAACAGTATGACATATCACTACTAAGCAGTAACCGCAAATATCGCCTGGCACCGTAGAAGTATATGAAAATATCACCCTGCACCGTAGAAGTATATGAAAATATCACCCTGCATCGTATACGTATATGGAAATACCACCCTGTAACCGTAGAAGTTTATGAAAATACCACACTGTAACCGTAGAAGTATATGAAAATATCACCCTGCACCGTAGAAGTATATGAAAATATCACACTGTAACCGTAGAAGTATATGAAAATATCACCCTGCACCGTAGAAGTATATGAAAATATCACCCTGCACCGTAGAAGTATATGAAAATATCACCCTGCACCGTAGAAGTATATGAAAATATCACACTGTAACCGTAGAAGTATATGAAAATATCACCCTGCACCGTAGAAGTATATGGAAATATCACCCTGCACCGTAGAAGTATATGAAAATATCACCCTGCACCGTAGAAGTATATGAAAATATCACACTGTAACCGTAGAAGTATATGAAAATATCACCCTGCACCGTAGAAGTATATGAAAATATTACCCTGCACCATAGAAGTATATGAAAATATCACCCTGCACCGTAGAAGTATATGAAAATATCACACTGTAACCGTAGAAGTATATGAAAATATCACCCTGCACCATAGAAGTATATGGAAATACCACCCTGCACCATAGAAGTATATGAAAATATCACCCTGCACCATAGAAGTATATGAAAATATTACCCTGCACCATAGAAGTATATGAAAATATTACCCTGCACCGTAGAAGTATATGAAAATATCACCCTGCACCGTAGAAGTATATGAAAATATCACCCTGCACCATAGAAGTATATGAAAATATCACCCTGGATCCTAGAAGTATATGAAAATATCACCCTGCACCGTAGAAGTATATGAACATATCACCCTGCATCCTAGAAGTATATGAAAATATCACCCTGCACCGTAGAAGTATCACCCCCTCCTGTATAAGTATATGAAAATATCACCCTGTGCCCTAGAAGTATATGAAAATATCACCCTGTGCCCTAGATGTATATGAAAATATCACCCTGTACTGTAGAAGTATATGAAAATATCACCCTGCATCTTAGCAGTATATGGAAATATCACCCTGTACTCTAGCAGTATATGGAAATATCACCCTGTACTCTAGCAGTATATGGAAATATCACCCTGTACTCTAGCAGTATATGGAAATATCACCCTGTACTCTAGCAGTATATGGAAATATCACCCTGTACTCTAGCAGTATATGGAAATATCACCCTGTACTCTAGCAGTATATGGACATATCACCCTGTACTCTAGCAGTATATGGACATATCACCCTGTACTCTAGCAGTATATGGAAATATCACCCTGTACTCTAGCAGTATATGGAAATATCACCCTGTACTCTAGCAGTATATGAAAATATCACCCTGTACCCTAGAAGAATATGAAAATATCACCATGTACCAGGTATATCAGAATACAAATAAAATCAAACACATTGGCATATTGGGGTGAGGCAAACACAAGGCTCTGCACACGCCACGGAGAGATGAAGAGGACAATCAAACACCACACTGCGTAATGAAAGAAATCATTGACATTTCGGAATGCTAATATTTTCTTTCATTACGCATGATATATATATATAAATATGCATACAGAGGAAAGCACCCCCTTCTTCCAAGGTGGTGAGAGTACAGTAAGACACCTCATTGTAGCAGCTGGAAATTGGGTTCGGATTATAGCTAAGCAGCGTCCTTCATCAGAGGAGAATAGCGTGGCCAAAACTGTTACAATGCACCTGACTGAAGAACCTCAGTGCTAGAGAAGAAGGAGAAGGAGGAGAAGGAGGAGAAGGAGGAGAAGGAGGAGAAGGAGGAGAAGGAGGAGAAGGAGGAGAAGGAGGAGAAGGAGGAGAAGGAGGAGAAGGAGGAGAAGGAGGAGAAGGAGGGGAATGAGGAGAAGGAGAGGAAGGAGGAGAAGGAGGAGAAGGAGGAGAAGGAGAGGAAGAAGGAGAAGGAGGAGAAGGAGGAGAAGGAGGATAAGGAGGAGAAGGATGAGAAGGACGAGCAGCAGTATAAAGAGGAGAAGGAGGAGAAGGAGGGGAAGGAGGAAAAGGAGGAGAAGGAGGAGAATGAGGAGAAGGAGAGGAAGGAGGAGACGGAGAGGAAGAAGGAGAAGGAGAGGAAGAAGGAGAAGGAGGAGAAGGAGGAGAAGGAAGAGAAGGAGGAGAAGGAGGAGAAGGAGAGGAAGGAGGAGAAGGAGGAGAAGGAGGAGAAGGAGAGGAAGGAGGAGAAGGAGGAGAAGGAGGAGAAAGAGAAGGAGGAGAAGGAGGAGAAGGAGGAGAAGGAGGAGAAGGAGGAGAAGAGAGGAAGGAGGAGAAGGAGGAGAAGGAGGAGAAGGAGGAGAAGGAGGAGAAAGGAGGAGAAGGAGGAGAGAAGAGAGGAGAAGAGAGAAGGAAGGAGAGAGGAGGAGAAGGAGGAGAAGGAGGAGAAGGAGAGGAAGGAGGAGAAGGAGGAGAAGAAGGAAAGAGAGGAAAGGAGGAGAAGGAGGAGAAGAAGGAGAAGGAGAGAAGGAGGAGAAGGAGGAGAAGGAGGAGAAGGAGAGAAAGGAGAGAAGGAGGAGAAGGAGGAGATGGAGGAGAAGGGGGAGAAGGAGGAGAAGGGGGAGAAGGAGAGGATGGAGGAGAGGAGGAGAAGGAGGAGAAGGTTGAGAAGGATGAGGAGGAGAAGGGTGAGAAGAAGGAGGAGAAGTTGAGATGGATGAGAAGAAGGATGAGAAGGAGAAGAAGGAGAAGAAGGAGGAGGAGATGAAGAAGGAGAAGGAGGAGAAGGAGGACAAGGAGCAGAGGGAGGAGAAGGAGGAGAATGAGGAGAAGGAGGACAATGAGGAGAAGGATGAGAAGAAGAATGAGAAGTTGAGAAGGATGAGAAGAAGGAGGAGAAGGGGAGAAGGATGAGAAGAAGGAGGAGAAGGGGAGAAGGATGAGAAGGTGGAGAAGGAGAAGAGGGGAAGGAGGAGACGGAGGAACAGGAGGATAAGGAGGAGGATGAGGAGAAGGAGAGGAGGAGAAGGATGAGAAGGGCAGAATGATGAGAAGGAGAAGGGTAAGAAGGATGATGAGAAGGAGAAGGAGGAGAAGGAGGAGAGGGGGTGAAGGAGGAGAATGAGGAGAACGGGAGAAGGGGGAGAAGGATGAGGTAGGAGAAGAAGGAGAAGGAGGAGAAGAAGGAGATGAAGAAGGAGAAGGAAGAGACGAAGAAAGAGAAGGAGAAAAAGGAGAAGAAGGAAATGAAGAAGGAGACGAAAAAGAAGAAGAAGAAGGAGAAGCGAGAGAAGAAGAACAGGAAGAAGAGGAAAATACCTCACCCTGAACCAGCTAGAGAGGAGTACAGGTGAGGAGGTAGGGGAGTACAGTACAGCAAGATGCCGCACTAGATCCGATCGAAGTCCCATTCTGGAATAAACACATTGCCTTGACAATCCCCAAGTAAAACAATAAGTCACACACAAGGTGCGAGTATAGTAAAAAAACAAATCCACACACACACAAAGAGTCTTAACTAATCGGCATGATCAACTGGCAAACAGAGCTGTCCTTTTTGTCTGAGCCCAGTTCTTCTTAGAGCCGGATGAATAAAGACCAGGACGCTGTATTCATTCTGAGATAATTACAGATGTTGCGTGGCAGGGCGTGGTGTATTTATACTTAATCTAACCGCCATAATCTAATCTATCTAAGGTATAAGTGTCCTACTTGAAGTGGCTGGCTACTGTGTTGATACAATCGTCACTGCGCGTAATGAGGGCGTTTCATTAGGAGAATTTACCCACGCTTTACGCAAAGCTACACAAGGAACTAGCGAAAAAAGAAATGGAAATTGATTAGCGAAAAAGAAATGGAAATTGATTGGTGTTATTGATACATCTGCGCTAGTTACCAGCCATGCTGGTATTAGCGTGCCCGTGCTTTGTAGGAGCTATTATGTAAATTGAGCAGTTCCGGTGGCTGAATCGTTCGAACGCAGGCCTCCCATGTGGGAGATCAGGAGTTCAAATCAAGGTCGAGTCAAACCAATGACTTATAAAATTGATACTTGTCGCTTCCTAGCTTGTCGCTTGGCATTAATAGGATAGGGCAACGACTGGTTAGCTCATTGTCAGGATAATGTGCGGGATATTGGGTTATGGTGCTGGTGGCCTGTTTTCCCAGTGGGGCAGCACTATAAAGTCACCATGAGTGTACACTGCCATGAGTTGGTACCCATGCTGGCAGCCTGATGTCCCAATGGGGCAGCACTATAAAGTCGTCGTGAGTGTGCCCTGCCGCAAGTCAGTACCCATTTTGATATGACCTTTGATGTTGCCAGGACATATAACTCCAACAACCAAGCAACCATTATGCAAATTGCACTTGGGTTAATGGCTGTGCATACTACAGCTGTAATATACCGTACATATGGCGGAACACACAGCACGCAAACAATGACGTCATTATCTATCTAATTTCGCCGGGATTAATAGCCTTTATCATAGTGATTTGAATCTGATGTGTATAGGGTATGGCGAGCTTCATAATGTGGCTATGCATCTCATCTGAAGCATATCCCGTCGTGTGGAGATCATCAGGTAAAATGTTTTCTTTTAACTTAAAACAATGTTGTATCGATGAATTTATTTAACCCGTTCATAACGGTGAGATTGGTAGAAACTATGCACAGGGAAGAGATCTATGAAATGCAGCATTGACATTGAATAAATAAAATATTGAGGTAAATATTCGTGTAGAAAGTGTATTGATTATTTGGATAATTCATTTCTGAGATCCATCTCATGCAGTGTTTGATGTTGGTGGAAAAGGCCGATGAAGTATTCTAGTAGAGGGCAAGCCTTCATCAACACCTTTAGCATAATCAATAATGAGGCATGGTTGGATGTAGCTATAGATAACAAAGAGCGCCCCGAAACATTGAAGTAGGCTGGTGTTTAAAAAAACAAGCCTAAGTGAATTAAGCATAAAATAATCCTCGTATCATATTGTGTGCCACGGGACAGGGACTGAGGGTTGGGGGAGTGGGGGAGTGGGGGGGGGGGTAGGGGAGTGGGGGAGTGGGGGCGTGGGGGAGTGGGGGAGGGGCGAGGGGGGATGTGTCTGGGGAACGAGCAGAGGCGGAAAGGAAGAAATGTGGGAAAGATGAAATTGGGGAATTGGGTCAGTGGTATTGAAAAGGGGGGAGGGAAAGGACAAAGGAGGACGAGACGAAGAGAGAGGAGCAGGGGAGGAAAGCAGGCGGAAAGGATGAATAGGAGAGGAGAGGGGAGGAGGAAGAGAAAGGAGGAAGAGAAAGGAGGAAGACGAGAGGATTGGGAGAGCAGAAAGAGAGGAGGAGGAAGAGGATAAGGAGATGAGGAAAGCAGCCAGAAGAAGGGGATGGGAGGAGTGGATGACTGAAGGGGGAGAGGAGTAAAAGTAGAGGAGGATGAGTAGGAAGAGGGAGAAGCGGGGGAAAAGAAGGAGGGATGGAAGGAGGGAGAGGGGGTGGAGGAGGAGGGGGAGGAGTAGGGAGAGGAAGAGGGAGTGGAAGGAGAGGGGACGGACAGGAGGAGGGGGAGAGGAGGAGGGAGAGGAGGGGAGAGGAGGAGAGGAGTAGGAGGGAGAGGGGGGGCAGGAGGAGGGGAGAGTAGGAGGGAGAGAGGAGGAGGGAGAGGGGGAGTGGGGAGGAGGGAGAGGAGGAGAGTGGGGAGGAGGGAGAGGTGGGAAAGGAGGAGGAAGAGGAGGAGGGAGAGGAGGAGGGAGAAGAGGGCAAGATAATGAGGGAGATAATGAGGGAGGGGAGGAGAGAGAGGAGGAGGGAGAGGAGGAGAAGGAGTAGGAGGGAGTGAAGAGGGGGAGATGAGGAGGGACAGGGGAGGGACAGGAGGAGGGAGAGGAGGAGCGACATGAGGATGGACAGGAGGAGGGGAGAGGAGGAGGGAGAGGAGGAGGGAGAGGAGGTGGGAGAGGAGGACCGAGAGGAGAATGGAGAGGTAGAGGGAGAGGAGGCGCGAGAAGAGTGGGGAGAAGAGGAGGGGAGGAGGAACGGTAGGAGGGGGAGAGGAGGAAGGAGAGGAGGAAGGAGAGGAGGAAGGAGAGGGGAAGGAGAGGAGGGGGGAGAGGAGGGGGGAGAGGAGAGGGAGAGGAGGAGGGAGAGGAGGAGGGAGGAGGAGGGAGAGGAGGGGGAGGGGAGGGAGGGAGGAGGGGGAGGGGAGGAAGGAGGAGTGGAGAGGAGGAGGGAGATGAGGAGGGAGAGGAGGGAGAGGAGGGGGAGAGGAGGAGGGAGAGGAGGAGGGAGAGGAGGAGGGAGAGGAGGAGGGAGAGGGAGGAGGGAGAGGAGGAGGGAGAGGGAGGGGGAGAGGAGGGGGAGAGGAGGAGGGGAGAGTGGGAGGGGAGGAAGGAGAGGAGGAGGGAGAGGAGGAAGGGAGAGGAGGGGGAGGAGGGGGGAGAGGAGGAGGGAGAGGAGGAGGGAGAGGAGGAGGGAGAGGAGGAGGGAGAGGAGGAAGGAGAAGATTGGGGAGGGGAGGAAGGAGAGGAGGAGGGAGAGGAGGAAGGAGAGGAGGGGGAGAGGAGGGGGGAGAGGAGGAGGGAGAGGGGGAAGGAGAGGAGGGGGTAGAGGAGGAGGGAGAGGAGGAGGGAGAGGAGGAAGGGGAGTAGGAGGGAGAAGGGGGGAGGATGAGGGATGGGATGAGGGAGAAGAGAAAATGAGAAAAGCAGAAATGAAAACAAGAGGAAATAAGGGAAGGCTGGCTGGAAGTGCTCGGTTTTTTGTTGGTGGTCTGGCCTCATGATTTTTATAACCCAAAGGAGGGGCAGGAGTAAGTACCCCGGCGTACAGGTCACATATATCAGTGCTGCAGCTACACGTGTGGTGTATTATCGGGCAACCCGCGGCATCCATTGCCTTTTTAAACACATTCTCCACTGATGCAATCTCTCTCCTCTGCCTTGGCTGAATACTTGGTGAAATTCTTAAAGCTGCCTAGTCTGATAAAAGCATAAACTATTTCAAACCCAAAACAATTATCAAGATTACATACTACATCATCATCATCATGCTGTCGGTCACGATGCGACAAATACTGCTAACATTTCATGAAAACTGCCTGAAAAATGTGTTGAAGTGCTGCTGGCTTTTGCAAGTTACCAGCGGCACTCTCTCGGGGAGCAAATAGAGGTTTCACACCAGCAAGAACATGTCAAGACAGGCGCAAACCTATTTGTCCCTGCAGTGGCTGGTCGGGAGATGTTGGGAGTTCCATACATCAACCACCCTTAATGCTGCCACAGTGACATGGTTTTCTGTTCCTACATATATAACTTAGATACTGATGCACTTATTAAGCATTTGTTGGCATATAGAAGGGAATGCTGAGTCAATGTAATAGAACCTCTTACTGTTGAAGCCTATGGTCTCAGGGTATTGGCATGCAAGCCAACATTAATGTTGCATGTTTCAACTTTGAACATCTCCAAAGTTAGGCATTTAAAATAAAAGTTGCTTCAAACTAAAGTAAGATAGATTATTACCATCAACCCATATATTTATCTCAGAAAATGACAGAAACGCAAAACCATCTGACTATGGAACTTTAACGTCACATGACACAATGTCTTGGTGGCATTCACACCACTGGGCCCATATCTGACATAGACATAGTTGTAGGGGGTTGGTTACTTCCTTGTTGGAGATTTACGTCCAAGCAACATCTAGGACCATATCAGGATGAGCACCGACTTGTGACAGTGTGTATTCATGGCGACTTTATAGTGCTGCCCCAATGGGACCACCAGCACCATGACCCAATATCCCACTCAGTCCCATTATCCTGACACTGAGCCAATCAGTCCTTGCCCCATCCTATTGATGCCAAGTACCAAGCTAGGAAGCTACAAGTATCAAATTGATACGTCATTGCCTTAACTCGACCGGTACCCAAACTCCCGATCTCCCACACACAAGGCCCTGCGCTCGACCCATTCGGCCACGGCGCCCGGTGCATTCACACCACTGGGGGCGATCCCATCTCTGACTTACACTTAGAGAGACTGTGTTCCTGTTTGGTGTTAAATGCAGACTTTCTATCTGTCTGATCTATAGCCGGAGCTGAGAGTTGCTGAGTCCAAGGCTGAGGGGCTCGGCGCCCGGAGCAGCGGCTTCGGCTCGGCTTTATTGGGACGAACGGGTTAAGCGCGTCGCTGATTAAAGTTGCAGTATTTTAGCGGCAGAGGGTGGTGGTGGTGGGGGGGGGGGGGGGGAGGTGGGAGAGGGTGCGTGTGTGTACACAGTGTATAACACGGCCACACGGCACCGGGGCATCACCACGTGAATATTTCACACGCCTGTCATTAAATATATAGGCAGGCGTCCTTCATTGGCCCTGATTAGGCTGGTCGAATAAGGCTTGTCTACCAGCAGCACCACCACCACCACTACCACCACTTCCACCACCACTACCACCACCACTACAACCATTACCACCACCACCACCACTACCACCACTACCACCACTACCACCACCACCATCACCACTACCACCACTATGACTGGCACCACTACCACCACTACCACCACCACTACCACTACCACCACTACCACCACCACCACTACCACCACCACCACTACCACAACTACCACCACTACCACCACCACCATCACTACCACCACTATGACCGACACCACTACCACCACTAACACCACCACTACCACTACCACCACTACCACCACTACCACCACTACCACAGCCACCACTACCACCACTATCACCACTATGACCACCACTTCCACCACCACTATCACCACCACTACCACCACCACTACCACCACTATGACCGGCACCACTACCACCACTACCACCACCACTCCCAACACCACTACCACCACAACTACCACCACCACTACCACCACTACAACCACCACTACTACCACCACTACCACCACCACTACCACTACCACCACCACTACCACCACCACTACCTCCACCACTACCCCAATTCGTATCACCACCACCACCCTCTTCTGGAATACAAAACTGAGCAGTGAATACTCTCAGCCCCCACCCGAGTCCCACCTTCTCCGCCTCCCTCTCCGCCTTCAGACCTCCGCCCCCACCCCTCCGCCCCCACCCCTCTGATCCCCACCCCTCCGCCTCCACCCCGGGCAGACCACAACGCTCTCCCACCTCGCGAGTTGGGGCCCGATGACCCCCTGGGGGATTGCCCCATAACACTTTACGACGGGGAGGCGTGAGGAGGCTTTTGTCACAGCCCGATTAATGATACGTGCCCCCCCCCCTCCACCCTGCAGTGGTACGCGCAGCCAGGGGGGATGGGGGGAGGAGGGGGTAGGGCGGAGGCGGAGGGTGTGTGGGGGGAGGGAGGATGGGGAAGGGGGAGGGGGAGCGGGGATGGGGAGGGGGAGGGGGAGAGGGGATGGGGAAGGGAGGGAGGGGGGGGGGGGAGGGGGAGGGGGAGAGGGGATGGGGAAGGGAGGGAGGGGGAGGGGGGATGGGGAAGGGGAGGGGGGAGGGGGAGGGGGAGGAACGCGGCTTGGGAAGGGACAGGGTGTGAAGACGACTAGGTGTGCCGTATGAAGGCTGAATTAAGGCTGCCGTACACAGCTGGCTCTTTGGGTGGTTGTTGGAGTTTTACGTCGTAGCAACATTTAAGGTAATATCAGGACGGGTACCGATGTGGGACAGTGTGCACTCATAGCGACTTTATAGTTCTTCCCCCACTGGGAAATCAGGCTACCAGCACCATGCCCCGATATCCGATCCAGTCACATTATCCCACTATGATTCTCAATATAACTGGTTTATTTCATTTAGTAATACAATGTTGTTTTATTTCATTTAGTAATACAATGTTGTTTTATTTCATTTAGTAATACAATGTTGTTTTATTTCATTTAGTAATACAATGTTGTTTTATTTCATTTAGTAATACAATGTTGTTTTATTCTTCGAATTCTTTCTTTTGTTATTGCTGGAGTAATTGATTTTCCATCCGTAACATAGCTTGCTTCATTAAAGGTGATTACGGTTAGAAATAATGGTAAATTGCTTCCGACATATGGAGTTTCAATTAAGTAACCAAAAATAGACCTAGAGTGGGGTCAGACTTTAGAATTTAATTTCAATCCTATTTTATTTTTCGGGAATTGAGGTTCAGTTAAGTAGTTCAATTAAAGCTGCATAGTCCGATGAAAACATAATTTTCAAAACAAAAACATGTATCTACATTTGATCCTACATATCTAACTTAAATACTGGTGCAGTTATTACACATTTGTCGTCACACCGATGGGAATACTGAGGCAATTTAATAGAATATGTTACTGCAGAAGCATATCGTGTCAAAGCTTTGGCATGCTTACCAACATTAATTTTGCTTGTTTGCACTTCAAATATCTCAGAAGTTAGCCATTCAAAATAAAAGGTACTTGAAACTAAAGCAAAGTAGACTATAATGATCAACCTAATATATTTATTTATCTTAGAAAATTACAGAAACTCGAAACTACAGGACTATGCAACTTTAAGTAACCCACCTATGGTTCGGTCGGAGCTGTAAAATTCATTCCAATTATATTTAATTCGAGAGAATCGATGTTCAATTAATTCAGTAACCACTAATAATCCAATCATATTCTATTATTGTGAGACATTTGGTTCATGAATAGTCAATTAAGTAACCACTAAATAACTCTATAGTGGGGTCGAAGCTTTACAATTAATTCCAATCATATTTTATTGTGAGACAATTGAGGTTCAATTAATTAGTTCAATTATGTAACCAGTAAATAGCTCTATAGTGGGGTCGAAGCTTTAGAATTAATTCCAAATCATTGATTAAAAAGTTCCTAGACGCGATGTCGTGTGCTGTACGCCGGCATGTCTATGGTCGATGGTGTGGGGGTGTGAGGGTGTGAGGGTGTGTGGTGGTATGTGGGTGGTGGGAGGAAGAATGGGTGAGGGGGGGGGGGCGAGTATTCAGGGTAGCATTGTGGGGGAACTGCAGGCGTGTTCTGAGTAGAAGATGAAGAATCAGACTGATGGGTCAGGAGATAGGTGTGTGTGAGTGTGTGACGAATGTAGGTGTGCCCCGATTAAAGATGACGATAAATTAGAACGCAAACGGTTATCAGCGGAATGGTGGTATCTGGGTGTGTGACGCTGTGCGGAGGCTTGTGGCTTATGTCGTCGTTGTATCGGGTAGGGGTGAGAGTGGGAGTTTATTTTTGTTCAGGTGTGACACAGGGAAAGGAATTTGAAAGCCCCTCCAATAAGCGGGTATCAGGCTCGGTGTAAAAGGGCGCATGCGTGTGAAGGCCATTGCTGGCATGACCTTAAAACATGCTGTTCAGAGGGAGTGCTGTGCATTTGGGCGGGGCATGGGGGACTGTATTGAGTGTAAAGTTTGGGGACTCTTCTTCTATCGTTTGATTCTGACATCAGCGCGTTTTGAGGGAGTGGGTTAGACGAAGGTTGGGTGGTGATAAGTCAGATTGTCGTGGATGAGGACGTGGTAAAGCTGGCAGCCCGAGCTGACATTCCTGACGGCTTGTATTTATATATGTGCATTGAGCAGGACCGACCACTGTACATGGTATTTGTCGATTTCACTAAAGGCATTTTGATACAAGTCCGGGAGGGACCCGGGCTTATGGCAAGGTTGCTACTGAGGAAGTAACGGAGTGTGGTCAGAGATGCCAGAGAAGTGCAGACAGACTCATCGCAGATACGAGGGCTCTTAAGACATAAAACCAGGAATGATGGCAAAGCGTTAGTGCAGGAGGGGAAAGTCTCGGAATCGTTCGGGGTTACCAATGGGGTCAAGCAAGGTTGTGTACTGGCCCCCACGCTCTTCTCCATCTTCCTATCAGCAATGCTAGACGAGGCTTTCCGAGACATGGGGATGGCATCTATATACAGTCCAGACAGAGCGCTGACCTATTCAATGTCGCACACTTCAGAGCGAAGACCAAGACTACTCAGATACTGGTGAGAGAGCTACTATTCGCAGATGACAGTGCACTGGTTGCCCACTCTGCTGAAGAGACCCAGAAAATAGTGGACGCTTTCTCCGATGCATCAAAGAAGTTTGGCCTGAAAATTAACATCAAGAAGACGGAGGTGCTGTACCAACCCAACTCTACAAGAACCCGAGAGGAGGAGATCATGGTTGACGGAAACAAGCTGAACTCTGTTCCGGAATTCACCTATCTCGGAAGCACTATATCAAGTGATGGACGCATTGATGCTGAGATACAGAGGAGGATGGCCAAGGCTAGCGCATCTTTCGGCCGACTACGCCAGAGACTCTGGAACAACCACCATGTGTCCATTCGGGTCAAAGGTAAGATCTACCGCGCAATCGTGCTATCCACCCTACTATACGGAGCCGAGGCCTGGACAGTGTACAGACAGCAGGTGAAAAAGCTGCATGCCTTCATGATGCGACATCTGCGTTCAATCATGAGGCTAACCTGGAAGGACAAAGTGACGAATAAGGAAATACTCGAACGGATGGGGCTGCCCTCTATGGAAGATCTTCTGATCAAAAAGAATCTCCGGTGGACTGGACACCTCATGAGGATGTCATCAGACAGGCTACCAAAGCAGATCCTCTATTCTCAACTGTCTTCTGGCTACAGAAAGAGAGGGCGCCCCCGTCTCCGGTTCAAAGATACCATCAAGAGAAACCTGAAGCTGAGAGACATTAAGACCGACTCATGGACGCAACTCTCACAGCAGAGAGCTAAATGGAGAGCGGCAGTCAAGTAATGAAAGCAGTCTTTGTCGCATCGCGACCGACAGCATGATGATGATGATATATATTTATATTTACATTTATATTTATTTATATATGTATATATGTCTATATATATATGTGTCTACATAAATCTATGTGTATCTATTTATGCATATATATCTATATATATAAATAAATGTATATAACATAAATATATAAATATGAATATATATAAATATGAATATATATAAATATGTATATATGTGTATATACATATGTTTATATATATACATTGTTTTTTATGTGTAAGCACATGACACCTCAATATCAAATAAAGCACGCGGCAGCAATTGAATAAAGGCTATACTAAATGTACTTGCGCGGACAGCTACCGTGGTCAGAATGCCAATCCAACACAACATAATCAATCCATATCCACCCCTTCTATTGCTCTACACCACGGTGAGAACGTCGGGTGGCTTCTGATCCAGGGGCTCGCGGGTTCGAACCCAGGCCGTGTCCAATACATGCCTTACAATATTGGATACTTGTCTAGATATCTAGCCTGGCGGTCGGAATTAATAGCCTAGGAAAAGGATCAGTGTCAGGATAATGTGACTGTGTTAGATATCAGCTCTTGGTGCCACTCGCCTTGTTTTCGATTTGGGCAGCACTGTAAAACTACCACGAGTGCATACTGTCATAAGTTTGTACCTCATATGTTGCTAAGATGGAACACGCCAACAAACAACACGGAGCGCCAGGCTAGGAAGCGATAATGCCAGGAAGTGTGGGATTCACTTTGTGTTTAGGAAAAGCCTACTGATGAGTGATTGCAAATTTTTCCTTTTGGGTACAACTCAAAGAACTCCAATGGAGTGATGATATCAGCAGTGCCTTTGAAATCAACAAATAGATGTCACCCTCCTTATCTATTATCTGGAATGCAGATTACTTCACAGGCATGAGGAAGCGATGTCAGTAGATTACATGATGAGTATCTCTCTCCTAACGTGAGGTGGGGGTTGAGAATGGCGGATTAAGGATGGACTTGCATTGCTTGCAATTCTCAAGTGATTGGATCTAGATCTGGCGGGAATTGTTGTTGGAAATGCGGCGGATCCACTCCGTTTCCTTCAGGGCCCATGTCCAAAATCCCCCGATGCCACCAAGTGGCGCCCTCCGGCGGTAGGAGACGGGACACCAGGGATTGTGACCAGATGGGATGGCCGAATGAGTTGAGCATCTCCTGCTTTGGTAGATCGGGGGTTCGGACCCATGGGTTCGAACCCTGATTGAGTCAAATTAATGATTTAAAAATTGATACGTGTCGCTTCCTAGCCAAGCACTCGGTTTTATTAGCTAGACTGTAAAGGGGCATGTAATATGTCACAGCCGACCAGCGGGGCGTCCAATGGAAGGTACCCATGCCAAAAGTAGCCAGATAGCACACCACACAGCTACGTACAAGCCTATGATATGTAAATAGGAGTAGGCTAGTCTAGTAGTAAGAGTAGACAAAATTAAACACATATATGCCAAGAAAATCCAAAAAAACTAACATAGGCTACTAACCATAAAAGCCAACTGACTATCTGCTACTGAAATGCTGGCAATCAAATACCTTATCAGCAGATATTGTCTGATAAGATAACACCAACACTACATCTGGCCAGCATTGAAAACAAGCCTGAATACCCAGGCTTATATGCTATGGACAGTATAAATACAGCCTCAATAAAAGAAATATAAAAAATTAGGATAGGGCAAAGACTGGTTGGTTGAGTTTCAGGACTGTGTGACTGAGTGGGTACGGCCCTAACACCAGAAACGATACCCGTGCATGCACAGGAATGAAATGGTAATGGCTATTATTTTTCAAGAGAAAAGAAGCAGAAACAGCAAATTAGAATAATTAAATAAATATAATAAAAAATCGACTTACTATAAAAGAACAAAGAAAAGATGCGATGGATGTCTTGCATCCTTTAGCAATCTAGTCACCAGAGGGGATGGCCAAATGAGTTAGAGCGTCCGTCTCCCGTGTTGGTAGATCGTGGGAGAGTGGGTTCGAATCCTCGTCGAGTCAAAAACCAATGACGTAAAATTGATACTTGTCGTTTCCTAGTCAGACGCTGGGCATTACTAGGATAGGGCAAGGAGCAGTGGAATGAAGAAGACCAGTCATCTGGACTGAAATTTCCCATGCTTAGACAACTAATGTACACACACACAACAAACACATGTGGGGCCTACCAGACAACGGGATAGTTTCTAGATAATGTACTAATATCGAACAACATTTTGTATTGCTTTAAAAAAAAAAAACATTGATGCTGTGGAAAGACTTTTCATTGTTTGAGAGATGTGTTTGAGATGCATGTTTCAATATTAAACCAGGCTAAATAAACGGGGTAGCATACTAAAAGGACAGGTCCAAAAGCCCAAATACTTACCAGCTTAGAAGACCTTAAAGCTTCTAGACTTCTCTGTACCCATTAGTTCACCATCTACGTAAGTCAGGTGGCATCCAGTACACCTACGTTGACCCACCATACTCTGTCACAATCTTACACCAAAAGGCCCCCCCCCCCGACCGCAACCATCGCCCCGACTCATATCACATTCCTATCTACTCATACTCACGGTCACCCCTCACCCCCCTCATTCTCACTGTCAACCCTCAGCGCCACTCTCACTGTCACCCCTCAACCATCACTCTCACTGTCACCCCTCAACCCTCGGCCCCCCCCGTCCCCCACCCCACCCCCCCCCCCCCCCCCGGCCACCCCCCCCCCCCCCTCCCTGCCAGCCCCCCCCCGCCCCCCCCCTCCCTGTCACCCCTCACCCTCAGTCTCACTGTCACCCCTCAACCCTCACTATCACTGTCACCCCTCAACCCTCACTCTCACTGTCAGCCCTCAACCCTCACTCTCACTGTCACCCCTCAACCCTCAGTCTCACTGTCACCCCTCAACCCTCCCTTTCAATGTCCCCTCAACCGTCACTCTCACTGCCAGCCCTCAACCGTCACTCTCACTGTCACCCCTCAACCCTCAGTCTCACTGTCACCCCTCAACCCTCCCTTTCACTGTCCCCTCAACCCTCACTCTCACTGCCAGCCCTCAACCGTCACTCTCACTGTCACCCCTCAACCCTCACCCTCACTGTCAGCCCTCAACCGTCACTCTCACTGTCACCCCTCAACCCTCACTCTCACTGTCACGCCTCAACCCTCACTCGCACTGTCACCCCTCAACCCTCACTCACACTGTCACCCATCAACCCTCACTCTCACTGTCACCCCTCAACCATCACTCTCACTGTCACCCCCAACACCTACTCTTACTGTCACCCCTCAACTCCTAATCTCACTGTCACCCCTCAACCCTCACTCTCACTCGCTCTCAATCTCACTCCTATTCTCACTTTCACTCTGATGTGCACTCGCACTCTCACCACTACTCTCACACTCACGTACACTCTCACTATCAGTACTACTCTCACTTTCACTCTCATCTTCACTCTCACTCTCACTCTTCACTCTCACTCCTCACTCTCACCACTACTCTCACACTCACCTTCACTCTCACTCTCACTCCTCACTCTCACCCTCATTCTCTTATCCTATGTTCACTCTCACTCCCACCACTACTATCATGATCACTCTCACATTCACTCTCCCTCTCACTCTCACTATCGTTCTACGACTCTCACTTCTCCTCTCACTCTCTAGTCTCACTCTCACTCTAAGCTCCCCTGGCCTATCTGCTATCGTCTATACGTCATCAACCCCTTGTAACCTCTACCTCTTATCCACACCTATCCTATGCCGTTCACTCCACCACTGCTTCATACTATGTAATAGCGGGAAATGGGGCGGGGAGGGGGCGGGGGGGGGGGGGAGGAGGGAGGACGGGCGGAAGGGAGGAAGGCCGCCACGGACTAGACCAGATCAGGCCGGGCCGGTTGGGTGGGACTGGGAGGGCGGCCGGTCGGCCGGCCACGATGCTATCATTTTTGTTCGAAGCTAGAAAATGGATCCGAGTCAATTAGGGGCTCGGTGGCCTGGGTAGCATCACCCGGCGGGCGGAAAGGGGGCGCGGGGCCTCGGGTGGTTCACTCACTGGGTGATCAATTGTTCTTGTTTAATTCGCCTTACCAGGTAACACTCACATTGAAGGGGTGGGGGGAGGGGTGCGGATTTGGGAATGGGAGGGGGGGAAGTGGGAGGGGGGAGTGGGGAGATGAGGGGGGAGTGAGGAGGGTGGGGAGGTGGAGAGTGGTGAGTGGGGAGGGTTGAGAGGGAGGTGGGGGTGGGAGGGGGCGAGGGAGGAGTGGGGATGGGGATGGGGGATGGGGAGAGCAGAGGGAGGGAGGAGGGAGGGGTGATGGGGAGAGCGGGAGCGGAGGGAAGAGTGGGGAGCGGGGAGGGTTGAGTGGAAGATGGAAGTGGGGAGGAGGTTGGGAGTGGGAAGGGGAGCGGGGAGAGGAGGGGGGATTGGGGATGGATGAATGAGGAGGGAGGAGAGGAGGTGGTAAGGGGAGGGAGTCAGGGGAGGAGGAATAGGGTAGAGGGAGGGGGGAGGGGAAGGGGAGAGGAGGCAGGAGGGCTGAGAGGCGGAGATGATGTGAGGAGGTGAAGGGAGGGGGGAAGGAAGGGGTGTTGAGGGGAGGAGTGAGGGGAACGGATGAGGGGAGGAGTGAGGACAGGGCTGAAGGGAGGTTTTGGGGGTAGACGGTGAGGGGATCAGGTGAGGGATGTGGTGAAAGTCTAGCGTCAGCACTGGCATACTTGTTCAATGTACAAATCGATGTATGGCCGGTTCAAACAACTGCTTACTTTTGGGGTTATTTTAATATCAATTCTGCTTCTTCTTTCAGAACTTTCTTTGTCTCTGTCTCCTTCTGTGTATATGTAAGGGTGCTTCTGTTAACCAGGTGCTCTATTTATATGGTCTGAAAGAGGAGGGTTATATTTACGATGTGATCATTACCACTATATTAGTCGGATCTGGGTTTGATGTTGTCATTGTCCACCACAAACCCACTCCCACCCCCACCCCAACCCCCACCATCGGCTGTCACACCCCGTCTTCAGAGACGATGGAGACTGATCTGCCGACGACAGGACACGCTGCATGGTCAGTGGGATGGGGATGGGGATGGGGATGGGGACGGGGATGGGGGTGGGGGTGGGGGGATATGGGGGAGCGGTTGGGGGTCATTCATGTCGTAGTAGCCTAAGGTCCCAATGTTGTCGACTGCTATTGGATATCGGAGCGACTGTATTATAGATATGTGTAATGGGGAACCCCAACCTGCCGCCCGTCTAACTAGTTCCGGTTCCCGTTCCTGGTCATTCTGAGGCTGGCGGTAGCTGGGCCTCCGGCTGCGGCTGCGTCCACTCACGGTGTCGGGCAAGCTTCTCTAATGCAGCGGCGGGGCCGTGTGCCCGAGGCCCGGGTGAGGATGAACTGGGGCGAGGAGTATGTGGGGGCGGGTTGACGGGCAGGCGCCGGGGCCCTGTACCAGGGTCCCGGAGCCCGGGGTAAGGATGGGCCGGAGAGCCGGGCCGGGGGTTATGTGGGGGCGGGCGGACCGGCGGGCGGGGGCTCATGGTTGAGGTGAGGATGGACGCGGGGGTCGAAGCGTCGGGTATGTGTGGTCGGACGGGCAGGCGCCGGGGTCCTGTTTCCGGGGCCCGGGGTGAGGATGAGCCGGGGGCCAGGGCGGGGGCGGGGGCGGGGGGTATGTCGGGGCGGACAGGCGGGCGGGTGGGTGCCAGGGCTCTGTGCCCGGGGCCCGGTCTGAGGATGGGCCGGGACCGGTTCGGGGTCGGGGGTAGGGGGTTATGTGGGGGCGGCGGGAGGGCAGGTGGGCGCCGAGGCCCTGTACCCGGGGCCTGTGGTGAGTATGGACGGGGGGCCGGGGCGGGGAGTATATGGGGGCGGGCGGGCGGGGCGGGAGGATGGGCGGACGGGCGGACGGGCCACCTCCGCCGCCATTCATCACCACGCAAATTGTGTTTAAATCAGGAAATCCATGTCGGTGCCGGAATGCGCATCATGCGGGCCTCATGGGGCCGGCGGTTGTCTATATATGACGGCCGATCGGGCCCACACCATGCATAGATCGCCACTCCCAACACGTATTGATTGCACACCGGGGATAAATAAAAGTGCTCTTGGCAAAGTTTGAACTATCCTACTAGAAGGTTGTTGAGCACGCCAGACACCGCCATGGAGCTTGGAGTTAGTCAGTGGCCGCAGTGAGCAACCGTGCCCAGCCCCTCCCACACCGCCCTCTTCCTCGCCCGCTCTTCCTCCCCTCCCCGTCCTCGTCCTCCAACCTACCCGTTCCCTCTCCCCATCTCCATCTCCCATCCTTTCCCCGTCCCTCTTCCCTTTCCCCGTCCCATCCCCCTTCCCCATCCCATTCCCCTTCCCCTGCCCATCTCCCTCCCACTTCCCCCTCCCCCTTTCCCTCCCCTTCCCCTACCCCTTCCCCATATCCCTGTCCCTGTCCTTCTCCTCCTTCCCCATCCCCTCCCCCTCCCCTTCCCCCTCCCCGTCTCCCCCCTCCACTTCCCCCTACCCCCTCCCTTCCCCCTGCCCTCTGCCCGTCACCTTCCCCATCCATCTCCCCTCCCCCCCCCCCCCCACCTTCACCTTCCTCCCTCGCCCATCCTCCCTAACCCCACCCCCTGGTTTTCACAACCATCTCCGCTCGCACTCGAACCACCCTTTACCCCCTGTCTGTTTTCCTCTACAGATCGGTCAGCTTTATATGCCCCAACACTAACAGAAGAGCCCATGCACCCATCTCTCATTCCCACCCATTCACCCTCCTTTAATGGATGCAGTGCGGCATACCCCACACCTCCTCCCCCCAGCCACACTTCAACAACAACAGTCTCCCCCTTCCTCCTGCCGCCCTCCTCCCGCCCTCCTCCCCCCTTGTCCCTCACTCCTCCCTCCCACACTTCTACTGTAGCAGTCGACGACCACCCCCCTCCATTGCTACACCCTCATTTCCGCACCACCGCCTCACCATCCCTCGCCACAGTCATTGCCTCATCCGTCTCGCACCTCCCGCGCACGGTCGCCGGTAATAACAGCCTCTCCTCCCGCCCCGCCCCCCCCCCCCCCCCCCCCCCCCCCTTCAGCTCCTCCCACCCTGGTCCCCCCGGCACCTCCCTCACATCCGCCCCGCCCAGGCCTACCCGGCACTCCCTTCCCCTCCTCCCCTACCGGCTCTCCGGCCACATTTTGTTGCTTCCGCCGGAATCTATACCCACCCACACCCACTCCCATTGACATAATTTTAATGCAGAACTATCATACTCAGCCGGTCATATTCAACGACGTTCCCCTTATTCCACTACAGGTAATGGGGCTGTCACACTACGACGTAACGACGTCAACGTAGGGAGAACGTGAAGAACGTTGAACTTCTCGGCGTAGTATGCAAATTTGGGCACAAGTTGAACGTGGATGCAGCGTAGTGGACGAGAACGTAACGTTGGTAAAGCGTAGTGATACCATCAGTCACGAGAGAGGACAACGTCACTACGCTCACGGAACGTTATGAACGTTATTCCATCACCAGAAGAACGTTACATGACATTAGCTATGTAATGAGACGTTGAACGTACGTTGAATGCGCGTTCTCCTGACGTTCTCCTGACGTTTTCCTGACGTTCTCCTGACGTTCCCATTAAGCCTCGTAGGCTTTTGCACTTGGTTTAATGTGGGTCAACGTAGTGGAACGTAGTGGAACGTAGTTGAACGTAGTGAGCAGCGTTGAAATAACGTCCGTTTAACGTCATTGACGTTCACTGAACGTGAACAGAACGTACGGCGAACGTAAAACCCTTACGTTCGACCTACGTCCAAAGTTTTGAACATGTCCAAAACCTTGACGTAACTCGACGTAACACGACGTAATGTGACGTAGCTCGACGTCATTCTAACGTCATTTTGACGTCATCATGACGTAACCCAACGTCATGACGAAAAATGATCACGTTAGGCTCACGTTGGCTCGTCACGTCGTAGTGTGACAGGGGTATTATATGTGTGCTTCCTTCCTGAATTTAACACTCCACTCCCATTCCAGGCCAAGTGTGGACCGAATAGTAAAGGCAGTCCCAGGTTCCTTTAGCAGTTTGTGCAAATATTTACATCCATTTAGCTCATCACGACACTGCCTCATCACACCTCCCTCCAAGTGGCATACCATAAGTATGTTATCTCCTAGCATATTACCAGACGGCCTGTTAAACCATCGCTGTCCTCCACCACTCACTCCAGCCATCCCACCTTCTCTGCCTCCCCCCTCCCACCACCACCTCCCCTCTCCACGTCATTTGCGGCCCATCATATCACGGTTCCGGGCTTATCTATCGCCGTCTCCTAATGCTCGATCTCGCGCCTGAGTGGGGTGGTTGTGTTTGTACCGACTATCGTCAACAAGCTCTCAGCCATGACGATTTCACACTCTCTAACTCCGCTGGTCAACCTGGCCTCCTCAACCCGGGGGAGTGGGAGAAGGGATGAGATGCGTCGTGGATGGGGTGAGACGCGGCCGATGAGGAGGTGTGAAGGGGGGGGGGTGAAGGGAGGGTGAAGGAGCGAGAAGAGGGCATGGGGCGAGAATGGGGCGAGAAGAGGACGAGAAGGGGGGAAACGGGGGTAGGAATGGGTGAAACTGGGTGAGAAGAGGTAGGAAGGGGCGAGAAGAGAGTGAGAAGGGGCGAGGTGGGGAAGATAAAACGAGAATGGGGCGAGGTGGGGATGGGCAGGGACGAGAAGAGGGCGAGAAGAGTACGAGACTGGGCGAGAAGTGGGCGAGAATTGGGACGAGAATGGGGCGAGAAGAGGACGAGAAGGGGACGAGAATGGGGCGAGAAGTGGGCGAGAATGGGGCGAGAAGCAGACAACGAGAAGGAGGTGCGAATGGGGGCCACAAAAGACGGTGTGACCAGCACCATTCACCGCTGCGACAACACAACATCACCATCTCCCCCCCCCCCTGCCCAATCACCCACGCATCCCCTCCCTGGCGTTCCGCTCCAGTAAGTACCAATTTGTAACTTAGGGTTACTCACCCGATAAGCCGGCGTCGTGGCGTCCTAAGCGACCGGTGCTTGGCTGGGTGTGATGAAAGCTCTCGGCGCCCGGTACTCGGCGCCTGGCTCCTGGCTCCTACAGGCCGGGCGCGACGCGGCACAACACAGCGTGCAAGACCGGCGAAACCCCCAACACCGGCCACATAAATAGTCCGGTGGGCGGGCGGAGCGGAGCGGAGCTCTCGGGCGCGTTGGTGTGTACAGCGGAGCAAAGGGGTCGGGTGTGTAGTAGATATGGCCCCCTTAAGTCCGCGGCTTGAGTAGCTCTCTTGGGATAAGGTGATTAGGCAGTTCGCTGACTGAGAGAGCCCGTTTTAGCAAGGCCCCTCGTGGCTTCACCGTCCTACACAGCTGACTCACGGTGAGCCGCCGCAGTGGTGCTCGGTGGTGGGTAGCAGGTTGTGGTGCAGAGGCAGTGTGCCTGAAGTATGTGATTGGTAATTCACTTACGACTTGTGTACACTACAGACAGCTCTCCGGACTGGACCTACAGTGTAGGCCTCCTGCTAACACTCTTCAGTACAAGCGCTGGACACTGGGTTTGGAAGCATGGAGTTGGTATTGTGTCAATGTAGACTGTATGTTTTCAGCGTGTTCACATAGCCGTTCTGCTAACACTCTTCGGTACAAGCGCTGGACACTGGGTATGGAAACATGGAGCTGGTAATGTGTTGATGTGAACTGTAGGTCTTCAGTGCATTGGTGTAGACCTTTTGCTAGCAGTCTTCTGCACAAGTGCTGGGTGCTGAAACGTGGAGCTGGTAATGTGGCGATGCACACTATAGGTTTTCAGCGTGTTCGTGTAGCGCTTCCGCTAAAAGTCTTCGGTACATGCGCTGGACGCTGGGTGCGGAAGCGTGGAGCTGGTAATATGTTGAAGTAAACTGTAGGTTTTCAGCTCATTTGCGTAGCCCTTCCGCTAACAGTCTTCAATACAAGCACTGGGCGTGGAAGTGTGGAGCTGGTAATGGGTCGATGTAGACTGTAGGTATTCAGCAGGTTCGGCACTTCACCACATAGACAGACACTCCACTGGCCACTGCTACTGCCTCTCTCTCTTACTCACTTTCCGCTCTCTGAGGCTCTCCCGGCTCTGTGAGAACGAGTAGCTCCTCCCCTGGGTGGCACGTGGGCGCTGCGAGCTGCGAGCTACGAGCTGCGAGCTGCTCAGGCTGTACTGCGGCGCGCGGCCATAAGGGGTGGCCCGGCGGGTAGCTCGGCGCCTGTACAACTGACGCCGAGTGGCTCCTGGTAAAGGACAACCTCGGGAGCGGAGGCGGTGGGCGGGGGGGCGGGGAGGAAGGGGGGTGGAGTGTCTCTGCCAGCGGCGGTGGGTCGCTGGGCGGATAGGCGGGCGGGCAGGGCCGGCGAGAGGGGCGCTGCTTGTTGGTTGTTAACAGCCTGAGTCCGACTGCCGTTGTTGGCCGACTGGCTGGCTGTTCTGTTGTTGGCTGACTGGCTGGCCGCAGGGGGTTATGGGAGGGGGGGGGGTTTGTGGGTTGTGGGAATTGGGAGTGTGTGTATGGCTGGTGCGGCGGAGAGGGAAGGTGGTGTGGAGGAGGGGAGGGAAGTTGGTTCGAGGAGCGTGTGTTGTGGTACACTGCGTCGCCGCTGCAATGGCAGTGGCGCTGGGTTATCGGTAGGGGGATGGAGTAGTGGAGGGCGGGGGGTAGGCGCTGCCTTACTTACTGGAAGAGTAGGCTGGGAGGCAGTGGGGCATGCAGAAGCGACTCGCACCGGTGGTGTGGTGGAGGGGGGGGGGTGGGGGATGGTTGGTTGGTTATTTCACGTCCTGGCAACATGGTCGTATCAGGATGGGTACCGACTTGTGACAGTGTGCACACACTGTGACTTCATAGTGCTGACCCACTGAGAAATTAGGCCGCCAGCACCCTGGCTCGATATCCAACTCAGTCACATTATCGTGACAGTGAGCTAACCAGTCCTTCTCCTATCCTATTAATGCGGAGCGCTAGGCTAGGAAGCTACAAGTATCAGTTGTATAAGTCATAGGTTTGACTCAACCGGGAGCCGAACTCCCGACGTTCCGCACGCGAGGCCCGCGCTCTACCGATTCAACCCACCACGCCCGGCAAGAGGGAGGTAAGGGAATGCGGGGTGGGGTGCGGGTGGGAGGAGGCAGGGTGGGAGGAGCGGTGGTTACATCGGGGCAGATTGGGCGCTCCCTGGATGAGGGTGCTGCGGGGTGTAGAGGGGATGGGGGGAGGGGGGCAGACAGACACAGGGCTGACCGATACGAGGCGCACCGGGCGGGCATGAAGGGCGGGCGGGCCGGCGGGCTGGGAGGGCCGGGCGGGCGGGCGGGCCGGGCGGCCATGGGGTCTCACACCCCCCGTGTAGCAATCATGGGCTGCGGCCCGGCCCCCATGCTGAATGAATCATTAATGCTGGGCGACTCTGACCAACTTTATCGGCGGCGCCGTGTCAACCGGTTGTAGGAGTTAATTGTATCTCTCGCCACTTTGCCGAATGCGCCCATTAGAGACGCGGCTGGGGGCATTCGGGAGTCTTTTATCTGGCCTACCCAGTGGGCACGGAGGTCACTACGCGAGACCTTCCTCCCTCCGCTCCACTACCCACCACTCCACCACACACACCCACACCTACAAATGCACCCCCTCTCCGCCCACCCGGCACACTGCCGCCCCCCACCCCGCCGCGCCCCAGAACGGACAGTAATAACAGTCATATCGGCTGGTGCAATGGAAAGCCGTCCACCAATGTGCAGATGCAAAATGAAAAGCCAACAAAAGGTTCCATCGACGCTGATTCGAACACCCCATGCCTCCGCACCCCCCCACCCCCCGCACACACACTCACTCACTGACCCTGAACTCGAGCCCTCAGCCCTCATCACCCGTCCCTACCTCACCCTCCCTCCTCTGATACCCGGATGCCCTCCTTTCCGTTGTGCGTCCGAAATAATAAAACTGCTGACAGGTCTCTTGGGCGCGAGTTGGGGCGCGGTGGGGGCCGGGATGGAGAGCAGCGGGGCCAGGCGGGCTGGGTGGGGCGAAGTGGGGCTGGAGCAAGGTGGGGTCTGTGCGGGGCTGGATGGCTGTAGCTGGGTGTATCTGGGTGTAATTGGGTGTAATTGGGTGTAGCTGGGGTTAGCTGGGTGTAGCTGGGTGTAGCTGGTGTAATTGGGTGTAGCTGGGTTTAGATGGGTGTAACTGGGTTTAGATGGGTGTAGCTGGGTGTAGCTGGGCTTAGATAGGTGTAGCTGGGTGTAGATGTGAGTAGCTGGGTGTAGCTGGGTGTAGCTAGGTATAGCTGGGTGTAGCTGGGTGTAGCTGGGTGTAGCTGGGTGTAGCTGGGTGTAGCTGGGTGTAGCTGGGTTTAGCTTGGTGTAGCTGGGTGTAGCTGGGTGTAGCTGGGTGTAGCTGGGTGTAGCTGGGTGTAGCTGGGTGTAGCTGGGTTTAGCTGGGTGTAGCTGGGTGTAGCTGGGTGTAGCTGGGTGTAGCTGGGTGTAGCTGGGTGTAGCTGGGTGTAGCTGGGTTTAGATGGGTGTAACTGGGTGTAGCTGGGTGTAGCTGGGTGTAGCTGGGTTTGCTGGGTGTAGCTGGGTTTAGCTGGGTGTAGCTGGGTGTAGCTGGGTGGAGCTGGGTGGAGCTGGGTGGGGCTGATTTGGGCGGGGCGGAGCTGGGCGGGGATGGACAGCAATGGGAAGGGATGGGCATGGCTGGAGTGTGGGTCTGAGCGGGGCGGGGATGGATGGGGCGGGATGCAGGATGCGGGTTAAGGGTAGGAGGTGGGAATAGTGGACTTAAGGTTTGGGAGGTGAGACAGGTCAGGGGTGGAGGATAATGGGGAGGCGGAGGGGGGATGACGGCGGAGATGGTGGGGGATGGCGGCGGGAGATGGGGAGGACGACGGGAGATGGTGGATGAGAGGACCGGGGAGATGATGGGGGGAAGACGGCGGGAGATGGTGGATGGAGGACCGGGGGAGATGGTGGGGGAAGACGGCGGGAGAAGGTGGATGGAGGACCGGGGGAGATGGTCGGGGGATGACGGCTGGAGATGATGGGGGAGGAGGGCAGGATAAGGTGGGGGGAGGACTGGAGGAGATGGTGGAGGGAGGACCGTTTGCGATGTTCGGGGGATGACGGCTGGAGATAGTGGGGGAGGAGGGCAGGAGATGGTGGGGGTAGGACCGAAGGAGATGGTGGGGGAGGACAGGGGGAGATGGTGGGGGAGGACAGGGGCGGGGATGGTGGGGGAGGACGGCCGGAGATGGTGGGGGGAGGGGGAGGACCGGGGGAGATGGCCCACCCCAGCGGGTCGGCAAACCGGAGACACCGGGGCGCTGCTCTTCACACTGAGTCGGTCCCAAACACAAAGCACAGCGAGACAATCAATGAGCCGATTCGGGAGATTGAGCGGAGGCAGAAGTACTGATGATGCAAACACTTTTCTTTTGTTGGGGAAGTGGAGTGGGACCCGCAGAGGAAGAGACGGAGCTGGGACCCCCCCCCCACTCCCCCCTCCCCTCACTTCCCTCCCCGCCCCGCGATCCCCACTTGAAATTTTCATTACGTCCAGAGGGTCGTGGCCCAATCGATGTGGCTTCTTTTCTTCTTCCCGGCGGGTTTTAGTGCCGCCCAATCCCGCCGGCCACTGCCCTAACACCCGGTCCCCCCATGGCCAACTACTTCAACCCAAAACCCCAATCCGCTGTTCTTGTCCAGGTCGGCGCCACCCATCTCCCAGCTCTCCACCCCCACCCCAACCCCACAACTCTCCACCCCCCTCGTTAGTAGGCCTAACCAGCCATCTCCACTCCCAGCCTTACCTCCACCTCCACCCCAACCTCCACCTTCACCCCCACAACTCTCCCGACACTCCGTAGTAGCCTCCTCCACCCCTACCCACGCCGCCTTCTCCACACCTCAACTCTCATCCCACCAACTCCACCTTAACCCCCACCTCCACCTCCACCTCCACCTCCACCGCCACCCTTCCCCCACTCATCCGTCCACGCCCCTCTCCACACCTCAACTCCCCCCACGACCAACCCCTCCTGACCCACCACCCACGTCCACCAAACCCGTCGCCGCCCTCCTCACATCTCAACTCTCCCCCACAAACACAAAGCCCGTCATTACCCACACCCTTACACTCACCGCCCTCCCAACACCTCAACCCCCCACCAACCCCGTCCTTACCCACCAACTTCCTCCCCCCCCCCCCCCCCGCGCTCTCCCTACACTTCAACTCTCGCCCCCCACTATCCGTGATTGCCATGCAGCTCGAACCCTAGCCCCACCGCTGCTCTCACCGTCAGCTCTCCCCCGCCTCGTCTTCCCCAACCTTTCTCACATTCCCCCCTTCTCCTCATCACCCCAATTCTCAGTCACCACCCATCCCTCCCCCGACCCAACACGCAAACTCAACTCTTCGCAACAACCCCACCCATAGGCAAGACCCAGACCCGAACACCAACTCCCAACTCTCCATACCACCTCCTTCCTCACCAAACACCTACCCCCCACCCTGACCTCATTTAGCACCCACACAATCCTACACCCCCCACCCCACCTCAATCCTACCCACCCCCAGTATCTCTCAACCTTCCGGCTACTCACACCGCAACCTACCTAACCTCCACCCACCACCACACACCATTCAATCGTACGTGCCACACATGTACACGACAACCACGGCTTGCCGTGAACCGAGGCAGATATACACTACAGCTGGCTGCATCACCCCTCCCCACCCCACCCCACCCTCCACCCGCACGCTCAACCCTAACCTCCCACCCCCACCCACCCACCCACCCACCACACACACACATTCAATCCGTACAGTGCTACACATAGTGCATGACAACCATGGACTTGCCGTGAACCGAGGTAGATATATATACTGCCATCCCCAACTCCACCGTACCCCACACCATCACCCACACCATCACCCACACACCCTCACCCTGCCGATAGGCACTGACCCAGACCGCACCGCCAGCCCAATCTTCCGCCATCCATCCACCCATCGCTAACCCGCACTCATGGTCCCCCCCCCCCCCCCCCCGCCCACCCCCACCCCCCTTCCCTCCCTCAGGGAATCAGGGTTGGTTGGTTGTAGGAATGTTACGTCCTGGCAACGTTTAAGGTCATATCAGCACGGGTTCTGACTTGTGACAGTGCACACTCACTCCTGGCAACTATATTGTGCTGCCACCATCACCATGACCAACAATCCCACTCAGTCACATTATCCTAACACTGAGCTAACCAGTTGTTGCCCTATCCTATTAATGATCACCAAGCTACGAAGCGACAAGTATCAATTCTGTGGGTCATCGGTTTGACTCGACTGGGAATCAAACTCCCAATCTCCCGTACGAGAAGCCTACGCTCTACCGATTCGGCCACCGTGCCCGGTCAGGGATCAGGGAGCCGTGACCATTCCCTGATGCAACTTTCCGCCCGCAGTGCGATGCACCGGGGAAGGTCAGGGGGAGGCCGGCACCTGACCCCTGTCCGGCCGGCCATAGCCCCTTGCCGGGCCATGGGGCTTCCCCAGGTCATCCCCGGGTACCCCCCCCCTGTCCCTCCCCGGCCCTCCCCGGCCTCTTACCCGGCCCCGTCCCCACTAACGGAGACCGCCCGGAGGCCACTCCGCGTCAGACGGAGCAGGAAAATTGCTTAGTCATTTGTCCATAGGCAATTCAAGCGGTCACGTGATGTGACGTGGTCTCATTTCCATATGCAAATGAGGGCGGGCGGCGGTGCAGAATATGGGTTCATTCTACAGCTGCTAGATATGGCAGCAACTCTTGTTTATGAATGCCTGTATCATTGAATAAACGCCCTTTGCAAATAAAACATTGAAAACCCGCAAAAAACTACAGTAAAGCACAGAAAATCCCCCGAAAAAATCAACTAGACGCAGTGGCTGAATCGAGAGCGCGCAGGCTCCCAATCCAAAAGGTCGGGAGTTCGAGTCCCCGTCGAGTCAAACCAATGACTTATACGATTGATACTTGTCACTACCTAGCCTGGATTCTGCCATTACTAGGATAGAGCAAGACTTGTTAGCTAAGTAGCAGGATAATGTGAATGAGTGGGATATTGGGTCATTTCTCTCAGTGGGGAATCACTGAAATGTTGCCACGCGTGCTTACTGTCAGAAGGCAGTACCCGTCCTAATATGCCTCTACATGTTGCAAGGATGTACAACTCCAACAAAAAACACACTTTTGGAAGATTACGTAAATCATTATCTCAATGTTTCCAGACAATGATGATCTTTAGCTCTTGCTTTATTTAATTCGATATGAAATTAATGAGGTTCAGATGTAATAACACAAGATTATATCCCTCAAAGTAGCTATTGGTGACAAACATCAATAGCATCCCATCACACCCTAATTATATAACGTTTAAGCCAATTATATATACCAACTACTAAAGAAGAATACATGTATATGGGATTGTGGGTACTGCATTTGAGTCATTTAGGGCTACTTCCTAGATATAATAATGTCATGGGGGTGATGATAATGAGAAATATTGTTCCTAGAGCGGGACTCGAACCCACATCTCTTTGCATTCCGGGCCCATGTGCTAACCATTACACCACCTAGGCTCCCTGATATCAACACACTACCCATGCCTACCTGTCTATGTGGTTACTTGCCTGAGACGTCAGTGCAGACTACTGCAAAAATCACAATAATATAACAGATCAGAGAGTTAATAGCCAATGATTAACTCTATACTAGTATTAGCATCCGGTTGAGTGTATACATGGGTCTATGAAATGAACATTTTGTGGTAAATATGTCTATTCTGCTGAATAAGTCTTTTGACAGTGCGGAAGAACTGGTCTTCCATCCATTTTTCAATTCAGGATTATTTACACAAAAAAGTATATAGAGTAAGGTATACAATAACTGCTGAAAACACAATTTGTAGCATATAATACAATGACATTCTGTAACCCACAAGTTCCATAGCAATATGGCAACGGTAGTGTCATATGACTACATCAATATTAGTCGGATCAATGTGATTATTTATCAATGGTATTTAGAATGTAAGCAGAAGTTATCTTCTATATTTATTAGATAAAGTTGTAGTAATATAGGGTCTGGTCTTTTGGAGTTAGGCAAGCGGTATATAAATGTCAGCTTGTTAGAAATATTCTAGTGTTACTCTATTATGGTTTGTTATATGAGTTCATTATTAATGTATTAATATCATATTATAAACCAATTAATTGGTTATGATTTTCGAAGGAAAAGAGTCCAACCCCAATCCTGTGGATTCTAGTCAAACCATGCTGTTGTGTGTCGAGGTTATAGGTCTTCCCTTGGGTCAACATGTTCTGTTTGCTTAATCATTAATGCCGACGATTCACTTAGTCTCCTTTCGCAAGAAGCTAGCTAGCGCTTGCAATTATGTGCACGCATGCTAACGAGCCAGCCTGTCTTGAGCAGTGAATAATAGTGAATTCATTGTGAAGTGGACCGGACGCGGTGGCCGAATCGGTAGAGCGCAGGCTTCCCGTGCGGAAGGTCGGGAGTTCGAATCCCAGCCAAATCAAACCAATGATTTATAAAATTGATACTCCTGTTGCTACACTAGTAGTATATGGAATCAGGGCATTTGTGCCAGAACAATAGGCTGGGAAGGGCTGGGGAAGAAGTTTGAGTAGTAGTAATGATAATAATGAAAATAATAATTTAACCTTAACATAGCAACCACCCTAGCACAAACCACTTTAATGTGTTGGTCAAGAACATCAGAGAGTGACACAATGTACAACTTGTGGTAAAAGTTGCTTAAAGCTGCATAGTCCCATGAAGCATCAACTTTTAAATAACAAAGCAATTACCTACATTTGATTCTCCATATCTAACTTAGATACGGATGTACTTATTAAGCATTAAATTATGTTGTCATATAGACGGGAATATTGTATCAATTTAATATAATCTGTTCTGCTGAAGTCTATGGTGTCAGAGTTTTGGCGTGCTGACTATTTAAAATAATAGGTACTTCAAGGTAAAGAAAGGTTGATTAAAACAATCAATTTAATATATTTAACTCAGAAAATTATAAAAATCTTATATAAATCCACTAAAGTCGCCGTGAGCGTGCACTGTCACAGGTTGGTACCCATCCTGATATGACCTTATATGTTACAAGGACATAAAACAACAACAAACAAATCATATTGTCGAGGGTATGTTTCCCTACCGGCAGCATTGTTCACGTACGAGGGCGCAGGGTGTAGATGTGATCAGGAGTATTCAGAGTTCTGTTATGTGAAACATTATTTTTCAACTAGATATATTCACATCTTTGGTTTTCTTGAAGATTTATACTGCCTATCATTGATAAGTCTTCAACATTCGACAGTTCAGCAATATGAATCTGAGCCTACACGTTTACTGACCTCAGGGATTTTTAACCTCCAACACCACCTACTCGCCATGAATATGGACATAGCTGTTGACATGGCGTAAAACCTCTCAGTCACTCACCCCCACACCACATAGACATGGTATGAGAGCAACTGGGCTTTGATGATGCTGTAAGTTATACACAGCAGTGGAAATCCAAATTGGCAATGATCATTGCATGGGTAATCGAACCACCAAAGTTCAGATTAGGAGTCTGACATAGAAATAGATCAGATACTCTAACCACTCCACCACCAAGAACACTATAATGAATTGTTCCTGACTTGAGTTAGTGTAAGGAAAGCAGCGTCTGGTCTGTCACAGCAGTGGGTCGTTATCGACTTTATGGACAGTGACAATGTTATTAAGGGCTAAGACACAATTCGGCTTGCAACCACTGGCGACCACTTTGCCCGCGAGCTCCTTGCGATCAAAGAAAAAACCCTGGGAAAAACAATGGTCGGCGACCTTTTGACAACCGGTTGCAAGTGCTGAAAATGGTTTAGACTTCCTTGTGCCTGTTTTGGTTGCAAGAAGGATTTTGCTGCAGCATATGCAACCTCCTTGCGATTAAAATAGTTGCTCAAAGGTTGCCAAGCCGTCACTTAGCGATCGACAACTGGTCACCAACCACTTTGCGATCGCCCCGTTTTTGATGGTTACAAAGTTGTCGCAAAGTGCTCACAAAGTTGTGGCAAGCTAGCGCAAGCATAGTGTGACTGGGGTATCACTGCCTATATTATTTAAATGCCAATGCATGCCAATGTCTTCATCCATTCAGAAAACGTGACTGCCTTATCTGCATCAGTTAAATTGGATTAAATATATCGCTCTCTGATTTAAACCCTGTGAACCCGCGCGGTGCACTAGGAGGATGCTTATCGGGGGGTGGGGGTAAGTATGGTGGAGGCGTAGTGGCGGTGATGAAGTCAGTATGTGTATGTGGTGGTGGGTGGCGGTAGGGCGTGGGAGTGGGGCTGGTGGTGCTGGTGGGTGTGGGTGTGGGTGTGGGGTGGGGTGGGAGTAAGTATACTGGAAATGTCGTGGCCGTGAGGTAGTAAGTATGTGTATGTGGTGCTGTATCGGGGAGTGTTGGGGATGGGATGGAAATAAATATGGTTGAAGCGTATATGGTTGTGTGGTGGGTGTGGGGGTGAAAGTGGTGGTAAGATAGTAAGTATGTGTATATGGTGGTGTGGTGGTGTGAAAGTGGTGGTAAGATAGTAAGTATGTGTATATGGTGGTGTGGTGGGGGTGAAAGTGGCGGTGGCGATGGGGTGAGGAGGGGAGAGGGTGGGAATAAGAATAGTGGAGGGTAAGATAGTAAGTATGTGTATGTGGTGGTGTGGTGGGGTGAAAGTGGCGGTGACGAGGGGGTGAGGAGGGGAGGGGTGGGAGTAAGAATAGTGGAGGCGTATTTGTGGTGAGGTAGTAAGTATGTGTATATGGTGGTGTGGTGGGGGTGAAAGTGGCAGTAAGATAGTAAGTATGTTTATGTGGTGGTGTGGTGTGGGTGAAAGTGGCGGTAAGATAGTAAGTATGTGTATGTGGTGGTGTGGTGGGGGTGGAAGTGGCAGTAAGATAGTAAGTATGTGTATGTGGTGGTGTGGTGGGGGTGAAAGTGGCGGTGAAATAGTAAGTATGTGTATATGGTGGTGTGGTGGAAATGTAGTGGCCTTGAGGTAGTAAGTATGTGTATGTGGTGCTGTGGCGGGGAGTGGTGGGGTTGGGGTGGAAGTAAATATGGTGGCGGCATATTGGCGGTAAGATAGTAAATTCAATGGTGGTGTGGTGGGGGTGAAAGTGGCAGTAAGATAGTAAGTATGTTTATGTGGTGGTGTGGTGGGATGAAAGTGTCGGTAAGATAGAAAGTATGTATATGGTGGTGTGGTGGGGGTGAAAGTGGCAGTAAGATAGTAAGTATGTGTATATGGTGGTGTGGTGGGGATGAAAGTGGCAGTAAGATAGTAAGTATGTGTATGTGGTGGTGTGGTGGGGGTGGAAGTGGCAGTAAGATAGTAAGTATGTGTATGTGGTGGTGTGGTGGGGGTGAAAGTGGCGGTGAAATAGTAAGTATGTGTATATGGTGGTGTGGTGGAAATGTAGTGGCATTGAGGTAGTAAGTATGTGTATGTGGTGCTGTGGCGGGGAGTGATGGGGTTGGGGTGGAAGTAAATATGGTGGCGGCATATTGGCGGTAAGATAGTAAATTCAATGGTGGTGTGGTGGGGGTGAAAGTGGCAGTAAGATAGTAAGTATGTTTATGTGGTGGTGTGGTGGGGATGAAAGTGTCGGTAAGATAGAAAGTATGTGTATATGGTGGTGTGGTGGGGGTGAAAGTGGCAGTAAGATAGTAAGTATGTGTATATGGTGGTGTGGTGGGGATGAAAGTGGCAGTAAGATAGTAAGTATGTGTATATGGTGGTGTGGTGGGGATGAAAGTGGCAGTAAGATAGTACGTATGTATATATGGTGGTGTGGTTGGGATGAAAGTGGCGGTGGCGAGGGGGTGAGGAGGGGAGAGGGTGGGAGTCAGAAAAGTGGAGGGTAAGATAGTAAGTATGTATATATGGTGGTGTGGTGGGGGTGAAAGTGGCGGTAAGATAGTAAGTATGTGTATATGGGGGTGTGGTGGGGTGAAAGTGGCGGTAAAATAGTAAGTATGTGTATATGGTGGTGTGGTGGGGGTGAAAGTGGCGGTGACGAGGGGGTGAGGAGGGGAGAGGGTGGGAGTCAGAAAAGTGGAGGCGTAGTAGTGGTGAGGTAGTAAGTATGTGTATGTGGTGGTGGAGTGGGGCGGAGGCGCTGGCGAGGGTTGGGGATGTGGATGTGGAAGTAGAGATGGGGGTGGGGTAGGGGTGGGTGTGGGGATGTGGATGTTGGTGGGAGTGGGGTGCGGGGTGTGGTACCTACGGAGGGCTGTGTGTAGCGACGACGGCTCCCCCTACCGGGAACGAAAGAAGTCACAGTCGGCTAAAGAGAAAAAGGGAAATAAAAAGCCAGTCTCCCCGGTCTGACAACGAAGACAATAGGAAGGAAGTAGAAACAGGACATTTCATTAGTCTCCATAAACATATCGGACGTGCGCCGGTCTTCGGCGGACAAATATTTGTGAAAACAAATGAGACGTTTCGTCAGTTTCTGACGATCCGGCGCCATGACAGCCCTGACGAATGTGTGTACCCTGCACCATGCGCGCCTAATAGGAACAACTACCGGTCATGACTTGGAATACAAAAAATAAAAAAACCTACACACAAACACATAAATGTGTTTGCCTGCGCGTCCGTGATGTTTGCCAGAGTGGCGGCCGCCCCCTGAGCTCCCCTTAAAAAAAAGAAGGAAAGCAGCAGATTAATGGCCGGCCAGTCGCCGGTCGTGGCCGCGTCTGCATAATTAGCCCGAAGGATTTGTTTCGCGTCATTTCCGGTTAATCGATAATTATTCCATCGCGTGGTGCTTCGCAATGGAGGTTTTTTTTCATTGTTTACTTTTTTCTTTCTTTATTATTTTAATTTAATTTTTATTATCATTATATTTTTATTATTATAATTTAATTTTCTTTATATATATAATTTTTGAGGGGGGAGTGGGATCCCACTCTCTCTCTCTCTCTCGCCCCCTCCCAGCTCACACACACCCACACCCACACCCACACCCACACCCACACCCACACCCACACCCACACCCACACCCACACCCACACCCACACCCACACCCACGCCGCCTTATTTCATTTCAATCGGCCACTGGAGCAATAGATCGAAGTGTGATGGCGGTGCTCAGGAAGTAATGATATTTCTGCTGTGGTTGGACTTCCTGTGACCGATAGGCGCGCTGCGGCCCTTGTCCAGCAGGGGGCCGCCAGCCTGTCAGCCTGCCAGCCTTCCAGCCTGCCAGCCTTCCAGCCTTCCAGCCTGCCGGCCTGCCTGCAGCTCTACAACCAGCATGTCTGAATCGCTGCCTGCTTGTCTGACAGCCTACCGGCCATCTCAGCATCATGCCTGCCAGCTTGCCTAGCTGCCTAGCTGCCTGCTGGACAGCCTGCCTGCCTGCCAACCTGTTTGTCAGCCAACCTTCCTAGTTGCATGCCAGCCAGTCTCTCTGCATACTTATCCTGTCTGTCAGCCTGTCAGCATGTATGCCTGCCCGCTATCCCACATGCCAGCCAGCCTTCCAGCATAGCTGTCAGCCTGACAGCCTGCATGCCCGCCATGCTGCCAGCCTGCCAGCATCCAGGCATGCCTGCCATCATGTCTACCAACCAACCTGCCAGCCTGTCTACGTTTCTCCCTGGTAGCCGAGGGGTGGACGCTGGGTTCGGAGATGGGGCAACACAGGCAAAAGAACCCAGCTGCGTCTCTCTTCGTTCTCCAAGCACCGCCACCACCACAAATCCCACATGGACGCCTCGCCCCACGTCCTGGCGCACTGTGCACCCCACCACCGCCCATCACTGTGCACCCCACCACCGCCCGTCACTGTGCACCCCACTACTGCCCGTCACTGTGCACCCCACCACCACCTGTCACTGTGCACCCCACCACCACCCGTCACTGTGCACCCCACCACCGCCCGTCATTGTGCACCCCACCACCACCCGTCACTGCGCACCCCACCACCACCCGTCACTGTGCACTCCACCACCACCCGTCACTGTGCACCCCTCCACCGCCCGTCACTGTGTACCCCACCACCACCCGTCACTGTGCACCTCACGACCACCCGTCACTGTGTACCCCACCACCACCCATCACTGTGCACCCCACCACCGACCGTCACTATGCACCCCACCACCACCCGTCACTGTGCACCCCACCACCACCACCCGTCATGGTGCACCCCACCACCACCCTGCACCGTGCACCCCACCACCCCGCCCGTCACTGTGCACCCCACCACCGCCCGTCACTGTGCACCCCCCCACTGCCCATCACTGTGCACCCCTCCACCACCCTTCACTGTGCACCCCACCACCGCCCGTCACTGTGCACTCCACCACCGCCCTTCACTGTGCACCCCACCACCACCCTTCACTGTGCACCCCACCACCGCCCATCACTGTGCACCCCCCACTGCCCATCACTGTGCACCCCTCCACCACCCTTCACTGTGCACCCCACCACCGGCCGTCACTGTGCACCCCACCACCGCCCATCACTGTGCACCCCACCACCACCCTTCACTGTGCACCCCACTACCGGCCGTCACTGTTCACCCCACCACCACCCGTCACTGTGCACCGCACCACCACCCTTGACTGTGCACCCCACCACCGGCCGTCACTGTGCACCCCACTACCACCCGTCACTGTGTACCCCGCCACCACCCATCACTGTGCACCCTGCCACCACCCGTCACTGTGCACCCCACCACCACCCGTCACTGCGCACCCTACCACCACCCGTCACTGTGTACCCCACCACCAACCGTCACTGTGTACCCCACCACCACCCGTCACTGTGCACCCCACCACCACCCATCACTGTGTACCCCACCACCACACGTCACTGTGCACCTCACCACCACCCGTTCACTGTGCACCTCACCACCACCCGTCACTGTGTGCCCCACCACCACCCGTCACTGTGCACCCCATCACCACCCATCGATGTGCACCCCTCCACCGCCCGTCACTGTGCACCTCACCACCGTCCGTCACTGTGCACCCCACCACCACCCTTCACTGTGCACCCCACCACCGCCCGTCACTGTGCACCCCACCACCACCCGTCACTGTGCACCCCACCCACCCATCACTGTGCACTCCACCACCACCCATCACTGTGCACCCCTCCACCTCCCGTCACTGTGTACCCCACCACCACCCGTCACTGTGCACCTCACGACCACCCGTCACTGTGTACCCAACCACCACCCATCACTGTGCATCCCACCACCGACCGTCACTATGCACCCCACCACCACCCGTCACTGTGCACCCCACCACCACCCGTCACGGTGCACCCCACCACCACCCTGCACCGTGCACCCCACCACCGCCCGTCACTGTGCACCCCACCACCGCCCGTCACTGTGCACCCCCCACTGCCCATCACTGTGCACCCCTCCACCACCCTTCACTGTGCACCCCACCACCGCCCGTCACTGTGCACCCCCCACTGCCCATCACGGTGCACCCCACCACCACCCTTCACTGTGCACCCCACCACCGCCCATCACTGTGCACCCCCGACTGCCCATCACTGTGCACCCCTCCACCACCCTTCACTGTGCACCCCACCACCGGCCGTCACTGTGCACCCCACCACAGCCCATCACTGTGCACCCCACCACCACCCGTCACTGTGCACCCCACCACCGGCCGTCACTGTGCACCTCACCACCACCCGTCACTGTGCACCCCACCACCACCCTTCACTGTGCACGCCACCACCGGCCGTCACTGTGCACCCCACCACCACCCGTCACTGTGTACCCCACCACCACCCATCACTGTGCACCCCGCCACCACCCGTCACTGTGCACCCCACCACCCCCCGTCACTGTGCACCCCACCACCACCCGTCACTGTGCACCCCACCACCACCCGTCACTGTGTACCCCACCACCACACATCACGGTGCACCTCACCACCACCCGTTCACTGTGCACCTCACCACCACCCGTCACTGTGTGCCCCACCACCACCCGTCACTGTGCACCCCTCCACCGCCCGTCACTGTGCACCCCACCACCGCCCGTCACTGTGCACCCCACCACCACCCTTCACTGTGCACCCCACCACAGCCCGTCACTGTGCACCCCACCACTGCCCATCACTGTGCACCCCACCACCACCCTTCACTGTGCACCCCACCACCACCCATCACTGTGCACCCCTCCACCACCCGTCACTGTGCACCCCACCACCACCCATCACTGTGCACCCCACCACCACCCCATCACTGTGCACCCCACCACCACCCTTCACTGTGCACCCCACCACCGCCCGTCAATGTGCACCCCTCCACCGCCCGTCACTGTGCACCCCACCACCGCCCGTCACTGTGCACCCCACCACCGCCCGTCACTGTGCACCCCACCACCACCCTTCACTGTGCACCCCACCACTGCCCGTCACTCTGCACCCAGCCACTGCCCGTCACTGTGCACCCCACCACTCCCCGTCACTGTGCACCCCACCACCGCCCTTCACTGTGCACCCCCACTGCCCATCACTGTGCACCCCACCACCACCCTTCACTGTGTACCCCAGCACCACCCGTCACTGTGCACCCCACCACCACCCGTCACTGTGCACCCCACCACCACCCGTCACTGTGCACCCCACCACCGCCCGTCACTGTGCACCCCACCACCACCCGTCACTGTGCACCCCACCACCACCCGTCACTGTGCACCCCCCACTGCCCATCACTGTGCACCCCACCACCACCCGTCACTGTGCACCCCACCACCGCCCGTCACTGTGCACCCCACCACCACCCGTCACTGTGCACCCCACCACCACCCGTCACTGTGCACCCCACCACTGCCCGTCATGCTCCAGTTCATCTGCAATGACACGCTGGGTACAGGGTCATACAGGTCATGCATGGAACAACCTTCCTTACCATTCCCTAGCCTGTCCTGCCATAGCCTACCCTAGTCTACTCTGCGCTGCCTTCGCCTGCCCTCTTCTGCCCTTCTCTGCCTTGTATTTCCCTGTCCCTGCCATGGCCTGTTCTTACCTACCCTGCCCTGCCCTACCCTAGTATTCTCCGCATTACCCTGACCTGCCCTGCCATTCCATGTCCCTGCTCAGCCCTGCCCTGCCCTGCTCTGTTCTGTTCTTAATTGCTCTGTTCGTCCCTATCTCTGCCCTTCCCTGCCCTGTCCTATCCTGCCCTGCCCTCCTGGTGTGCGCCCAATAGATCACCATGTCATGTCCTAACTTTGGGTGTGCTGTCCTGCCCTGCCCTTCCCTGCCTTGCCCTTCCCTACCATGCCTTCCCTGCCCTGCCCTCCCGGTGGGCGCCCAATAGGTCACCTGGGCCTGTCCTAACTGTGGGTGTCCTGCCCTGCCTTTCTCCAGTTCTCTGCCCTGCCCTTCCTTGTCTTGCCTTTCCGTGCCCTGTCCTACCCTACCCTGCCCTTCCTTGTCCTGCCCTGCCCTGCTCTGCACTTCCCTACCCTACCCTACACTTCCCTACCCTACCCTACACTTCCCTACCCTACCCTACCCTACCCTACCCTACACTTCCCTATCCTACCCTTCCTTTTCCTGCCCTGCCCTGCTCTGCACTTCCCTAACCTACACTTCCCTACCCTACCCTACCCTACCCTACACTTCCCTACCCTACCCTTCCTTTTCCTGCCCTGCCCTGCTCTGCACTTCCCTAACCTACACTTCCCTACCCTACCCTACACTTCCCTACCCTACACTTCCCTACCCTACCCTACCATTCCCTACCCTACCTACCCTACCCTACCCTACCCTGCCCTGCCCTGCCCTTCCCTGCCCTCCCGATGTGCGCACAATAGGTCACCATGGCATGTCGTAACTTTGAGCGTCCTGTCCTGCTCTGCCCTGCCCTGCCCTACCTTACCTTCCCTGTCCCGCCCCTGTCTTCCCTGCACTGCCCGGCCCTGTAGCTGTGCGCCCAATAGATCACCCCGGCCTGTTCTAACTTTGCGTGTCCTGTAAATCGTCCGCACTCCGGCGCTTTTATATCACAAGGCAATACCGAATGTGTGCGGTGCTTGCATAAACCGATGGAAGCATAACATGTTCTAGCCCAACTTACTTGGCTAGATTGGATCCAAAATATACTGCTTATAGAGTGGAGAATGTATTGTACAGGCCCAGAAGGAAGAGTAAATAAAAGGGATAGAACTTGTCACTGCTGCAAGTCATGCACTGAACATGCTTGGTAGCGACAACAAGAACTTTGCCAGCCAACCTTCCTAGTCGCATGCCAGCCAGTCTGTCTGCATACCAGCCTGTCTGCCAGCCAGACTGTCAGCAAATATAAGCCTGCCCGGATTCCCACATGCCAGCCGGCCTGCCAGCATACCTGTCAGCCTGACAGCCTGCATGCAGCCAGCCTCTCAGCTTGCCAGTCTGCCAGCCTGCGTGTCAACCTGTTTACCTGCATGCCAGTCAACTCTGTTTTAAAATATGTAAATAAAATCTATGATGGTCAGCATTTCCGGGTGTTCAGACAATTCTTGTTAACGAAATTACTTCACAAATTTCTTTAATAGTCCTACATTTATTTATTAAATGTACTTAGCAAATGTATCCAGGAAATTTATTTAGCAAATTTATTAAACAAATTTATTCAGAATATTTTCACTGCAATTATCTCCAAAATTAACCATGTCTAATGAAAGTTGCTCTAATCTTAATGAGGAAAAGTAGGTTGTATTGAATAAATGAATGTATTGAACTAAAGAATATGGCAGAAACTCAAGAGCATTTTATATGAATTTATTCTCAAATGTACCTAACGCAGTGATTCTCTTTAAACCGTGTTTAAACCTGATAACGCGAGCTCTAAGTTAATCTTCAGCAGAAAACATAGCTGATTAAATTATCATATTATACTTTGCTAATCCTGATATGACCTTAAATGTTGCAACGATGTAAAACTCCAACAATCAACCAACCCACCAACCTACTTTCTAAAGAAACGCGAAAAGTAGAGAAACCACAAATTAACCAAAAAAAGCTGAGATGAGCACATGGTGTCACGATCCTGACTCGGCTAATGAAGGACACAATGAAGTGGACAAAAACGCCACAAAGAAAGTCAGCTCACACTATTACTTGATTCCTTTGTACCACATCTTATCTGACCAGCCCAATTACCAGTTTGGCTGAACCAGACGGGATGGCCGAATGAGTTCAGCGTCCGTCTCCCGTTTTGTGGTTGATCGTAGGTTTTGAAACCTGGGCAAGTCAAACCTATGACCTAAAAATTCATACTTGTCGCTTCCTAGCCTGGCACTTGGTACTATTAGGAGAGGGCTCAGTGTCAGGATAATGCGACTGAGTGTGATGTCAGGTCATGCTACTATCGGCCTAATCTCCCAGTGGGACAGCACTATAAAGTCACCATCAGTGTGCACTGTCACAAAGTCGCTACCCACCCTAATATGACCTTAGATGTTGCCAGGATGTAAAACCAAGGAACTAGTTCGGCTGCGTCTGCGCACAAAGGACCACGACAATAGGTCTGCTCCCTGTGATCCAACAGCTGGGGTTTCAAGCTGCCTTCGCTACTGTAATTTGAATGATAATAGAGCCACTCCAAATCACCGTCTCGATATAATGGCTGTGTCGGGGGCGGACTTGCAAACAAGAGGAATAAGTTATCCCTAGAGCGGTCCTCGAACCCACATAGCTGCCATTTAGGGGCGAACATTCTAATTATTACACTATCTAGATTGTCTGATGCAATCCACATCACACACACCTACCTATGTACGTGACATTTCGTGTCAAGGTTTCTGCCAGTGGGGGGGGGGGGCGGAGATTGTTGTTCCTCCTACCGAATCATCCACAATCTAGAAATCTGTGCCACTTATATTGAAGCGCTAATGCTGGTTCCAGTTGTGTATTGGTTTTTTGTTTGGTACATTTGTTGATTTAGCAGAGTAAATTTCAATCGCGGACAATTGGTCTTCCTATTCCACTGATCCTAGCCCTATCCTATTAATGCCGAGCACCAGGCTAGGTAGCAATAAGTATCAATCTTTTGTATGTCAGTGGTTTGACTGGCCAGGGTTCGAACCGGGATTTCGAATTCCACGACCTACCAGAATGGAAGGCAGACGCTCAACTCTTTCGGCCATCGCGTCTGGTCTTACTGGAAGAAGTTCATACAGGCGAGGGTTAATTGTATGTATCAGTTATCTAATTCGGCTAGGTCACCATTTTCAAATGCAAGGGTGAGTTTTGATAAGGGCTGGGAGGGGTGATGTAAGAGTAGCGAGGGATAGACCAGGACAGGGCGTCAAACTATATACAGATCACACTGCAATACACAAGATGTTGCCTTGAACTCTTTGGTCAGGAATACCGTGTTCAAGGTAGACCCAATATATCAAGTGATGTGGGTGATATATTACTTAAGGGGGTCATCCAAAGTTTTCAACATTGTCATCGTTGTACAAAGCAAATGACTGGGGTAGGGGACGATGTCAGTTAATTATGACTTTTATCTTTTAATATAATGCTAATATTTTTCTGCAAACTGTTGTTGTACATTAGTTGAGTAAGCATGGATATTTTAAATCACGGACAATTGGTCATCCTCATTCCACTGCCCCTTGCCCTATCCTAGTAATGCTGAATGCCAGGCTAGCTAGCAGCAAGTATAAGTTGTTAAGTCATGTTGTTTGACGCAACCTGGGTTCAAACTCAGGGGTTGGTATCCCATGACCTACCAAAATGGGTCGTGGGCACTCGATACATTATTAAGATAGGGCAATGACTGATTGGCTCAGTGTCAGGATAATATGACTGAGTGGGATATCAGGTCAGGGTGCTGATGGCCAGGTCTCCCAGTGAGGGACAGCACTTAGGAAGCCACCATGAGTGTGCACAAGTTGGTACGCGTCCTGATATGTCCAGATCTGACCTTATAAATGTTGCCAGGACGTCATCATCATCATGCTGTAGGTCATGATGTGAAAAGACCGCTTTAATAACTGACTGTCACTCTCCATTTAGTTCTCTGCTGTGAGAGTTGCGTCCATGAGTCGGTCTTAATGTATCTCAGCTTCAGGTTTATCTTGATGGTACATTTCATGAAAGCTGCCTGCAAAAGTGTTGAAGTGCTGCTGGCTTTTGCAAGTTACCAGCGGCACTCTCTCGGGGAGCAAATAGAGGTCTCACACCAGTAAGAACATGTCCAGACAGGCGCAAAACTATTTGTCCCTGCAGTGGCTGGTCGGGAGATGTTGGGAGTTCCATACATCAACTGCCCTTGATGCTGCCACAGTGACATGGTTTTCTGTTTAGGGTTTGCTCCCTTAGCCTTCAGTTCTGTCAAGAACCTCTACCACAAGGCAGTGGTTTACAACTCTGCAGGGCAGGGGCGTCAAACTCCCTGAGGTGTTGCAATACCTCAAACAACCAACCAACTACCTTGAAAATGTTATAGGACTGATTCAAGACAGGTGTGTATGACCCTGAAGTAGCTAGTTTCCATTGCCATTTAAAGGAATTCTAACAAATCTATGCCCGACTTCTTCCCAGGCTATACAATGGATCGAATTGAATTATTGCTTGCAATACATGGTTCCTTTAGTTGATTAAAGCTGCATAATTCGATTAAAGCATCAAATTTCCTAAACCAAAACACTCACCTATATTTGATCCTAACTTAGGTATTGCTGCATTTATTAAGCATTTCTTGCTACATCGAATGGAGTACTAAGACAATTTTATAAGACCTGTAAATGCTTAAGCCTATGGTCTCAACATGTTGACCTACTTGCAATCATTAATTTCCCATGTCTGACCTTCAAATATCTCCAAGGTTAGCGGTTTAAAATCAAAATCAAAGTTTTTTTCAAACTAAAGTAAAGCAGATAATAATAATCAATATAATGTATTTATTTCAGAAAATAGCAAAAACTCAAAATCATCGGACTATGCAACTTTAATGACTTAAGGGTAGGCTGGGTGAATGAATTGAATATCCTCTTGATGTGTAGCAGGTCATGTCATCCCATACCTGACTATTAAACCGCAAACAGAATCAAAGCGATGACTTCAAAGATTAAAACTTATCACTACTTGGCCTGGTATTCGGCATCAATAGTATAGCACAAGGAGCACTCGTGGGTTAGTTGTTGGAGTTTTAAATCCTGGCAACATCTAAGGTCATATCAGGATGGGTACCGCCTTGTGAGAGTGTGCACTCATGGCGACTTTATAGGGCTGCCCCATTATGAAACTAGGCGCCGGCACCATGACCTGATATCCCGCTCAGTCTCATTATCCTGACACTGACCTAGCCTATCCTAATTATGCCCAGTGCCTGGGTTGAAAGCAATGAGTATCAATTATGTTAGTCATTGGCTTGACTCGACCGGGAATCGAAATCCCGACCTTCCGCAAAGGAAGCCGATTCGGCCACCACGTTCGGTCAAAAGGACCAGTGTAATGAGGAAGATCAAACTACCAGTGATTGAAATTTCCCCTGCTTAAAGCTGCACAGTCCGAAGAAAAGATCCAATTTTTAAAACGAAAGCAATTATCTAGATTTGATTCTACATATCTAACTTAGATATTGGTGAACTTATTAAGCATTTCTTTCTGCATAGAAGAGAAAACTGAGTCAATTAGATGAAACTTGTTACTGCTGAAGTCTATGGTGTCCGACTTTTAGCATGCTTGCCAAAACTAATTTGACATGTTTGCACTTCAAATATCTCAAAAGTTAGCCATTTAAAATAAAAGTTAATTCAAACTAAAGTAAAGTAGATTATACTGATCAATCTAATATATTTATATAAGAGAAATGACAGAAATTCTAAACTATCGGACTATGCAACTTTAATCAATGAACACCACCAAACCCACAGTATGCGCATCAACGTCCTGTGATTGATCAATCTCAATGCTTTTCTTAATAGTATTATTATTAGTATTATTATTAGTAGTAGTACTGTTACTAGTAGGAGAACATCATCAAAATGTGCGATAGTCCACACCAAGAGGCACTCACGCTGCAGTGGTCCACATAGACGCGTGCCCTCTGCAGATCCCTCATTACATCCCCCCCCCCCACCCACCCACCCTCAACCTCCGGTACCACCCAGTGCCTTCCCTGTCCACCAGGCGGCGCACGCAGCGCTCAATGCCCTCTCTACTCCCTGCCGGTTGCCAAGGCCCATTGGCCGAGCCGTGACGTATCGACCGCGCATGCGCAGAACATCCCGCTTCGACAAGTGGTCACTTCCGGTCGATATATGCTTATCCTCCTCCCCCACAATATATGCCAAACATTGGGGGTGGGGGAGGGGGGGGGGGTGGAGGATGAGGGGACGGGGGAGGGGGAGGGAGGGAGTCGTCAGTCAAGGAAGTCGGGACCCATTGTGTCTGTGCTCTCTGCTCGCCAGGCCTCGGGCCTAGTTGGGAGTGACTGCCTCAGCAGGGGTGCATTTAACCAAGAAATCATTCACAAATTTTGGGAATTATAAATGTATTTTTTCCAACGTTAATTAGTTAATGGTGATTGCGTAACGCTGCAAAGGCCATTCTTACGACAGCATATATATATGTGTGTATATATATATATTTACTTATTTCCATTTGATATAGAACTGTGGAGCCATTTACCACGGAACTATATTCTGGCGAATTGGATTGAAATTTCTCTTTCCTCCAACTATTAAAGTTACCTAGTCCAGTGGGTTTTGAGTTTCTCTCAATTCTTGAGATAAACGTATGAAGTTGGTTAATATAATCTACCTTACTTTTATTTTAAATGGTTAACTTTTGAAATATTTGAAGTGCAAGCATACCAAATTCATTTTGGCATGCATGCCAAAACTCTGACACCATAGGCTTCTGCAGTAACAGCTTCTATTAAATTGACTCAGTATTCCCTTCGATGTGGCAACATATGCTTTAAAAGTACATCTGTATTTAAGTCAGATATGGAGAATAAAATCAAGAGAATTATTTTAGTTTTGAGTATTTGATGCTTCATCGGACTATGCATCTTTAACACCAAGTTCTAAATATGGGTGATCATGGCATTACTTTACAGTGCTTTAGTTCCTGCTAAAGCCTAGGTCACACCTACCCGGATCAGGGGCCGGACCAGCCCCGGACCGTGATCCGGCGTGGTCCGTGGCGATCCAGCATGATCTGTGGCTCATCTGTGGCTGGTCCTTGGTGATCCTTGGTAATCCTTAGCTGGTCCGGACTCATCCGGGGACTCATCTGGGGTAAACCGCATGTTTTAAAATGCTTAAAACATCCGGGGTGATCCGGGGTGATCCGGGGTGATCCGGGGAATATTGCAATCTGGGGTTAACCGGCATCATCCATGTGTGATCCGTGACTAATCCGGGTAGTCTGTGAGTTGTCCGGGGGTCATCCGTGCCTCATCTGGGGCAGTCCGGGTCATTTTATACTCCGGGCCATCCGGGAGTAGTCCGGGGGTCGTCCAGGGGTCATCCATGGGTCATCCAGGGGTTGTCCGGGGCTGATCCGGGACTAATCCATGGCTACACTGGGTAGTCCAGGGGTTGTCCGTGCTGTGGTCGGTGGGTTTACCGTGGCTTGTCCGGGTAAGTGTGAGAGCAAGGCAAAAATGACCCAAAATAGCGACTGGTCCGGGGGTGGTCCAGCTAAAAATCCGGGGCTCATCCAGATATGTGTGAGTCGGGCTTAATGAGGGCGATCTATTAAATCTACATTGTTATTATTACATATTGCTTATACTCAAACCACCTGTATGATATTAATACCACCTTCACACCGAACCACCCATGGGGGAGGCTAATGACTAACATATATATAAACAATACCCATAAAGAGGGTAAATAAATTCACCAGAATCCAGAAACTGGAACTAGGTGGTTCTTTGGAATTGATATAAACTGGTCCCAGTGCCGTCTCGTGTTTTACAGTACTCAAGAGCTCGAACACCAGTGAAAACAAATATGCCAAATTGCTAAATGTATTAATCACCAATGTGGGTGGTCGGTCCTAAGCATTGCTTATTCATATTGTATATGAATACCAGACAGACAATATGAATCATACATGATAGCCATACATAATATATTATGTGAATATAGACAATGTAGTACTCACAACTATTTCAACTACTACATATGTTATTTAGCGAAGAACCTATGCTTCCAAACCGAAGTGATATATCTGTGTATATATACTTATCTAAATATATATATATATATATATATATATATATATATATATATATAGAACTGGACGCAGTGACCGAATCGATAGAGCACAGGCCTCCCCTATGGGAGATCAGGAGTTCGAATCCCGGTCGAGTAAAACACAATGACTTTCAAATGTATACTTGTCGCTTCCTAGCCTGGCACTCGGTATTAATAGGATAGGGGGACGAGGGGGGGACGATGAGGGGATCGGGGAGGGGGAGGGAGGGAGTCGTCAGTCAAGGAAGTCAGGACCCATTGTGTCTGTGCTCTCTGCTCGCCAGGCCTCGGGCCTAGTTGAGAGTGACTGCCTCAGCAGGGGTGCATTTAACCAAGAAATCATTCACAAATTTGGGGAATTATAAATGTATTTTTGTCAATGTTAGTTACTTAATGGTGATTGCGTAAGGATGCAAAGGCCATTCTTATGACAGCGTGTATATATATGTGTATATATATATATATTTACTTATTTCCATTTGATATAGAACTATGGAGCCATTTACCACGGAACTATATTCTGGCGAATGGGATTGAAATTTCTCTTTCCTCCAACTATTAAAGTTACCTAGTCCAGTGGGTTTTGAGTTTCTCTCAATTCCTGAGATAAACGTATGAAGTTGATTAATATAATCTACCTTCAATCAATCAATAGTTCCATTCTCTAGTCGAGGGTTGGATGCAATGGTTCTCCACTTGTCCCGATGTTGTGCTGTTCTGATAGACTGTGAATAATCTACTTTACTTTTATTTTAAATGGTTAACTTTTGAGATATTTGAAGTGCAAGCATACCAAATTCATTTTGGCATGCATGCCAAAACTCTGACACCATAGGCTTCTGCAGTAACAGCTTCTATTAAATTGACTCAGTATTCCCTTCGATGTGGCAACATATGCTTTAAAAGTACATCTGTATTTAAGTCAGATATGGAGAATAAAATCAAGAGAATTATTTTTGTTTTGAAAATTTGATGCTTCATCGGACTATGCATCTTTAACACCAAGTTCTAAATATGGGTGATCATGGCATTACTTTACAGTGCTTTAGTTCCTAGGTCACACCTACCCGGATCAGGGGCCGGACCAGCCCCGGACCGTGATCCGGCGTGGTCCGTGGCGATCCAGCATGATCTGTGGCTCATCTGTGGCTGGTCCTTGGTGATCCTTGGTAATCCTTAGCTGGTCCGGACTCATCCGGGGACTCATCTGGGGTAAACCGGATGTTTTAAAATGCTTAAAACATCCGGGGTAATCCGGGGTGATCCGGGGAATATTGCAATCTGGGGTTAACCGGCATCATCCATGTGTGATCCGTGACTAATCCGGGTAGTCTGTGAGTTGTCCGGGGGTCATCCGTGCCTCATCTGGGGCAGTCCGGGTCATTTTATACTCCGGGCCATCCGGGAGTAGTCCGGGGCTCGTCCAGGGGTCATCCATGGGTCATCCAGGGGTTGTCCGGGGCTGATCCGGGACTAATCCATGGCTACACTGGGTAGTCCAGGGGTTGTCCGTGCTGTGGTCGGTGGGTTTACCGTGGCTTGTCCGGGTAAGTGTGAGAGCAAGGCAAAAATGACCCAAAATAGCGACTGGTCCGGGGGTGGTCCAGCTAAAAATCCGGGGCTCGTCCAGATATGTGTGAGTCGGGCTTAATGAGGGCGATCTATTAAATCTACATTGTTATTATTACATATTGCTTATACTCAAACCACCTGTATGATATTAATACCACCTTCACACCGAACCACCCATGGGGGAGGCTAATGACTAACATATATATAAACAATACCCATAAAGAGGGTAAATAAATTCACCAGAATCCAGAAACTGGAACTAGGTGTTTCTTTGGAATTGATATAAACTGGTCCCAGTGCCGTCTCGTGTTTTACAGTACTCAAGAGCTCGAACACCAGTGAAAACAAATATGCCAAATTGCTAAATGTATTAATCACCAATGTGGGTGGTCGGTCCTAAGCATTGCTTATTCATATTGTATATGAATACCAGACAGACAATATGAATCATACATGATAGCCATACATAATATATTATGTGAATATAAACAATGTAGTACTCACAACTATTTCAACTACTACATATGTTATTTAGCGAAGAACCTATGCTTCCAAACCGAAGTGATATATCTGTGTATATATACTTATCTAAATATATATATATATATAGAACTGGACGCAGTGACCGAATCGATAGAGCACAGGCCTCCCGTGTGGGAGATCAGGAGTTCGATTCCCAGTCGAGTCAAACCAATGACTTACAAATTTGATACTTGTCGCTTCCTAGCCTGGCACTCGGTATTAATAGGATAGGGCAAGGACTGGTTAGCTCAGTGTCAGGATAATGTGACTGAGTGGGGTATCGGGTCATGGTGCTGATGGCCTGATTTCCCAGTGGGGCAGCATTATAAAGTCTGTCACAAGTCGCTATCCGTCCTGATATGACCTTAGATGTTGCCAGGACATTTTAATTTTTTTATTTTTTGGCACATTAGTTGTTTAATCAGGGGAAATTTCAATCGTGGAGGATTGGTCTTCCTCATTTCCCTGCTCCTAGCCCTATCCTTATAATGCAGAGTGGCTGGCTAGGAAGCGACAAGTATAAATTTGTATGTCATTGGTTTGACTCGACCAGGGTTCGAACCTATGACCCCACGGTCTACCAACACGGGAGACGGACACTCTAACTCATTTGGCCATCAATTCCAATTCCAACAAGCCACCTATATACAATTATATAGAATACTATCCTTAAGATGTTCGGTCAATGACTATAAAGGGTTCTATATCTGCCTGCATTCCACCCATAATCTACAATCCATAATCTACAGACATGCGCTATATAAATAAATAGTCTACGCTGAGAGGCAGAGTGATTTGTAATGGTTTGAAGCCGAAGGCTGACACCCATTTGAATTCACTCAGACCATCCATGATGGTGATTATGATACCTAAAAGTAGGTGTAATCATGTCTTTCCACTTGAATCATTGCGCGTTTGTATGCGTCGTTTTGCCATTTGCAATGGGATTATTTTTTTGACCATTTCATATGGTACACTGGCGTGATGCGCCCGGACAGAAGGCCCCCTATTTAGCAGAGTACAACGGGTGTAATAATACAGATAAGCAACGTGTAATCACAGACGCTCCATCATTGCTCCTTCTGGTCGTCGAAATTGCTTCTCCATTAGTTTTAGGTGGGATTTCTTTTCACATTCAATTAAAAGTGGCGTTTGCTGTGGCGGAGTGGTTAGAGTGTCTGACTATTTTCTAGGTCGGAGTCCTAATCTGAAGGTCAGTGGTTCGATTCCCTGTGCCCCCACCTCTGTCAATTTGGATTTCCACCGCTGTGTATAACTTACAGCGTCATCAAAGGCCAGTTGCTCTCATACCATGTCTATGTGGTGTGAGAGGTTAAAAATCCCTTGGGTCGGTAAAAGTGTAGACTCAGGCTTTCTATCGACAAACTGTCTAATGGTGAAAACAAGTCTATTCAGACTTATCCATGATAGGCAGTATAAATCTTAAAGAAAAAAAAAAAAGTAGGAAACCACAATGGCGACAACCAGACACGATGGCCGAATCGATATAGAGCGCATGCTTCCCGTGCGGAAAGTCAGGGGTTTGAATCCTGGTCGAGTGAAGCCTGTGATATATGCATAAGAAAAAAATAAACATGTGACAGTACAACGTCTGAACACTTTGACTTCTGGATACTGAATGGTTTATTCACGGCCTAGGGCTCGCTTCATGTGAAAGTACAACGTCTGAACACTTTGACTTCTGGATACTGAATGGTTTATTCACAGCCTAGGGCTCGCTTGACCCACCGGCTAAACTTTCCATGACATCATCTCATTAGCATATTCCTTTGTCTCAAACTCTGCATCTCGTTAACATATATTAGCCACACACCTATACATCTATTACGCATATATCACACGCATATATCACAAAGTCAATGTTACAAAATTGACAACAATGGCTACCTATTTGTCTGTCATGTCGGTCACGTCATATTATGAACACCTCGCATACAACAATGCTTCATGTAATAAAGAGAATGTCAGCACATCAAGATTCAACTGTGGCGTCGCCACACATTTAATTTCACCAGGGACTTACCCAATGGAACCTATTTCTAACAAAAAAATACAAGACATTTAAAATGTCCCATATCTTATTGATCGTGTCAATCCAGCTTTAAATTTTTTTTTTTTTTAACTTATTCAATAATGGAGGTAAGGAAATAATGTAGACATTCAGCTGGGATTCGGATGTACTTTAAATTGTTTGTGGTATTCAGAATCTGGGAGGTGGGCCTGTGTTATGGTAAGAACCGCACACACTTGCGAGTATAAACATTATTGCAGGCTCTTCGGTTATGAGACCAGTTTGAGACACATGTTGAATTGTACATACAGATTCAAATTGCCGGAAGAATTTAAATACTTCATATTTACAACATTTTCATCTTGTTCATCGTATATGCCAAGTGTGAGGTGGACAATTAGTGAGATTAAATTTGTAATGTGGGTAATGTCATTTTGTATGTGAAGTGTAAACCACTATGCAAATATTAATACTGAGTAATATAATATAAATATTTTGTATTTATTCCCATCCTACAGTGTGTATATCCACTGTACATATAACTTAAAGATCCCATACCCTTGGCCCCAACTGTCGCACGTTCCTTCACTAAATGCTGTCGCATTACAACTTGGCACCGACAATTTATATATATACGTGTAGTCAGTTGGAATCATCTCCACGGCTGATGACCTATCAACCAGTTTTTTTCCGTAATTTCCCTGTTCTCCACTGCCTTCTGGGACGTGCTGAACTCCAGGCCTGTGAAGTCCCTGATGTTGTCGTGCAACCTTCTCCTTTGGCCGACTTTGTTCCTTCCCCATTTCACTCTGCGGCCTTTCAAGATGGTTTTGGCCAAAGCTGATGATCGGATGTATGGCCATACCACTGCCGTTTACATCTCTGTATGGTTGGCAGGACTTCATTGTCAGTGACCTGGTCTTTGCATGAGATGTAAAGTATCTTGTGGTAGCACTAGCACCTCATTTCCATTCTTTATATTCTTCTTTGGAGTTCTGCTGTCAGAGCCCAAACTTCACAAGCATACAGGAAGACAGATATGACATGGAAGAAAATCAGTTTTATCTTCAAGCTGAGATAAACATTTTTCTCAAACCAAACTGGTTTCAACCTTAGAATGTTACTGTTGTATGTGCTATCTAAGACTAAGAGAGCATCCCAGGCTTGGAACGCTCACCAATTCTAACGAAACCCAGGTATTGGAAGATTGTGAATTATAAGTATAACTCCGATGGGCCGTGGGTAGTGAGATGCTTACAACGTACTGCCATGCACTCCTAACCCCCAGGAGTCAGTCGGCCCCTCTCCTTCAATTAATCAACATCTCACATACTTGACCACGCCCACGCACCCTCTTTCTGAATCTCTACTTCGTAGGGCTCAGCTCGGGGTTGTCCCGGGATGGACTCCTCGGTCCGCCGGGTGTCAGCCCTACTTGACATTGATCAGCTTGATTAAGACACTGCACCAGGGCCATGTCTCTGAGACGTCTCCGCGATGCTTTTTGGCTTATTTCCGTTCTCCGAGGCGCCTCAGAGACATCTCCCTTTTCAGATAGGAGACAAAAAGTGCCTCGAAAATGGCCATCGTATTCAGTGGATTCAGCCAATCACAGCACACCTTTTCGATTGCAAATGGCCGCTGCCTAAGGGGGGGCTGCCATTTTTGAGGCGACCAACTGCTTTTGCCGTTCAGACTAGCATGATGTAAGGGGCATCGCGGAGACGTCTTGGAGACGGACCCTGAACGCGGCCCTGATGAGTATGACCGGATAAAATAAAATAACTTTCCCTAACTGTCATTGCTTATGTAGCTTCCCCTCTATCCTAATCAATGTCACTATTGTAGTCATAGTTATACATTTATTCTATTGGTATCATCGACCTTCTTACGTCACTGTAAAAAATAAATAAAGTTATTTACTAAAAAAAGAACAAACAGAACAAGATCAGCGCACAGAAGGTTGATCTGATGAATAAAATATGATTTGCCTTTTGCTCCAATGCCCTGAAAGTGTCAATGGAAACAAATGAATGCGAATCGATATATATAATACAACCTCTCTATCCGACCACCTCCACAGTTCGACCACTCCCCTATATCGATCGCTTTATTTTCGTCCTAACAATACCATTGTAACCATATTCTAACTCCCTAAACCGACCATGTCCTTAAATGGACCACTTAAAGTCGGTCCCATGGTCGGTCGATTTAGAGAGGTTTTACTGTATAATTTATATACATTTCTTTGTTGTACTTTAAATTCTTGATTATCAAATTGATACTTGGCACTACCTAGCCTGGCGCTCGGTATTAATAGGATAGGACAAGGATTGGTTAGCTCAGTGTCAAGATAATGTGACTGTGTGGGATATAGGGTCATGGTGCCAGCACCCTTGGCTCCCAGTGGGGCGTCCTGATATGCCCTTAGATGTTACAAGGATGTAAAACTCCAACAATCAACCTTGGCATTTACCATGCTCATAACGGATAAGTGTGTTAACATTTGTTTCCACCACTAGGCAGCACTAATTCAATTTTATTTAAATCTTTAGAATTTTGTAATAATAATAATTTTGTTTTTTTTGCTTCTTTTTGTATCGCTTGCAACTGTTTGTAGATTGTAAACAGTTTGTAGGAAAGATGTTTGAAAAATCTACTTGAGCAACTGATTGATAATGTAGTCCGCGCTGGGTTTGTGTTCTGAAGGGGGAGCTGACGGGGAAGGTGTGTGAGAGTGGGAGGAGAAGGGGAGTGGGGAGATGGGAGGGGGGTTGAGTGGGGTGGTTGAGGGAGGGGGTGGGAGGGAGGGGGGGGGGGGGGTGCGTCGGAGGCTTTGAGCACTGGGCAGGAATTGTTCGGCCAGATGTCATCAGAAGTAAGCGGGGCTTGGCCGACATGTGCCGGGGACAGGGACCGGGGAGATGGACCGGGGACGAGGGACGAGGGACCGGGGGCTCGGCTTGGCAGGTGATGTGGACAGCTAGAGCAGGGACAAGGCCGGGTAGTGAATGTGGAGAGCAGACCGACTACGTCACCGGCAAACGTTGTCAATCCAGGAATAGCACACTGCGCATGCGTAGGATTCGGGTAGCCTCGCTTTGAGTGACGGGTGAATTAGGGGGAGGCGCTGGTTCACATTGCGCGATTAATTAATTGTTGGATTCCGTTGATCGGGGATCGGGAGAAGTCACTGTGTTTGTTTGTTCGTTGTTTTATGTCCTAGCAACATTTCAGGTCATATCAGTGTATTGGGGGTGATGAAAATGGGAAATATTGCGCCTAGAGCTGGACTCGAACACAGATCTCTTTGCATTCCGGGCCAGTGTGCTAACCATTACACCACCTAGGCTCCCTGATTTCAACACACTACCCACGCCTACCCGTCTATGCGGGTCCTTGCCTGAGAGGTCAGTGCAAACCACTACACTCGTCCCCCTGGAATTGTACGTCTTTTAATGCTTACAATCACATATGTACAGGCAATGCAACACACTTACATACACAGGATAGGTCCAACAACTATACAGCGCATAGCTTGTACAGGATCATGGGGGGGGGTGAGTACTGACCCGTAACAATGCACACTTATGCTGACTCTATAGTACTTCCCCACTGGGTTGGTTGATTGTTGGAGTTTTACATCCTTGTAACATCTAAGGGCATATCAGGACGCCCCACTGGGAGCCAAGGGTGCTGGCACTATGACTCGATATCCCACACAGTCACATAATCTTGACACTGAGTTAACCAATGCTTGTCCTATCCTATTAATACCGAGCGCCAGGCTAGGTAGTGCCAAGTATCAATTTGATAAGTCATTGGTTTGACTCGCCCAGGAATCGAACTCCCGACTTTCCGCACGAGGTCAATGATCGGGTGTTCTCTGCGGTGGAGTGGTTAAAGTGTCTGGCCTTTTTCTAGGTCGGACTCCTAATTTGAGGCTCAGTGGTTCGATTCCATGTGCCCCCCACCTCTGCCAATTTGAATTTCCACTGCTGTGTATAAATTACAGCGTCATCAAAGGCTTTCATACGATATCTATTTGGTTTCGGAGGTTAAAAATCCCTTGGCTCAGTAAAAGTGTAGGCTCTGGCTTTCTATCGACAAACTGTCTCTTGGGTGAAAGCAAGTCTATTCAGACTTATCCATGATAGGCAGTATAAATCTTCAAGGTAAAAATTTTTATTTTCATACCTCCCACAGTTATGTTTGCTGGTATTTTAGAATGTCTTTAAAGAGTGATCTCTTTGTTTTGTGTGAAATTTAAAGCGGCGTTCAATCATTAAATCATAAAATAAATGTACAAAACCAAAACACTCATCTAGATTTGATCCCACATATCTGCCTTAGGTACCGGTGCACTTATTAGGTGTTCCCTGCTGCATATAAGTGAATACTAAATCTAATTAATAGAACCAATTAGTGCTGGAACATGCGCTGCTTAGAGATTTGTATGTATAAATCAGAATTAAGTTAGAATATTACCTCAAACATTTTCAAAGTTAATGTTTGAAAATAAAAGATACTTCCAACTAAAGCTAACAAGATTATAATTATCAAAATGGCCAGAACTCAAAACTATCAGACCCTTCAAATTTACTCACAGCGCACAAGGAGGCGACCACACAATTCTAATCAAGTTGATCGATAATCGGGAGAATAGTTGCATGCAGTTTCTATGCAAATGTTCCATCTTCAATAAACCTGATATATCTTTGTCAAATAATTGTCCAATATCAAAATACATCACATTAGAACCTGTATTCTGGAATAACCATCAAGCAATTAGTTTCCGTTAGTGATATCGACAAGGTATTCGAAAGTTCTCTCCCTGATAAGTTTGAAGTGAGGGAAGAGAGACCGTTGTAGTCGGTCCCCAGGAAGAGTGAAGCAGAGAATGCCTGGTTACATGGGGTTTCAGCCAATAAGGGGTGTCGGGAAGCGAGAAGTGTCCAGATTGATTGATTAACTGGTGGTTGCTTTACGCCGTGTCGGCAGCATAGGCCATATTCATGGCGAGAAATGTTTGTTTTTTGTTCAAACCATCGCTTTTACATATAAAAGCAGACAATCAATTATGTGCCAATAGACACTCATTAAATTAGAAAGCTCACACTCATATATTTGTGGTCAAGGGAAACAAATTCCCATAGAAAAAGAAAAAGTCTTATTAATAATTGATAGAATCTATTTAGTAAACTATATGTGGTGGTACAGTCCAGCTGTCCTCAAAAAGGCTAAAGTGTTTTCTTGTTTTACTTTAGTAAAAAGGTCATGCATACTGTCTGCAGTGTAGAAATGTTGGCGCAGGGCCAAACAATCAACACAACTTAGTAAAATGTGTTTGAGTGTCAGCGGGGACTGTTTCCAGACACGGACACCGAAACCTTAAGTAAATATTCTTTATTTATATACACATAATAAATTATATAGCACATAATCAGTAGGTTTCAATAAAGCTAAACAATTTGTCTTAAGTAGTTGAATTTACTTTTAATATAATTTCTCAGATTTTAAATGTTTGGGGTGAGAATCACAAGTTACCTGTAGGTAACAGTAAAACATTTGCCGGGACCAAACCTTCATGGGATGCACATCGAAGGACGTCTGGTATGGGACGTGACAAATTCCATCCTGGCAGAGATAAAATAAAACTGTCGCGATCAAACAAAAGTATTGCTGTTGGAGTGTGTGTGTGTTGGGGTGGGGTGGCGGGGGGGGGGTTGCTATAGTATTCACGGTCACAGTGCCATTAAGATACCTGTCTGCGCATGCCTCATGGCTGCAGGCGTCGACTCAGCGACGGTTTGCTCACACACTTCCGGTGGCGATAGCCTCTGGGATCAACAATGGCCGCCGACGCCCAGGCACTTCAACCTTGAATTACAGCTAATGCAACCTCGGTTTGCAACAAATCGCGCGCACACAAAGCCACGCGGGACTAAGTCAATATGCCGACCCTAACACGGTCACCACCACCACCACCACCACCACCACCACCCTAACACACTACCTCCAATATCATCACCCCTCCAGACCGCCACCCCTATGACCCCACCACATCACCGCCACCACAATCACCACCCATCCACCACTACCATCACCCCTCCACACTGCCACTATTACCCGTCCACCCCTTTACCTCACCACCTATACACTACCACCATCACACCACCACCTCTCCACCTCCCTATCCATATACCCTTCCAGTTCTCCACCAATTCACCTCACCAGCCATCATCCACCACCACCCTACCACCAACACACCACCACATCTCAATCCCTCCACCCCTCCACCCCTCCACCCCACCCTCCCCCTCTCCATCCCTTCACACCACCACTAATACCACACCAAATCCTCCAGCCCGCCACCATCACCCCAACACACAATCACCTCACCAACGTTCGACCACCCCTCCACCCTTTCACCTCTCCTCCCCGCCACCATCACCCCAAGACACAATCACCTCACCACCGTTCGACCACCGCCTCCACCCTTTCACCTCTCCTCCCCGCCACCATCACCCCAAGACACAATCACCTCACCCCCGTACGACCACCCCCTCCACCCTTTCACCTCTCCTCCCCGCCACCATCACCCCAAGACACAATCGCCTCATCACCCTTCGACCACCCCTCCACCCCTCCACCCGGCCACCTATCCGCTCCTCCATCCCCACCCCTCCACCCCACCACCATCACGCCAATACACACCCACTTCACCATCCATCCACCACCACCACCATCCCACCACCACCCACCATGCACTCATCCAACAGAACTCAAGCACATCACTGGTTATTGTACAGAATTAACCACCGCCACCGCCTCCACCACCCTCCCACCCTCCCACCCGCCCTCCCACTCCCCCCACTTACGCTTCCACCCGCCTTCCCACCCGCTCTCCCACTCACCCTCCTACTCAACCTCCCACCCACCCTCCGACTCGCCCTCCCACTCACCCTCCCACCCACCATCCCACCCACCCGCTCACCCTCCCAGTGACCCTCCTACTCACCAGCCCTACCCACAATGCATTGTAAAATCCGACAGCGCCGGGAACGCGTCACACCCAATAGTAGAATTGTTTGAGGGTGTTTACTATATCTGGGCGATGGAGAGCCTCAGGGCCATGCAACATAATAGTGGTTCTTTAACAATACAATACTGTACTACTAGTTATTAATTGAGTCCATATGTTACTATTGTTAGTAAATCAGAACTGCGATCCAGTTGAGTGTGTGAAGCTTCTTTTATGCGGGGACAAATCGATGTAAAAGTACTCTTTCTTGTGTGGCTTCAATTCACAGTTGTTGTAAGTTAGCAAATACACGATTTCTGCGACTAGTATGACACCTGGTGATAGGCAACGACACTCGTGTTGTGGGTCGACTGTGTCACTGTGTTGTTTTACACTGATGATAAAGCTTTTCAATCAATCAATCAATCAATCAATCAATGGGATACAGCTATAATGATCAAAAATGATTAAAAAATGGTAAGTACATTTTCTCTATAAATCCACATTTGTGCCTAAAAGACTTGCCTCTCCACAGATGCTGTGACCCACAAGTCCAGTCTGGATTATGCTCTGCACATGCGTCACAGAAATTGTGTATTGTGGACCACTCGTGACCGTTGATTTGAAATGACACTCACCCTTCACACCTAGAAACAACGAGGCTTTGTCCACCTTTTGATATTCCTTTACTACTTTATGTTTAAGTTGTGTTTAAATACGGTGCGATGTGAAACAATTCGTAGAGCAGTGTGCTACGGTGCTCCAACAATATTAACACATTATTGCAGCTTTAGGTCCTAGCAACATATAAGTTCATATCAGGACTCATGGCGTTTTTATAGTGCTGCTCCACTGGGAGACCAAGCTGCCAGCATCATGAACTGAAATCCTACTCAGTCACATTATCCTGACACTAATTCATCGGTTTGACTCGACCAGGGTTCGAAGCCGTGGATTCGAATCCCACGATCTACCAACACGAGAGACGGACGCTCAACTCATTCGGCCATCCCGTCTGGTCATTATTGAATAATTATTGAATTAATATTTGGTTAAATAATGGTCCTAAAGTGCAGGTGGATCGGCGCGACTCATGAGGTGCATGACCGTGACGTAGAAGCCTAGGCACAGAGAAGGGTAGTTACTCCGTCAGCACTGTCTCTAATGCTGCAGTCACACTATGATGCTTTTCGCCGGCGCGCCGCCAACGTGCAAAATAAGTTGTACACGTCGAGACACGTCCAACTTTTCGGCGGTGTTGGGAAAAAGTTTGGCATCAGCTCAGCATGTTAGTAGCGTGTGGCCAACGTGTGTCGACGCGTGTGGAAACAAAACTAAAAAGTTTGGCACGACGTCTTCATATCACCTTAGATGTTGCTAGGGCATAAAACAACAATGCCCCAGTTTGGCACAACGTGTGCGAATGACCCTCCCATGCACGCTGCGTCTGCCTAGCATTCGCATAATGTTATTCCAGCGATGTCGACGTGCTTCTGACGTCGCCATAATATTGGAACCCACACGCGTTGATGCGCGTTGTCGGTCATCAAAAGTTGTGTGCTTGCACAAAACTTTGGATGCCCCACCATGCGCGCCGGCGTTCATGGCCGACCATCGATCTCCATGAACGTGTACCAACGTGTACCGACACACGCATAATGCATGCGTAACGCTTCCCGACGTCTCCCGACGTCTCACCAAAAAGTGACACATGTCGACGCACATTGGAGAGAAGCGTCAGAGTGTGACTGCAGCATAAATGTAACAACCCATTAGAAAAAGTGTCGAAAGGTTGCGTTATGGGAAAAAAACACTTACTATTGCAATGTAATGCGTTAAATACATTTGTCAAATAGTAATTTCCCACAGCCTGCTACTTTCGAGTGAATAACTGATGAAATCATGTAGATTAATACACTTTAAAAGGTAAATCGAGAGCATTCAGTGGCTGCCATCTTGTTTTCTATTTCTTTTGCGTTCTCCCCTATTTCACCAACTCGACAGCACTATAAATATAGTTTTTGCTCTGATTTAGACATAGTTGTTATTCACCTCTGCTGTGGATAGGGGGTGGATCTTTTATCTAAGAAGGGAAGGACATATGGAAGATATGGGAGAGGGGACATATATAAGTTTGAAAGTGAGCAGACTGACAGTTGGCTCATGGTGCGGAGGTGGCGGGAAGGAGAGAATGCCCGCTCCGCGGCGAATATCATGGATGTTAAGATGGAGAGAGAAACAGCAAGGGGGCTCCCGTTATTTACATATATCATACATAGTACATATATAATTCCATAACTGCACCAGTGTTCTCATCACAACTTCAACGTTGCACGCTGCTAATACTATATGAATCGACATTGAATATGTTAAACTCAGCACCACATGATTTGGAGTCGAACTGAACTATAAAGAAGCGTATGTCACGGGATAAGGATGTGGGTGGGTAGGGGGAGGGGATTGGAGAAAGGTGGTTTGTGGACAGCGGAAGCCGCATCCCAAGCAGAGTAGACACCCGACCACAGATCAAAGGCGGATTCAGCTGATGGAAACAAATTGGACCACTGCAACACCCTCCCGCTCTCAATCCTCCCCTCCCCCTCTGTCCTCCCTCCTCCTCCTTCCCGCCCCGTCCCCCTCAAACTCCTCCCTCCCCTCCTCCACGCCTCCCCTACCCCGTCCCTCCCTTCCCTTTCCTCTCCCCGTCTCCGTTTCCTCCCCGCCCCCCTCCCCTCCCTCCTCTCCCCGTCCCCCTCCCCATCTATTCCCCTCCCCCTTACCATTCCCCGTCCCGTTCCACTCTTCTCCCCATCCCCTCCACTCTTCTCTCTCCCCCATCCCCTCCCCGTCCCCTCCCACCCCCTCCTCCAGTCCTCAATACCCCTCTCCTTCCCTTTCCTGTCCGTTTAATCTCCCATCTCCTCCCCTCTCCCTTCCCCTCCTCCCCCCCCTCCCTTCCCCCCCCCTCCGCCTCCCCCCCCCCCTCATTCCCACTCCCCATCCTGAAGCCACCTTCTCACTGCCAACTTATAGCTTACAGCCGTAGTGTCTACCTTGACCGTCGGGTGGCGCGTCGGGCGCGTGCCAGCTTAACCCCCTCCCCTTGCACTCCCCCTCCCCACTCCTCCTCCCCACTCCCCCTCCCCACTCTCCTCACTCCCCCTCTCCACTCCCCCCGCCCCTAAGGTAAAGCTCCACTGCGTCGCGGCCTGCCTGGGGGCGTGGTGAGAGTGGGGGAGTGGGGCGGGATACAGAATACTGGGGTGGTGGTGGGGGTGGGGGGTGGGGGGCCTGTTAATTAAGCTACAGAGTGGTCAGCCGTCAGACAGGCTTTATCCCCATCAGCGCGCCGCACACGGCACGGTAATTGCGACAGTTCGTGCGGCCTGCCTCTCAGCCAGACAGACTTGCCCTGTGGGTGGGGGTGGGGGTGAGTGTGTGTGTGTGTGGAGGGAAGGGGGGGGGGTAGGTATGACAGGCGTGTACTAATGTCAACAAGTCGCCGTCATACAATCAACATATCATAAGCACACAATTCATCACAAACACCACCCACGTGACATATATATCAAGACACGTGACGCCTGCAACTCATGCACATCGGGCTTATGTGAGTTAAAACATAACTATAACTATAAGTATTCGGAAGAATAAATCACTACCAATTTGTACATTGTGTTTCCTACGCATTGTGGATGTTGATTTCAACATCGGTAATTTAACCCGCAAGAAAAGTATATACTAAATATGGAGGCGACTACTGGCGCCATCTATAATGTCTTGCTTAATAATAAATGCTCCGATTGTGGCGCCATCTTCTGTAATTTTGCATAACAAGATGCGACCCAGTTTCATTATAGACACTTCGACCAGACCATTTCTATCGATAGGACGTGTTCTCTCCTTGGATTTGATTTCAACAAGATGCCGCTACTCAGGCACACACGATTCAAAGACCGAGACAAAAAGAGTAAGGAATAACAAGGTGTAATTCAAAAGAAAAGCGACGATTTGGGTCGAAGTCAGTGGCAATCCCGATCAATCTACCGGAAAATTCTGCTTGTGTTGGTTGAACAAGGACCCGCGCGAGCCCTGGACATGACAGCATCAACGCACGACACAAGGATCGAGCTACGGAAGTTGGATTAACCATGACCTGGCTATTCTACACGAATGGATGGTCGATATCATTGACGGGATCGATCCTTTGGTCGATCAGCTTCAAAGCGTCGACTGTAATGTTTTTTACGCAGTGGAAAACGGCTCGTGACATCACGCCATGTGGAGGCGGCCATGACAGCATGCTCGATGTCTCAGGAATGAGATGGCGGTTTCCTCTGCTGGGAGGGCTGCCATTTTACCTACGACACGCATCAGGACTTCATTAATAAGGTACACCCATGGCTAATTTCATTCTATGACACTGCCATACAATCAACTCATTCATACAAACGATGTTGATATTTCTTGGACTCTCTGTTGACCTCAGCACGTTATGCCCTGTCATAATAACATGGCCAACATAAGTCTACACATCACCGGACAATCTCAAGCCCGTAACATTAACACCTCAGGCTCGGGTTGTCCTACTCTCATTTAACACCAGTAGCCACACCCACAAAAAACAATGTCAATCATACGGGGGTACATTATGGCCATTGCCACACAGGCTTCACATCGCCGATTACAACCATAATACTACACCATGGAAAATGATTTGCTGACGTCATGCCATGTGGAGGCGGCCATGACACCTTGCTCGATTATTCTTGGAGGAGCTTTTTGTATGATGCACCACCGTTCAGGTCCTACTGGATACGAACAACTAACTGTGAACAAAAACAAGTTAAATACATGCCCAGAGACTCTTTTTCCCGCTGTTGGATATACTCGTAGACAAAGTGACACAGGCTTAAGTATACATAGCCACACTGAGTCATGAGTATAACAACCTCCTGAACGAAAGGTGATTTCATCTACCAACTACGCGGGATGCTCACAACCGTCACCATCATACCTAGTCGTAGTCATAATAATGCTACTCATACAAGGGTACCTTATGACCATCACCCAGACAGTTTCATATGGCTATTACATCCATACGGATGATGTGTCACTATGCGACATTAGGTAATGATGCTACCATATAAGGCCCACATATCGAGAGCTCGTGCCTCGGCTGGTCCACAACTATTCTCACAACAAGTGACATGTCGTTATTACAGCCATACGGACGATGTTCACATGCTTAATAGGCTATAAGCCTTATCATCATGGCGCTCCTCTAACAAACGTAGCTCCACTCATATTAAGGCGCACACCAAGAGCTCATGCCTGGTTGGTCCTATCTAGTCACAGATGACAAGTGGCCATAGCCCAAGTTAAACATCTTGTGGCCACGCCCTCAAACAACTATTACTTATAGCTTGTGCTTGTGATGGTCCTACTAAGTCACCAAATTAGCCACAACTAAAATCGACCGAGAATAACTGCTCGTGTTGGTTAAACATCTGGCCTTACCATGTCCTAACATCTTGACAAATTTTCTCAATACTGTGCTTGTCAACACATGGTGGCCATGCATCAACTAGCTAGGAACTGGGCCATGAGGCCGCCATCTTCAACTTGGCGATCATATAACAACAAAGGCACATGCCAGCATATCATCGCAAGCATCATCCCATCACCGGAGGACCTTGCCGAAGGTCGGGTGGTTCGATACATTGCAAGGTGTATGCTCCCAACTACTAACCACCGTCACCCATAACCACATATTATAACCTGGGATTCGACTGCATTATTTTGCCTCTCTTCCCAGGTTATCCACAAAACCACACCAGTGCCTCCGACACCCCATAGCGGCTGGCCTCCCAACTGTACATGGACAATAAGGTACTGCAGACCAATCTGTTCACGACATCTGGTGGCCTTCATGGTCACTCAAGTCGTGCGAGGATCTGAGGCTAACACTCCTGGGCATCAATGCCCGTGTCATCATTCAAGACACCATTCAACTCATCGTCTCCTAGAGACATCGCGCTCAGCGATTCTGCTTCGCCTTCTGACCAGCACCTGCCTGGGGCGAGTATGTGTCCGGGACACCACATTGGCACGACGGACGGCCTCTTCACTCATGTGGGCACCACTCACATGTTCGTGGATTAATCTCAATCATAACATTAGCCCTACCCCTGGAGGGCCTCCTAGCACCCGGTGCTTTCAATCATAAGACTAGCCCTGTCCCTGGTGGGCCACTTAGCACCCGGTGCTATAACGCTACTCACCATGTGTTCAACTCTCCATACTTCTGCCTCCAAGGCACATCGAGCCGGGACGTAAGACGACTGGTCGCGAGGACCTCTGCTGTTGTCAACATGCAGCTTCCACTCTCGGCTTCCAGGCACTTGAGTTATAATTTTTGGCTACGTGCCTGAAATCCTCGAATCTTAATAAATCAAACATCTCATGACTTTAATGTAACAAGGGAATAGTAAGAATAAATGCCACCTTATACTGTACTTGTCTTGCGTTGGTTGAATTGTGGATGTTGATTTCAACATCGGTAATTTAACCCGCAAGAAAAGTACATACTAAATATGGAGGCGACTACTGGCGCCATCTATAATGTCTTGCTTAATAATAAATGCTCCGATTGTGGCGCCATCTTCTGTAATTTTGCATAACAAGATGCGACCCAGTTTCATTATAGACACTTCGACCAGACCATTTCTATCGATAGGACGTGTTCTCTCCTTGGATTTGCCGTCCCACCCACCCAAGCTACAAGTGACATTTATAGGGCTACGTGCCTGAAATGCTCAAATCTTAATAAATCAAACATCTCATGACTTTAATGTAACAAGGGAATAGTAAGAATAAATGCCACCTTATACTGTACTTGTCTTGCGTTGGTTGAATTGTGTTTCGTCAAGATTGTCACTGTGTTGGTGCTATAGGGTTGGTCACTCCACTTAACCTCTATTGCGAGTTGTTTGAATTACTATTAACAGATGATGGAATATATTTATATCTATATATATTTATATATATTTATACAATATATATATTTATACAATATACATTTATACAATATATATTTATACAATATATATGTATACAATATATATTTATACAATATATATATTTATACAATATATATATCTATACAATATATATATATATTTATACAATATATATATTTATATATATACACATATATATTAGGTTAGGCTGGTGCTGGTGCCACCGGTCCTGCGGGTGGGTCACCCATAGAGTAGTGCCTAGCATAGCATAACAGTTTTGAATAATAATACAATAATATAGGGAACATCCCTTACACACCTTTATGTAAAATATAATTTGTTATATGCATATAAATAGGCGGGGTTCTCCTACCTTATTTTAATTATTTATTATTTATTCTTGATTATTCTTTATATTCTACAGTCCTAGCATTTTGCTCCGCTGCTACGGCACTGCCCCTGCTTTTCATTCATTCGCGCTGGCCCTCAGCTCGCTACTACTACACAATTTTAGCTTTGTATAGGTAGGGCTATTTCTTTTGCCCGGCCATTGGCCTTCATTGCAAAAATAAAATTAGAACGTTCCCACCAATTCCTCGCTTCGACTCTCTCTCTTTCTCTCCTCCACCATAGCCAGTTTTATACTCGCATAATCTGTATTCTTCACACACACACAAAAGAAAAAATCGTCCGGTGCGACTGACACTGGTCTGCATCCAGTGGAGGCGAGGAGAAGGCGGACCCACCAGTAGAGTGTTGGTCTTATGGAGTATAACAATAATAATAATAATGAACCCTTACGTATCTTTATATTCGAATAATACGTTAAATATATATATATATATATATATATATATATATATATGTGTATATGGTGATTGTGGCTGTTGTACAAAGGGATCATGCCATGTTTGGAAGTGTAGCAGTTGATGTCGTTCTTGCCTACTTGTTATTGAGTTATTTGTACTATTTACATTTATCTGTTTCACATGTCTATGCACATATATATCTATAGGTATATGCACACATATATAATATACCAAGATGGATACAGTATACAATAGTTTCCGCTTCCTTGACCTTGTTACTATTAAATTATCAAACATGAACCTCAGACTGCACGTCAGCAAATGAAATCCCCAATATATGTTTAATAACCTCTACTTGATTGACAGAATGCAACTCATTAAAACTTGTTCGCTTCCATCTCATATTTTCTGCCGAATTACAAATGATGAACACTGGAGTTGCTTTGACAACACAACCGTTGATCTGTTAGTATTTGATGTGTCTGGGCCTACTCCTTGGGGGCTTCAGAGACAACATCGTAGATTGCTGCTGGTGTTCGCGGTGGATTAGAGGAGGGGCGAGGGAGGGGGAGACCAAGGCAAGGTGAACCTTGCCAACGCCGTGACTGCTATGGGTTTGTGGAGTCCTTATGGCCACACATGTCGTGTCATGCAGGAGGGGTGTGGGTAGGGTTGTGGTAGGGAGTAGGGGGTGGGGTAGAGGGTGGGGGGTGTGGGTGGGGAGAGTGGCGGTAGTGGGTGGGGTAGGGGGTTGGGGTACGGGTGTGGTAGGGGGTGGAGGTTTGGGGTTCTGGTTGGGGATGGGTGTTGGGGTTGGGGGTAAGGGGTGGTGTAGGGCGTGGGGGTAGGGTTGTAGTAGGGGTGGGGGTATGGGGTGGGGGGGGAGGAGAGGGGATAAGGGGTCGGGTTAGGGGGGTGGCGGAAGGGGTTGAGTGTACAGGGGTGGTAGGGAGTGGTGGTAAGGGGCAGGGGTAGAGGAGGGGTAGGGGTGGGGGATAAGGGTAGGGTGGGGGTAGAGGTGGGGTAGGGGTGGGAGGGTGGGGATAAGGGCTGGGGGTAGAGGGTCGGGGAAGGCGGTGGGGGTAGGGGTGGGAGTAGGCAGTGGGTGTAATGAGTGGTTGTAGGTGGTGGGAGTAGGGGGTGTGGTAGGAGTGGGAGTAGGGGGTGGGGGTAGGAGGTAGGAGGTAGAGTGGGTTAAAGGTAGGCTTTGTGAATGTGGAATAATAACAGGGTGAGGGGGTGGGGGTTAGTCGGATGGTTGTGTGAGTGGATGGGTGGGTGTGTGGGCGGGTGAGGGAGATATAGGGGAGCAGGTAGAGGCTGGGATTGTCGAGACGGTATTGCAAAGGTTGAGTAACGGGGAGGGGGAGGGTAGACACACCTGATACACCCTCAGACTCGCTATAGAACATATACATATGACTATAGTCATAAGGGAAAACAAAGGATGGTGAATTGAAAAAAAAAAAAAGAAAGTTTCCAATTTTGTTCACAGATCAACTTTTCGATTTCTTCATGATTAGAATACCAGTACACCATGCATTGGATGAAAGGATCCCTCATGAACGTGAGCTTTGTCATCGGTGCAACTCATTAAAGCTTATTCGCTCGTGTGTGGAGGGAGAGGTGAGAGGAAGGGGGTTCTCTGTAATTACACGCATTGTCTAGAGCGTCTGTGTGGCGCCCTCTAGCGGGAAGCGCTGACGTCGGCAGCGCGAAATCGTCCGCTTCCGGTCGGGCTGAGAACAGGGCGGGGCTGGGACCATCTGAGGCTTGGATTAATGGAGGATCAGATGAGTACGACTGCCTGCTGATTACGTCAGATTAGCTCGAGATGCGCTACTAGATATATATATATATATACATATATACATCCTGCTGAGCGGGAGCGGCAGTGGTAGTGACCAGGCGCAGCTGGTATCGTGCAGTCATGAGCCACTCACAGGTGGCAATGCAGTGGAGAATGAAGAAACTAATCTAGGCATATGAGGTTGGGTAGTACTAGCTCAATGATATTAGGGTATAGACTAAGTAAAGGGAGAGAACTGCTAGGGGGTAGTGTCCTTGTTTATATTCCCATAATAGATTATAGAGCACATATCATCATCATCATGCTGTCGGTCGCGATGCGACAAAGACTGCTTTCATTACTTGACTGCCGCCCTCCATTTAGCTCTCTGCCGTGAGAGCCGTGTCCATGAGTCGGTCTTAATGTCTCTCAGCTTCAGGTTTCTCTTGATGGTATCTTTGAACCTGGTCTGCAACACTCTCTGGTGGGCTTGGTCTCTTCTGCTCATAAGATTCTGTAGCTCCTGATTGTTGGCTTGCCGAGATAAGTTTTAGCTGTGTTGTATACAACCTGCTGCAACGCTGCCCATTCCTCATCTGGTGTTGGGCTTTCCTTCTCCTCCCATATATACGGCCATCCTCCTCATTCCAGATAGACCAGATGGGTGGCCGAATGGGTTGAGCATCAGTCTCCCGTTTTGGGAGATCGTGGGATTGGAACCCATGGGTTGGAACTCTGGTTGAGTCAAATCACTGACTTAAAAATTGATTCTTATCGCTTCCTAGTGCTCTGCATTATTAGGATAGGGCAAGGACTGGTTGGTTCGGTGTCAAGATAATGTGACTGAGTGGGATATCAGGTCATGGTGCTCGCAGCCTGGACTTCCAGTGGAGTAGCACTATAAAGTCACCACGAGTGTTCACTGTCACAAGTCAGTACCCGTCCTGATATGACCTTAGATGTTGCCAGGATGTAAAACTCCAGCAACCAACCAATCATTCCAGATAGGAGACTTGTGTTTGTGTGTGTGTGGAGGTAGCAGATGCCGAGAAATGCCTTGAGACCGATGGGGGGGGGGGGGGACTCAGACGAAATCAGAGCGAGGCTATCACAATATGAGCTAGTAGTATCGGAGGTGGGCGCGAGTGACCAGCGATTCGACTGCTTTTACTAGTGAATCCAAAAAAACATACATACCCCAAAATAGAAAAAGGAAATTGAAATGAAAATTAAGAAGCAGCAGGGTTTATGGCCGATGCTTTCAACTTATCTAAAATGCCTGGTTGCTCCAGACAATGTGCAAATATTGAATAAACACCCAATGGCTGAGTGCATATGCATATGAACACCCACTTGCATCAATTTACTCGGTGGTTGAGCGAACATGGTCGGTTGTGGGGTGGAGGGGGTTGGTGGGGGGTGGGGGGTGATGCTCCCTGGCCAGTATCACAACCGTGGATAGGACTAGAAGCGAGCGGCAGGAGCTGGAGGTGTTCCTAGATCAACTCAGGGCTAGTCTGAACAGCGATGTGAGGCTCAGATACATCAGTGCACTTAGGTTGCACCGAACTGTTATGTCTGTGAAGTGTGCAGTCGGCTAGAACTTAGAAGATGCCCTACCAGACGGCATGGCCGAATGAGTTAGAGCGTCCGTCTCCCGTGTTGGTAGATCGTGGGGTCGTGGGTTCGAACCCTGGTCGAGTCAAACCGATGACTTAAGAATTGATGCTTGTTGCTTCCTACCCTGGCACTCAGCATTATTAGGATAGGTCAAGGACTGGTTGGCACTGTGTCAGGATAATGTGACTGAGTGGGATATCAGGTCATTGGGCTGGCGGCCTGGTCTTCCAGTGGGGCAGCACTATAAAGTCGCCATGAGTGCGCACGGTCACAAGTCGGTACCTGTTGCTAGGACTTAAAACAACATCAAACAACAACCTTTCCTAGAAACAGGAAGCAGGGGCGCCTCAACAATCTCCGCTAGTTAGATGGTTGGTTGGTTGTTGGAGTTTTACGTCCTGGCAACAGCTATGGTCATGTCAGGATGGGTACTGACATGTGATAGTGCTGACTCTATAATGCTGCCCCATCGGGAGACCAGGCTGCTAGCACCATGACCTGATATCCCGCTTGGTCACATTATCCTGACACTGAGTCAACCAGTCCTTGCTCTATGCTAAAAATGCCGAACATCTAGCTAGGAAGTGATATGTATAAATTTGTAATTCATAGATTTGACTCGACTATGGTTCAAACTCATGCATTTGGATCTCACGATCTACCAAAATAGGAGACAGACGTTCAATTCATTTGGCTATCCGGTCTGGTCGGCTAGTTAGATCTGGTCACCTCTCTTTGACATGTATTCATATCAGGAAATATTCATTGTAAGCTACTTTCCATTAGTCCAGATGAACTTGGATGAAAAATGGCTAACATTGGAGCAATTTGAACTGAAAGAATCCAAAATAATGTTGCAAAGTTTGCCAAAACTCCTGTAGTTCTCATCTCGTGAAAGTCACGTGATATGGGCTGACCTTATTAATGTAGGTAGCATGTTTTTCAAACATGTTATTCTGATAGTGCCACTCCAACAGTGTCAGCCCTGTCTATCCGTGCAATTCTTATGCATCTTGTACACCATTTCAAGCTGGAGTATGCCGCTGCGCAAAACTTAAAATAAATGACTGTGCATGTCAAAATGAAATTTTGAAGGTATACATTTTTGTTTGAATTTGAGGAAATTTGGAGTAGTCAGGACTGCATCATGTTTGTTGGGGTTTTATACCCTGGCAACATACATAATCATACTAAATGTACCACGTGTGGACGGACCTACTAATGTAGGTAGCCTGGTTCCCTAGCATTTTCCACTGATGGTCCCAGCATCATCAAACCTTCACATCCATGCGAGTTTAGGGTATTTAGTACACCGTCTTTAAGCCAGAGTATGTCAATATGCAAAGATTAAAATCTTGTTGACCAAAATTAATTCGGAAAATACACCTTCTCTTATTGGAAAGTACACAATTTTAGAAAACACAATTTTAGAAAACACCCTAACAACTGTGTTATACGATGCAAATCAATCTAAGTCCAACCTGCACAAATTTGGACTTAATACAGCTAGCTAGGCTTAGAGGAGCCTTACATTAAGCAGTGCCCAGGCTATGGTTCCATGAAACTTCCAAAAGAACTCCTGGAACCTGACTAAGCTACACATGGTACTTAGAATGGGCGCAGAACTAATGAGGTCACAAGATTGACCTAATTGGTTAACGGAGTCCCATCTTCATGGGGTTCTCAAAGCATGGGTCCAAAGAGATGGTGACACAAATTTATTGAGCATTCTTTCCTTGCTGTCTGGAATCATTAGTTAATGTACCAGTATCTAAGTTGGAGATATAGTATCAAATGCAGGTAAGTGTTTAGATTTTGAAAAAGATGTGTTTCATCGGATCATGCAACTTTAAATTTGGAGATATTTGAAATAATAACATGAACTATGAGGGTAATTTTGGTATGCATGTTAAAGTTCTGACGCTACACATTTAAGCAATTACATTATCGTAATATTACATTCTATATTACAATAACTGCTGATCAAGTGCTCCAGTATCTAAGTTGGATATATAGGATCAAATATAGATAAGTGTTTCGGTTGTGAAAATTGGAACCTTTTATCAGACAATGCTGTCGTGCTGTACAGATCAAAGCCTCAGATAACTCATTCTATGGCATCATGAATGGAAGGTATATGGAAAAATCCATAATTATGCTAGAAATAGTTTGGTGAGTTGGTTATATATATATTTGTATATACTAATATATATTTATATACTTTTATATAAAAAATTGATATGCCTATGTATATATTTGAATGTTCAAATATAAAATGTAGATATATATTCATTTATTCGTACATATATTTGTGGCATATATATTCATTTAAATATTTATATATATACACATAGCACACTTTCTCTGCATTAAGGCAAGCAACCTGGGAAAAACACCCAAGTGAAAAGAAAAAAATTCGAAAAGATCCTACATTATCATAGCGAAGAACCTCTCATAAAGGCGGAAGTTTATAGCTTCACTGTAATGATGCACCCACCGCATATTCATATCGATATTGCCAGAAAGACCAAAGGTTACACCATTAGCTTCCGCTGTCGGATCTCCGGACATTAAGTGAGCACGTCTCAGCCTGTGTGCATGTGGGCCCGTGTGCCTGTGTGTCTGCAAGGCACTGCTTGCTCGCCGACCGTTTCTACCAACAGCAAAAACTGGGCGCAGTGGCCGAATCTGTAGAGCTCGGGGCTCGTGTGCGAAAAAGGTAGGGAGTTTGGTTCTAGGTCACGTCAAACCAATGACTTAAAAAATAGATACTTTTCACTTGCTACCCTGGCGCTCGGCATCAATGTTTGTTTGTTGTTGTTTTACGTCCTATCAACATCTAAGGTCATATCAGGACGGGTACCGACTTGTGACACTACACACTCATGGTGATTTTATAGTGCTGCCTCACTTGGAAATCAGGCCACCGGCACCATCACGTGATAACCCACTCAGTCACATTATCCGGACACCGAGCTAACCAGTCCTTGCCCTATCCTAATAACGCTGAGCACCAGGCTAGGAAGCAACAAGTATACATTTTTAAGTCATTGGTTTGACTCGACTGGGAACCGAACTCGCGAACTCACGATCTTCCGCACGCGAGGCCTGTGCTCCACCGATTCGGCCAACGCGCCCGGTTCTCGGCATCAATAAGATAGGGCAAGGAATGGTCAGCTCAGTGTCAGGATAATGTGACTGAAAGGGATATCATGTATGAGCAGCTTGATTTCCCAGTGGGGCAGCACTAAAAAGTTGCCATGATTGTGCATTGTCACAAGTCGGAACCTGCCCTGATATGACCTCATATGTTGCCAGGATGTTAAACTCCAAGAACCAACCAACCAACCGCAAACCACCAGAGAGATGCGCACGCACCCTGGTGGTAGTCACGAGCTCCCAGTCCTTCCACCAACAAACCTTGTGGCGATGAGCATGCGCAGTCACGTCACTCTAATTGGACATAAAATACCCAGCGAATGTTTTATTTGCAACACTCCGATGTTTCCTTAAATGCTAGCAACCCCCCCCCCCTCCTCCCCCACCCACCCCTCTCTCACAATTTCGAAGTTGTTCTTTTTTTCGCTGTGTGCTGTGTAGGCGGTGGTTGTGTGTGAATGGTGTTTTGTTAGTACCAGACGCCACCGCTAGGCGGGGCACGGGCTGGTAAGGTCACTAAGGGAGGGCGCCTGTGCGAGCAGCTCCCTAATGGCTCGCCTGTGTTAACCCACTGTGGGAGCCACGGCCGTGGAGGAGGAACCTTAATCCCCCCCCCCCCACCCCACCACCGGAACTACTCCACGCACAGTGAACTGTATATGACACCAATTATTGCCCCTGGGAGAACATCTGTTCTAAAAATGATTAATGGAAATGCGAGTACCTTGTGTAGTTTACTTTTACCACACTGTGCTGCTGATACCCCCAACGCTTGTATTTAGATCATATAGCATATCTATGGTTATATAAGCCTGTTTGAAATATATAAAAATAGTATCCATTTTCCCCATGAGATTTAGTTTGAAACCTGGATGTCTTCAAGCTTATATCACCTGAATTTATAAACCAAACCATAGAGCCCACAATTCTCAGATAATGTATTACATATCTTATTTTCTTCTAGTTCATTTATTTATTTTTCTTCTTCATTTATTTATTTTTCTTCTTCATTTATTTATTTTTCTTCTTTTTCTTTTACTTGTTGTTCTTGCTGTTCTTGTTGTTGTGGTTGTTGTTGTCCTTCTTTTATTATCAACAGCTCTAACATTGGAAATATTTGAAGTGCAAACTGTCTGTTGGTGTGTGTAATATATGCGTAAAAGACATCCAGGCACAAGCAGAGAACAAAGGAATATGTAAATGAGATGATGTCAGAGGCACAGGGTGCCGGCGGTTCAGGTCCCTGGACAGCGAATAAGGCATTAAGTATCCAGAAGTCAAAGTGTTCAGACGTCATACTTTCACATGGTGTCAGATAAGGACAAAGCCGCCTGCAAACACACAGCCAGGCCTCAGACCGCCAGCTCAGCTCATCCTCTGCAACAAGACACGATCAAACTGGTAAGCATGGATCAGAGCATATAATATATATGCCACAGCTTCAGGAGTCATTAGGAAAACAGAACGAGTGTAATGCTGTATCTTCCTTGACATCGCGGGCGAAGAAGCCCAGAAAGTTTTCCCCAATATGGCCATCACACTTGCCGAGCAGGACAAGATCAAGCTGTTAACAGAGGCATTTCAAACATACTGTACCGGTAAACCAAACTTAATAATAATACATTACCATTTCAACCCACATAATCAAGCCAGCGAAAATATGTCCACATATATCACGGCCCTCAGGGACAGAGTGAAAGATTGTGAATATGGACCGATTGAAGAATCGCTGTTCCATGATCGCTTGGATGTTGGTGTCAAGAACATGATGTTGAGAAACAAGATGCTTCAAACAGCCCATCTCACACTCGAAAAGAGCATTACTATGTGCGAACTCGCTGAATTTAGTGCTGACCAGTTAGAAGAAAAGAAATCGGACTAGGAGGTAAAAGAAATCGATGGTCTGAACAGATATGCAAATGCGCATACCGGTGCACTGGTGATTCGCCCGGCTGGGCCGCCATCTTGGAAATCGCGATCTTGGAAATCGGCATCTTGGAAGGCCAGAAACACAAGCCGTGCAAGTGAATTCAAGATTCAATGTCTAAACTGTGGTTACAAACACCAACGTGGATTTTGTTCGGTGAAGGGCAAGATTTGCGTTGCCTGCAAGAAGGTTGGGCACTTCGGGAAGGTTTGCCAGAGCAAACTTAGCAGGGTCGATGAATTGACCGTGGAAGAACCCGACCCTCACAATGTCGAACAAGACCCATATCCGGCGGAAGTCAATGTGTTGACGACGGATCTGTTTGTCGGTGTTATCGAGTGCAACACCAAACAAGACACCAAGCTCTGGTATGCGACTGTCCGAGTGATTGGTCATTCAGTCAAGTTCAAGCTCGACACAGGCTCGGAGGCAAACATTCTTCCAAGGAACGTCTTCGACAGGATTGCATCAGTGCGACTGATGAACACCAGGTGTTCGCTCGTGACATTCTCAGGGCATCAGATTACTCCCGATGGTGAGGCTTCGGTCGAGATTGATGGCAGAGACTTTGTATTCCAAGTGGTGCGAGACTGCTAACCTATTTTGGGTAAACAGGCTTGTGTTGTGTTGAACCTGTTGTCATGGGTCGATGAGGTGAACTCTAGCATGCCGACAAACATTTCCACCCCAAACAATGTCCACAGCACGCAAGCCGATGATCTGGTAAGCAAATATAAAGATGTTTTTCAAGGTCTAGGCCTGATACAATCAAATGCTGTCATTCATATTGACAAATCAGTACAACCTGTTGGTGACCCACCGAGGATGATTCTGTATGCAATACAAAATAAGGTGCATGACAAACTAAAACGCATGGTAAAAATGGGTGTTATTGTCGAACAAAAGGAGCCAACTGAATGGGTAAATTCCATAACCATTGTTAATAAACCTAACAAAATAAGAATCTGTCTGGATCCAACAAAATTGAACAAAGCCATCAAAAGAGGACCATTCGTAACTAAAACTATTGATGAAATTATGGCCAAAACAGCGAATGCACAATATTTATCAGTTTTAGACAACATTACAGGGTATTGGCAGATCAAACTAGACTACGAAAGTTCACTGTTGTGCAAGTTTAATACTCCATGAGGCCGGTACAGGTACACCCGTCTACCATTTGGCATCAAAACAGCCAGTGACATTTTCATTCAGGAAATGCACCGTGTCATGGGTGATATACCCGGGATAGGTATAGTGACAGATGACATTCTGGTATATGGGTCAACCATTGAGGAACACAACGACAGACTGAAAGTAGTGCTTGACCGAGCCAGGTCGGTAAATCTAAAATTAAATGAGCCAAAATCTTTGATATGCAAAACAACAGTGAAATATGTAGGTCATCAACTTACCCAACAAGGTGTAAAACCAGATCCAGACAGAATATAGGCGATTGTAAACATGCCAGAGCTGTGTGACAAGCAAGGCATGTAGAGGTTCCTGGGCATGGTTGGCTATGTCTACAAGTTTATACCAAACATGTCCGAGATCGCAAAACCACTACGCACGGTCCTTGGTAAGGATGTCGCTTGGCACTGGCAAACGGACAGCAAGTCGCATATGACAAACTCAAAGACAAATTTAGAACTGCTCCTGTATTGTCATATTATGATGTAGACAAGCCAATTGTCATTCAAGTAGATGCTTGTCAGTCAGGTCTATGTCCTGTTTTCATGCAGGATAACAAGCCAATTGCACTCACATCTTACGCACTAGATTCAGCACAGTGTGGCTGGGCCACTATCGAAAAAGAAATGCTTGCAATATGTTTTGGCTGCCAGAGGCTTCATGACTATATCTTCGGTAACAAATTTCAAACCGTTAGTGGCCGTCATGCAGAAGTCGGTACATAAGCTGTCAGCACATATGCAAAGAATGCGAATGCAATTGCAAAATTACAATATACAGCTATGCCATGTTAAGGGGTCCTTAAGGTTCTTTGCAGACATGCTGTCCAGGGCACACAGTGCTGAATTAGGTCACACTGACCTATTTGATGACACACTCAGCATCGCTGCAGTGAACATGCAATCGTCCAGCCTGTTAAGTAAAATCGTCAAAGAGTATGAAGACGATATATCCATGTCCATGTTAATAGCACATATAAAGATTGGGTGGGACACTACACGTGCACAAATACTGCCATGTCTACGACATTACATTCCATGCATATACAAACTCACAATAGAAAACAACTTGGTAATGAAGGGCAACATGTCACAGTACCTCCAAATCTCTGTGGTGAAATGATTGAAGCATTGCACGAGATGCACTTAGGTATCACTAAGTCCAAGCAGCTAGCATGTGACTGCAAGATCTGGCCCAACATGAATAAACAAATTGAGGAAAAAGTCAGTCATTGTGACACATGCCTAAATAATCGGAAAAGTTTACATAACAAATCGCTTATAAGTCACCCAATAACATGTCAACCTTACGAAAAGATAGGTGCAGATCTATTCGAAATAAATCACAAGAACTACATAATAATGGTAGATTATTACACTAAATACCCGGAAGTCACTTTGTTGAAGGATACGTCATCCGCCATGGTGATCGAAGCTATGAAGGATAAGTTTGCAAGGCATGGTATCCCAAGCCAGGTAGTTTCGGACAATGGTCCGCAGTTTAAGAGCCATGAATGCAAAGAATTTGCACAACATTATGGGTTCATAGCCACATAGCGAGTATCCCTGCAGTAAGGGGCAAATTGAAAGATTTGTCCAAACAATAAAAAAACATGCTACAAAAATGTTTAGACACAAAAACAGATTTTTAGCTGGCATTACTCAACTATAGGAATACTCCCTTGCCCATGCTTAATGCATCTCCAGCTCAGTTGCTCATGAGTAGGAGGCTAAGAGGAAGACTGCCTATGTCGTAAGATACTTTGATACGCAAATCACAAAATCCAAAGAAATCACAAATGACGAAATGTCAACAGAGTCAAAAATATTTTCACGAGAAAAAGGGTGGCAAAGCACACAAGCCATTGAGAACTGGCGATAATGTCAAGTACAAAAACCATGCGGGGGAATGGAAAAAAGGGGTGATTTTGGGGCATACAGGGATTTCAGGAAGAGAATACCAAATTCTGAATGAGTCGGGTAACATGTTGTATAGAAACAGAGTACAAATCATAAGGGCACCGCAGGCCATTCAGCCCGAACCACAGCAGACGGGCACAGAACATGCCGACAAGTCAGAGAGATGTAAACAACACAGCTAATCTAACTAGGTCAGGTCGAGTGATTAGGCCGGCGGATAGGCTAGACCTCTAAAGAGTAGACAGCTGCCAGCTGTAATGACACACTAAAACTATGTGCATGTTAGCATTAAGATTTATTTTCAGAAAATACGTTCATTGTTTATTTCAAAGTTCACATTATGTCATAGGGAGGCTATTTAGCTAGACAATAACCCAAAGGACATGAGTTAATGGGTACCTGCGGATATTGGTTAAATATGGTCAAAGACTAAGACATTATGGTATTATGTCACTATGTGTTATTTTCATATTGTGCTTTAACCTGTGTGATATATGCGTAACAGACGTCTAGACCTGTGGGTAATATATGTTAACGATATGCAGAGTTGGGGAGAAAGAGATATGCAAATGAGATGACGTCATGGAAAGTTTAGCCGGTGGGTCAAGCGTGCCCTATGCCGTGAATAAACCATTCAGTAACCAGAAGTCAAAGTGTTCAGACGTTGTACTTTCACATGGTGTCAGATGAGGAAGAATGCCGCCCGCAAATACTTTGCCGGGATTGCGGCCGCCTGGTCAGCTTGTCCTCAGCAACAACGCGAGATCGAACTGGAAAACATGGATCAGAGCATATGATATATACGCCACTGCGGCAGGTGTCATATTGAAAGGAGAACGAGTGCAATGCTGCATCTTGCTTCACGTTGCTGGCGAGGAAGCGCAAAAGGTATTTGCCAATATGACTTTTGCGTTCGTCGATCAAGACAAGATCAAGCCGTTAATAATTTGCATAATCAAGCGTCAGAAAATATGGCGACGTACATCACAGCGTTAAGGGACAAAGTCAAGGACTGTGAATACGGAGCGGTGGAGGAGTCGCCTTTGCGCGATCGAATTGTGGCTGGCGTAAAAAATGTGAATTTGCGGAACAAATTGCTTCAAACTACTGAGTTAACATTGACAAAGTGCATAAGTATGTGTGAAATGAGTGAGTTCAGTTCAGATCTGTTGGAGGACACCAAAATCTGACGTGGAAAGTAAAGACATAGATTTCATTCGGAATTATGCTAATGTGCGTACCGGTGCACCGGCGGTCCGGTCAGCGGCGACGCCATCTTGGAAATCGCCATCTTGGATTGCCGGCGGCGCCGGTGCAGGAGATTTCAAGATCCGCTGTCAGAACTGTGGGTATGAGCACCGCCAGGGAGTCTGCCCAGCGAAAGGAAAGGTGTGCACTTCGGGAAGGTCTGTAGGAGCAGGCTCGGGAGAGTCAACGAGCTTCACATCGAAGCGCCCGACCCTCACAATGCTGAGCAAGACCCGGATCCGGCGGAAGTCAATGTACTGGCAACGGATCTGTTTCTGGGTGCCGTCGATCGCGGTGCTGGTCGGGATGCCGAGCTGTGGCATGCAATCGTTCGGGTGAACGGTTGTCCTGTCAAGTTCAAGCTTGACACTGGATCGGAGGCAAACGTGCTTCCGAGGTTCGTCTTCGATAGAGTCGCTCCGGGGAGGCTGGCGAACACCAGATGTTCGTTGGTGACGTTCTCCGGTCACCGGATCATGCCGGATGGAGAGGCACTGCTTGATGTCAACGACAGTGTGCTTCGGTTCCAGGTGGTGCCGGATTGCCAGCCCATCCTGGGCAAGCAGGCTTGTGTGACTTTGAACCTGCTGGCAGGTGTGGATGAAGTGCACAGGGCCATACCGACGAACATTGGCAAACCGACAAACATTGGCAAACTGACGAACATGGCCAAACCAACGAACATTGCCACACCGACGAACAGTTCCAGCGCAGGGGCAGAGCAGCTGGTAAGCGAATACAAAGACGTATTTCAGGGTTTGGGGTTGATCAAAGCAAACGCTATCATTCATGTCGATAAGTCTATTCAACCTGTCATAGATCCGCCTAGACGGATTCCGCTTGCAATTCAGAGTAAGGTACGCAGTGAGCTTGATCGTATGGTAGAGTTAGGTGTTATAGTGGAACAGGATGAGCCTACCGAGTGAGTTAATTCTATCACGATCGTAAAAAAAACTAATAAATTAGAATCTGTCTGGATCCGACTAAATTAAACAAAGCGATAAAAAGAGGGCCACTCCCAACCAAAACTATTGATGAGATTATTGCCAAAACAGCTGATGCTAAGTATTTTTCAGTTTTGGATGCAAAAACAGGGTATTGGCAGATAGAATTGGATGAGGAAAGTTCACGTTTGTGCACGTTGGGGCCGATACAGGTACACATGCTTGCCTTTTGGCATCAAAACAGCGGGCAACATTTTTATTCAGGAGATGCACCGTGTCATGGGCGACATACCCGGTATCGGGATAGTCACGGACAATATTTTGGTATATGGGTCAACGGTTGAGGAACATAACGAGCGGCTCCGAGCTGTTTTGGACCGAGCTAGGTCGGTTAATCTTAAATTAAATGATGCTAAATCGTTGCTATGTAAAACTACAGTAAAGTATGTAGGTCATCAACTTACCCAGCAGGGTGTAAAGCCTGATCCAGATAGAATACAAGCAATAGTAGACATGCCAGAGCCGCGTGACAAACAAAGCGTCCAAAGGTTCCTGGGCATGGTTGGATATGTGCACAAGTTCATACCCAACATGTCCGAGATAGCTAAACCACTACGCACGCTCCTAGCCAAGGACGTGGCGTGGCACTGGCAAGCCGAACAGCAACGTGCGTTCGATAAATTGAAAGAGAAGTTAAGAACTGCTCCTGTATTGACATATTACAATGTTAAGAAGCCTATTGTAATTCAGGTAGATGCTTGTCAGTCAGGTTTGGGAGCCGTGTTGATGCAAGATGGTAAACCAATGGCACTTGCATCTCGTGCGCTTAATGCAGCGCAGTGTGGATATGCCACTATTGAAAAAGAAATGCTCGCCATATGTTTCGGATGCCAACGGTTTCATGAGTATATATTTGGCAAGGAAGTTCAAATTCAGACAGACCACAAGCCGTTGGTAGCCATAATGCAAAAACCAATACACAAGCTGTCGGCTAAAATGCAAAGAATGCGAATGCGATTGCAGAATTACAATATTCAGTTATGTCATGTGAAGGCCTCTTTGATGTTTTTTGCAGACACGTTGTCCAGGGTGCATACCCCCAAAGTAGGTCATGATAGCCTGTTCGATGACACGTTCTGCGGTCATCGAGTCTGTTGAGTAAAATTGTAGCTGAGAATGAAAAAGATGTATCTATGTCTATGTTGATCTCACGCATTGAAGATGGGTGGGACACTACACATATACAGACACCACCGTGTCTGAGACAGTACATTCCGTACAAGCATGAGTTGACAGTTGAAAATAATCTTGTAATGAACGGCAATCGGGTGGTGGTTCCTCCAGCTCTTCGTCGTGAAATGATAGACGCATTTGGGGGTGACTAAGTCCAAGCAGTTGGCGTGGGACTGTATGTTTTGGCCAAATATTAACAAGCAAATCAAGGATAAAGTCAGTCGGTGTGACACTTGTCAAAACAACCGAAAAAATTTGCATAACGAGCCATTGATAAATCACCCGATCGCCTGTCAGCCATATGACAAAGTGGGGGCCGATTTATTTGAGTTAAATCATACGAATTACCTGATAACTGTAGATTACTACACCAAGTTTCCAGAGGTAACGCTTTTGGGCGATACGTCGTCTGTCACTGTTATTGAAGCGTTAAAAGACAACTTTGCAAGGCACGGTATTCCTAGTCAGGTAGTGTCGGATAATGGTCCACAATTCAAGAGCCATGAGTACAGGGAGTTTGCACTGCATTACGGGTTCAAGGCCGTGTATTCCAGTCCACAGTATCCGCGTAGCAACGGTCAGGTTGAACGGTTCGTACAAACAGTTAAGGGCATGTTAAAGAAGTGTGAGAAGACTGGAGCTGATTTTCAGTTAGCATTGCTGAATTATCGCAATACTCCGTTGCCTGTCCTGAACGTATCTCCAGCGCAGTTGCTCATGAGCAGAAGGTTGAGAGGCAGATTACCTATGGCAAAGGGTATTTTGGTGCCTGAAACGCAGGATCCTAAGAAAAGGCAGACAGCTCAGCGGCAGGGCAGTCAGAAAGCATTTCATGACCGGAAGTGCGGTAAGGCGCACAAGCCCATGAAAGTTGGAGATAAGATAAAGTACAAAAATAATGCTGGGGAATGGAATAAAGGTGTTATTTTGGGACGGACTGGGGTGTCTGGGAGAGAATATCAGATTTTAAATGAGTCAGGCAACATGTTATATCGTAACCGAGTGCAAATCATTGGAGCGCCAGTGGAGGGGCGGCCCGAGGTAGTCGTGCAGACGCAATCTGGGTCAGCGTCAACGCCGAATGTAAACAGTACGGTTAATCTAAGTAGGTCAGGTTGGCTGATAAGGCCGGCGAGCAGGTTAGATCTATAGTAGGTCAGTGTGCTTCCGACGGTTGCAGGATTAACATGTGCAGTTAAGTTTATTTCAGCTTTTGTGTTTACTGTTGATACATATGGACAATATGAGATATCAGGCATTACGGCCGGAGTGTGAGGAATTAAGTGCATTATGCACTCAGACATTTGCAAGTTAAGTGCGCATATATTTTATATTGTATATTTTGTGTTTCTTCATTGTTATTTTGTAACATTTCATGTTTCAGAAATACTTTGAGGGGGGGATGTGATATATGCGTAATAGACGTCTAGCCCTATGGGTAATATATGTTAACGATATGCAGAGTTGGGGACAAAGAGATATGCAAATGAGATGACGTCATGGAAGTTTAGCCGGTGGGTCAAGCATGCCCTACGCCGTGAATAAACCATTCAGTAACCAGAAGTCAAAGTGTTCAGACGTTGTACTTTCACAACCTGTAAACCCAATGTACATGTAACCATTTTAAATTATATATGTTTATATCTCAAAAATACTTGTGAAGGGAGGATGTAATATATACGTAAAAGACATAGAACAAAAATACAATGCCAAGAGGGCCCCAAAAAAACTAACATAGACTACTAAACATACCAACAGACTATCTATCTGCTACTGAAATGCAGACAATCAAATAACTTATCAGCAGCTACTGCTTGGTAAGACAACACCAAAACTACAGCTGGCCAGCATTGAAAACAAGCCTGGGTACCCGGGCTTACATGCTATCGACAGTATAAATACAGCCTCAATCAAATTTTTAAAAAAAAGACATCAAGGCACGAGCAGAGAGCAAAGGAATATCTAAATGAGATGATGTCAGAGGCACAGGGTGCCGGCGGTTCAGGTCCCTGGAAGGTGAATAAAGCATTCACTATCCAGAAGTCGAAGTGTTCAGACATCATACTTTCTCAGTGTACACACCAAAATACTGGATTCTATAGACTTCATCACTAAAATGTTCTATTCTATTAACTTAATATCCCTTTCTGGGCAAGAGTAAAGCCTTAATAAGTCTGCTGGGTCCTACATTGGATATGCATGATTAAATCTACCTAAGTGTTTCTCTTTTTAATGGGCTGATCACATTTAGCAGGTTGTGGGATCCAAATCCGCGGTGCATCAAAACAATGACTTAAAAATTGATTGTTATTGCTATCTAGCCTGGCACTAGACATTAGAACGATAGGGCGAAGAGCAGTGGAATTCAAAAGACCAATTGTCTGTGATTGAAATTCCATCCGCTTAATAATCAAATCTAATATAAAAATACTAACAACATATAACTGCTTCGCTTTCATCAGAGAATGCAACTTTGAGATTCGGTCTGTGTGCTGTTAGATGGGACTTTAACAAACCCGACCCATAAATTAGCAGCTCCGCGAATGATTGTAGAATATTGTCGCTGGGGTAATTGCTGAAAAGGGAAAATAGTGTGCCTTGTACAGGATTTGATGCCACACTTCCTGCCATTTCGGGGATCCTAATTATTACACTGACTAGGTTCCAAGATGCAATATCTTATCCATAGTTACCTATTAAGTGGCTCCTATCGGATGCACTGGCCCTATCGGTAGACCGCAAGCTTCCCATGTGAAGGGTCGAGCGTTCGAATCCCAACCGAGACAAACCAAGGACATACAAATGTGATACTTGTCACTAACTAGCCTGGTGCTCAGCATTACTAGGATATGGTGGGCACTGGTTAGCTCAGTATCAGGATACTGTGACTGAGTGGGCTATCGGGGCATGGTGCCAGTGACCTGATAGGTAGCCTGATAGGTGACCTGATAGGTAGCCTGGTCTCCCAGTGGGGCAGCACTACAAAGACGCCATGAGTGCGCATGGTCACAAGTCGGTATCTATCCTGACATGGCAATATGCGTTGCGAGGACGGAAAACCCCAACAAACAAATGTTTCACCTTGCCGGTCAATATATTACAGTTATCCTTTAATGGTGCTACATCCTTCCCTTTCCATGACACCAAGGATTTTATATATAAGGATGGCAAAGCAAGGCTGTTTGAGCCTCTCCCAGCGTGCAATCCGAAAATACTGCCACCATATTGGCAGTGTGATAATGAGCCATGATATGGGCAACATAAAATTCTGACTAGTAGTTTAGATTAAAACTTGATTAGCCTGGTTTAGATTCATTCAGAAGTCGAGAGCTGAGTATGCAGGATGAACATACAGAACAGCCATAATTCTATATCACAAGAGGGTGGACTATCTCTGTAAACACCAGCATACTTGCTGCTACCAGGCTTTAGCATATGAATGATGTGGACAATTATCACACTTTCAAAATTGCCAATTAGCAAGCTTTCATGACATCACTTAAGCATCTATCCCTCTATTATCTGTGGTTACACCATGAATAGAATAGCAAGGATAGGAAGTACACGTATGGTACCAGCGCAGTGCTAAGACTTGCGTGATGTCATCACCATGGCTGTGGTTACTGTCGATTGTAACAAGCGGTCTGCTTATCGGTCGAGAATGGTCCACAGCGAGGAAAGGAGGAATGGAGGCAAAAGGGTGACCACTGTCCCATATTGAGCGTACCCTTGCAGGAATAGTTTCCCATCCTTTAAGTCCTGATATTGTGTGATTTAAACAGAAGTTGATGTAGATAAATTAAAAATATACTTCAAGCACTTTAATCTGTGCAAAAGATACATATATGTGTAACTATGTCTGAACAAGAAACTACTAAAAGAATAATGGACGTATTGGATGGTATTGGATATAGACACGGTTATGTCGGTATAGTATGGGTTTAAGTATAACCCAAATTTAGTTAACTAAGTGGTTGTGATGTATCTAGTTTGTGGCAAGTGTTCTGTGTGTGCATTAGTCTGGATTTCGTTAAAATGTTGAAGGATGTATGGGAGGATTTGATTGGATAAAATGAGCAGGATAGAGTTATTAATACAGTGCTGCTCTGATGAGAATGAATGTAATATGCCAATGGGCGAAAGTAAAGTGATAGCGATAGTGGTTCTTATGCCAACCCAACGACTGCTGGTAGTGGGTTTGCCTCCCTGTGCGCAAAACCCCAAGTCACCCAGGCCGCTACCATCAGCGGAATGGGCGAAATTAGCCTTCGGTGGATGAGACACTACTGGCATTCCATTAATAATATTAATATAATGTATTTATATTTAGATAGCACAAATTCATCCACAACCCACCCTTCCTAGACTTTTTATATAGGGTACATCCATCATAAAGTTAAGCCTCAGTCACACCTACCCGGATCTGGGGCCGGACGAGCCCCGGACTGTCATCCGGGGTGGTCCGTGGCGATCCAGGGTGATCTGTGGCTCATCCATGGCTCGTCCGTGGCGACCCGCCCTGATCCGGCCTGATCCGTGGCTCGTCCGGCCCTGTCCGGGCTCGGCCCCGGACGTTTTAAAATGCTTAAAACATCCGGGACGGTCCGGGGGATTTTGCGATCCGGGCTCAATCCGGCATGATCTGGGGGTGGTTCGGGTTGTCCCGGGGTGGTCCAGGGGTGGACCGAGGCCAGTCCGGGCTGTTCAGGGGTTGTCCGGGGCCGTTTTGCCCCGATGAGCCACGGTTTAACCAGGACCACCCCCATACTATCCCCGACTACCCCGGGTGTAGCCACGGACCACTCCCGGACTGCCTGGATAAGACCCAGCTCACCCCAGATCAGCCACGGATCGGCCCGTACCACTCCTGGATCACTCCCGGCTTGTCCAGGACTAGTCCGTGGCTACACCGGGGACTCCGGAGGTCATCCGGGGTGGTCCGGGCGATCCAGCCTCTGGTCTGGGGCTCGTCCGGGAAAGTGTGACTGCGAGGCAAAAAACGATGAAAACATTGATTTTATCCGGGGCGGTCCGGGACAGTCCAGGTGATTGGTCCGGGGTTGGTCCAACTCAAAATCCGAGGCTCATCCGGGTAGGTGTGACTGGGGCTTAAGGTAAGTCATAATTACCTAATAATATATTTATGTAATAATATGGCAAAAGCTCAAATCCACTGGATTATGCATTTTTAATGTGTGTGCACATGGCTTCCTTGATTCATTCAGAAACCATGACTACCTCCAATATTATGTTCTTCACAAAACATGCAAATCGGTCATTAAATAGTTCTATTGTTTGCATACAGTTCAAGAAGGAGAGGACTATGTTGAGAGTTTGACGTCATTGCAATAAATTGTAGTGTAACTGCCCTCATGCGTACTAGAAGTTATTGGAAAATTAGAAAATTAGTACCTTGTCCAATTACATTTATATAACCTGGAGGTTTTGAACTTCCTGACATAATTCTTTAAATAAATATATTAGGTATTGGTTTGCTCATCGAAACATAGACTGGACACAGGCTTTGATTGTCCACGTCTAAAGCCGTGTTTACACGGCCAATTGTAAAGTGAATAAGACAAAGCAATTTATATGAAGCGAAGTAGTGGCGCGTTTACACACGGAGCGGTTTATGGCGGAAATCGATATCTGCTCATGAGCAAGTCCATACGAACCAGTGCTTAAGCTAGTTCGCTTCATAAAAACCACCTCGCGAGGTGGTGAATCATATGAAGTGAATCAGCCCTAATCCGCCTCAGAGTCGCGTTTACACGGCGAATGTGAGGCGAACTAGGCAAGGCAATTTATATGAAGCGGCTTAACTTCCCCGTGTAAACACGGCTTAAGCATCGCGGGAGCACCAAACTGCAAAAGGAATGTTTAAAGGGTACAGGGTATCTACGTGGATATGTCAGACAAAATTTGTGTGAGTTACTTGATTTTGGAAGAGTTGATGTTTTCATCCGATTGTCCAGCTTTAATACCAGGGGAAATGTTTCTTGTCTGGAACTTGTAATATTTACCAGAAACAAGGCAACTCCACGGTGTAAGACGAGTCTTTCTAATCAGATGATCCGATGAAATATCAAATCTTCAAAACCAAACCAATTATCTAGATTTGATTTTACATATCTAACTTAGATACTGATGCACTTATTAAGCATTTGTTTCTGCGTAGAAGGCAATACTGAGTCAATTTAACAGAACCTGTTACTGCAGAAGTCTATAGTGTCAGAGTTTTGGCAAGCTTGCCAAAACTAATTTTACATGTTTTGCACCCAAAATGTCTCAAAAGTTTACCATTTAAATAAAAGTAACTTTGAACTAATGTAAAGTAGATACTAGTGATCGATCTAATATATTTATCTCAGATAAAATACATAAATTCAAAACCATCAGACTATTCAACTTTAATTCTGTCTGCAGGACTTACATCCTACCATTATTGCTTAAAGGTGCATAGTCTGATCAAAGCATGACATTGTCAAGACAAAAAACATACTTACTTTTTAATCCTACAGATCCACCAGATGAGGTGGCCGAATCGCTAGAGGGAAGAGATGGGAGAAAGGGGAGAAAGGGGGAGAGAGGAGAGAGAGGTGGTGAGAGGGGAGAGAGGGGGGGGAGAAATGGGAGAAAGGGGAGAGAGAGGAGAAAGGGGAGAGAGGGGATAAAGGGGAGAAAGGGTGTGAGAGGGGAGAAAGGGGAGAGAGAGGGGAGAGAGGGGAGAAAGGGGAGAAAGGGGAAAGAGAGGAGAAAAGGGGAGAGAGGGGATACAGGGGAGAAAGGGGTGAGAGGGGAGAAAGGGGAGAGAGAGGGAGAGAGGGGAGAAAGGGGAGAAAGGGGAGAGAGGGAGAGAGGGGGAAAAGGTGGAGAAAGGGAAGAGAGGGGAGGGAGGGGAGAAAGGGGAGAGAGCGGGAGAGGGGAGAAAGGGAAGATAGGGGGAGAGGGGAGAAAGGGGAGAAAGGGAAGAGAGGGGAGAGCGGGGAGAAAGGGGAGAAGGGGGAGAGGAGGGAAAGGGGAGAAAGGGAAGAAAGGGGAGAGTGGGGAGAGGGACAGAGGGGAGAGCGGAGAGAGAATGGAGAGAGGGGAGAGAAAGGGGAGAAAGGGGAGAGGGTAGGCTTCCAGTGTGGAGTTATACCAATGACTTACACAATTTATATTTGTTGCTGATACTGGACATTGCTAGGATATGGCAATGACTGGTTATGTCAGTATCATGATAATGTGTCTGAGTGGACAATCAGGTCATGGTGCTGGCAGCCTAGTCTCCCAGTAGACAGCACTATAAAGTCCAGATGAGTTCGTACTGTCAAACGTCGGTACCCGTCCTATGACCTTAGATGTTGCCAGGACGTAAAACTCAAACAAACAACATCCCACATATCCAATTTAGATGCTGGTGCACTTACTAAACTTTTTCTTCCTGGACACAAGGCGATACTAAGTCAATTATGTTGAACCTATTACTGATGAAACCTTATGCCCCAGTCACACATCACCGGATTGTGGCAACGGATCTGTTTCTGGGCGCCGTCGATCGCGGTGCTGGTCGGGATGCCGAGCTGTGGCATGCAATCGTTCGGGTGAACGGTTGTCCTGTCAAGTTCAAGCTTGACACTGGATCGGAGGCAAACGTGCTTCCGAGGTTCGTCTTCGATAGAGTCGCTCCGGGGAGGCTGGCGAACACCAGATGTTCGTTGGTGACGTTCTCCGGTCACCGGATCATGCCGGATGGAGAGGCACTGCTTGATGTCAACGACAGTGTGCTTCGGTTCCAGGTGGTGCCGGATTGCCAGCCCATCCTGGGCAAGCAGGCTTGTGTGACTTTGAACCTGCTGGCAGGTGTGGATGAAGTGCACAGGGCCATACCGACGAACATTGGCAAACCGACAAACATTGGCAAACTGACGAACATGGCCAAACCAACGAACATTGCCACACCGACGAACAGTTCCAGCGCAGGGGCAGAGCAGCTGGTAAGCGAATACAAAGACGTATTTCAGGGTTTGGGGTTGATCAAAGCAAACGCTATCATTCATGTCGATAAGTCTATTCAACCTGTCATAGATCCGCCTAGACGGATTCCGCTTGCAATTCAGAGTAAGGTACGCAGTGAGCTTGATCGTATGGTAGAGTTAGGTGTTATAGTGGAACAGGATGAGCCTACCGAGTGAGTTAATTCTATCACGATCGTAAAAAAAACTAATAAAATTAGAATCTGTCTGGATCCGACTAAATTAAACAAAGCGATAAAAAGAGGGCCACTCCCAACCAAAACTATTGATGAGATTATTGCCAAAACAGCTGATGCTAAGTATTTTTCAGTTTTGGATGCAAAAACAGGGTATTGGCAGATAGAATTGGATGAGGAAAGTTCACGTTTGTGCACGTTGGGGCCGATACAGGTACACATGCTTGCCTTTTGGCATCAAAACAGCGGGCAACATTTTTATTCAGGAGATGCACCGTGTCATGGGCGACATACCCGGTATCGGGATAGTCACGGACAATATTTTGGTATATGGGTCAACGGTTGAGGAACATAACGAGCGGCTCCGAGCTGTTTTGGACCGAGCTAGGTCGGTTAATCTTAAATTAAATGATGCTAAATCGTTGCTATGTAAAACTACAGTAAAGTATGTAGGTCATCAACTTACCCAGCAGGGTGTAAAGCCTGATCCAGATAGAATACAAGCAATAGTAGACATGCCAGAGCCGCGTGACAAACAAAGCGTCCAAAGGTTCCTGGGCATGGTTGGATATGTGCACAAGTTCATACCCAACATGTCCGAGATAGCTAAACCACTACGCACGCTCCTAGCCAAGGACGTGGCGTGGCACTGGCAAGCCGAACAGCAACGTGCGTTCGATAAATTGAAAGAGAAGTTAAGAACTGCTCCTGTATTGACATATTACAATGTTAAGAAGCCTATTGTAATTCAGGTAGATGCTTGTCAGTCAGGTTTGGGAGCCGTGTTGATGCAAGATGGTAAACCAATGGCACTTGCATCTCGTGCGCTTAATGCAGCGCAGTGTGGATATGCCACTATTGAAAAAGAAATGCTCGCCATATGTTTCGGATGCCAACGGTTTCATGAGTATATATTTGGCAAGGAAGTTCAAATTCAGACAGACCACAAGCCGTTGGTAGCCATAATGCAAAAACCAATACACAAGCTGTCGGCTAAAATGCAAAGAATGCGAATGCGATTGCAGAATTACAATATTCAGTTATGTCATGTGAAGGCCTCTTTGATGTTTTTTGCAGACACGTTGTCCAGGGTGCATACCGCCAAAGTAGGTCATGATAGCCTGTTCGATGACACGTTCTGCGGTCATCGAGTCTGTTGAGTAAAATTGTAGCTGAGAATGAAAAAGATGTATCTATGTCTATGTTGATCTCACGCATTGAAGATGGGTGGGACACTACACGTATACAGACACCACCGTGTCTGAGACAGTACATTCCGTACAAGCATGAGTTGACAGTTGAAAATAATCTTGTAATGAACGGCAATCGGGTGGTGGTTCCTCCAGCTCTTCGTCGTGAAATGATAGACGCATTTGGGGGTGACTAAGTCCAAGCAGTTGGCGTGGGACTGTATGTTTTGGCCAAATATTAACAAGCAAATCAAGGATAAAGTCAGTCGGTGTGACACTTGTCAAAACAACCGAAAAAATTTGCATAACGAGCCATTGATAAATCACCCGATCGCCTGTCAGCCATATGACAAAGTGGGGGCCGATTTATTTGAGTTAAATCATACGAATTACCTGATAACTGTAGATTACTACACCAAGTTTCCAGAGGTAACGCTTTTGGGCGATACGTCGTCTGTCACTGTTATTGAAGCGTTAAAAGACAACTTTGCAAGGCACGGTATTCCTAGTCAGGTAGTGTCGGATAATGGTCCACAATTCAAGAGCCATGAGTACAGGGAGTTTGCACTGCATTACGGGTTCAAGGCCGTGTATTCCAGTCCACAGTATCCGCGTAGCAACGGTCAGGTTGAACGGTTCGTACAAACAGTTAAGGGCATGTTAAAGAAGTGTGAGAAGACTGGAGCTGATTTTCAGTTAGCATTGCTGAATTATCGCAATACTCCGTTGCCTGTCCTGAACGTATCTCCAGCGCAGTTGCTCATGAGCAGAAGGTTGAGAGGCAGATTACCTATGGCAAAGGGTATTTTGGTGCCTGAAACGCAGGATCCTAAGAAAAGGCAGACAGCTCAGCGGCAGGGCAGTCAGAAAGCATTTCATGACCGGAAGTGCGGTAAGGCGCACAAGCCCATGAAAGTTGGAGATAAGATAAAGTACAAAAATAATGCTGGGGAATGGAATAAAGGTGTTATTTTGGGACGGACTGGGGTGTCTGGGAGAGAATATCAGATTTTAAATGAGTCAGGCAACATGTTATATCGTAACCGAGTGCAAATCATTGGAGCGCCAGTGGAGGGGCGGCCCGAGGTAGTCGTGCAGACGCAATCTGGGTCAGCGTCAACGCCGAATGTAAACAGTACGGTTAATCTAAGTAGGTCAGGTTGGCTGATAAGGCCGGCGAGCAGGTTAGATCTATAGTAGGTCAGTGTGCTTCCGACGGTTGCAGGATTAACATGTGCAGTTAAGTTTATTTCAGCTTTTGTGTTTACTGTTGATACATATGGACAATATGAGATATCAGGCATTACGGCCGGAGTGTGAGGAATTAAGTGCATTATGCACTCAGACATTTGCAAGTTAAGTGCGCATATATTTTATATTGTATATTTTGTGTTTCTTCATTGTTATTTTGTAACATTTCATGTTTCAGAAATACTTTGAGGGGGGGATGTGATATATGCGTAATAGACGTCTAGCCATATGGGTAATATATGTTAACGATATGCAGAGTTGGGGACAAAGAGATATGCAAATGAGATGACGTCATGGAAAGTTTAGCCGGCGGGTCAAGCATGCCCTACGCCGTGAATAAACCATTCAGTAACCAGAAGTCAAAGTGTTCAGACGTTGTACTTTCACAACCTGTAAACCCAATGTACATGTAACCATTTTAAATTATATATGTTTATATCTCAAAAATACTTGTGAAGGGAGGATGTAATATATACGTAAAAGACATAGAACAAAAATACAATGCCAAGAGGGCCCCAAAAAAACTAACATAGACTACTAAACATACCAACAGACTATCTATCTGCTACTGAAATGCAGACAATCAAATAACTTATCAGCAGCTACTGCTTGGTAAGACAACACCAAAACTACAGCTGGCCAGCATTGAAAACAAGCCTGGGTACCCGGGCTTACATGCTATCGACAGTATAAATACAGCCTCAATCAAATTTTTAAAAAAAAGACATCAAGGCACGAGCAGAGAGCAAAGGAATATCTAAATGAGATGATGTCAGAGGCACAGGGTGCCGGCGGTTCAGGTCCCTGGAAGGTGAATAAAGCATTCACTATCCAGAAGTCGAAGTGTTCAGACATCATACTTTATCAGTGTACACACCAAAATACTGGATTCTATAGACTTCATCACTAAAATGTTCTATTCTATTAACTTAATATCCCTTTCTGGGCAAGAGTAAAGCCTTAATAAGTCTGCTGGGTCCTACATTGGATATGCATGATTAAATCTACCTAAGTGTTTCTCTTTTTAATGGGCTGATCACATTTAGCAGGTTGTGGGATCCAAATCCGCGGTGCATCAAAACAATGACTTAAAAATTGATTGTTATTGCTATCTAGCCTGGCACTAGACATTAGAACGATAGGGCGAAGAGCAGTGGAATTCAAAAGACCAATTGTCTGTGATTGAAATTCCATCCGCTTAATAATCAAATCTAATATAAAAATACTAACAACATATAACTGCTTCGCTTTCATCAGAGAATGCAACTTTGAGATTCGGTCTGTGTGCTGTTAGATGGGACTTTAACAAACCCGACCCATAAATTAGCAGCTCCGCGAATGATTGTAGAATATTGTCGCTGGGGTAATTGCTGAAAAGGGAAAATAGTGTGCCTTGTACAGGATTTGATGCCACACTTCCTGCCATTTCGGGGATCCTAATTATTACACTGACTAGGTTCCAAGATGCAATATCTTATCCATAGTTACCTATTAAGTGGCTCCTATCGGATGCACTGGCCCTATCGGTAGACCGCAAGCTTCCCATGTGAAGGGTCGAGCGTTCGAATCCCAACCGAGACAAACCAAGGACATACAAATGTGATACTTGTCACTAACTAGCCTGGTGCTCAGCATTACTAGGATATGGTGGGCACTGGTTAGCTCAGTATCAGGATACTGTGACTGAGTGGGCTATCGGGGCATGGTGCCAGTGACCTGATAGGTAGCCTGATAGGTGACCTGATAGGTAGCCTGGTCTCCCAGTGGGGCAGCACTACAAAGACGCCATGAGTGCGCATGGGCACAAGTCGGTATCTATCCTGACATGGCAATATGCGTTGCGAGGACGGAAAACCCCAACAAACAAATGTTTCACCTTGCCGGTCAATATATTACAGTTATCCTTTAATGGTGCTACATCCTTCCCTTTCCATGACACCAAGGATTTTATATATAAGGATGGCAAAGCAAGGCTGTTTGAGCCTCTCCCAGCGTGCAATCCGAAAATACTGCCACCATATTGGCAGTGTGATAATGAGCCATGATATGGGCAACATAAAATTCTGACTAGTAGTTTAGATTAAAACTTGATTAGCCTGGTTTAGATTCATTCAGAAGTCGTGAGCTGAGTATGCAGGATGAACATACAGAACAGCCATAATTCTATATCACAAGAGGGTGGACTATCTCTGTAAACACCAGCATACTTGCTGCTACCAGGCTTTAGCATATGAATGATGTGGACAATTATCACACTTTCAAAATTGCCAATTAGCAAGCTTTCATGACATCACTTAAGCATCTATCCCTCTATTATCTGTGGTTACACCATGAATAGAATAGCAAGGATAGGAAGTACACGTATGGTACCAGCGCAGTGCTAAGACTTGCGTGATGTCATCACCATGGCTGTGGTTACTGTCGATTGCAACAAGCGGTCTGCTTATCGGTTGAGAATGGTCCACAGCGAGGAAAGGAGGAATGGAGGCAAAAGGGTGACCACTGTCCCATATTGAGCGTACCCTTGCAGGAATAGTTTCCCATCCTTTAAGTCCTGATATTGTGTGATTTAAACAGAAGTTGATGTAGATAAATTAAAAATATACTTCAAGCACTTTAATCTGTGCAAAAGATACATATATGTGTAACTATGTCTGAACAAGAAACTACTAAAAGAATAATGGACGTATTGGATGGTATTGGATATAGACACGGTTATGTCGGTATAGTATGGGTTTAAGTATAACCCAAATTTAGTTAACTAAGTGGTTGTGATGTATCTAGTTTGTGGCAAGTGTTCTGTGTGTGCATTAGTCTGGATTTCGTTAAAATGTTGAAGGATGTATGTGAGGATTTGATTGGATAAAATGAGCAGGATAGAGTTATTAATACAGTGCTGCTCTGATGAGAATGAATGTAATATGCCAATGGGCGAAAGTAAAGTGATAGCGATAGTGGTTCTTATGCCAACCCAACGACTGCTGGTAGTGGGTTTGCCTCCCTGTGCGCAAAACCCCAAGTCACCCAGGCCGCTACCATCAGCGGAATGGGCGAAATTAGCCTTCGGTGCATCATACACTACTGGCATTCCATTAATAATATTAATATAATGTATTTATATTTATATAGCACAAATGCATCCACAACCCACCCTTCCTAGACTTTTTATACAGGATACATCCATCATAAAGTTAAGCCTCAGTCACACCTACCCGGATCTGGGGCCGGACGAGCCCCGGACTGTCATCCGGGGTGGTCCGTGGCGATCCAGGGTGATCTGTGGCTCATCCATGGCTCGTCCGTGGCGACCCGCCCTGATCCGGCCTGATCCGTGGCTCGTCCGGCCCTGTCCGGGCTCGGCCCCGGACGTTTTAAAATGCTTAAAACATCCGGGACGGTCCGGGGGATTTTGCGATCCGGGCTCAATCCGGCATGATCTGGGGGTGGTTCGGGTTGTCCCGGGGTGGTCCAGGGGTGGACCGAGGCCAGTCCGGGCTGTTCAGGGGTTGTCCGGGGCCGTTTTGCCCCGATGAGCCACGGTTTAACCAGGACCACCCCCATACTATCCCCGACTACCCCGGGTGTAGCCACGGACCACTCCCGGACTGCCTGGATAAGACCCAGCTCACCCAGATCAGCCACGGATCGGCCCGTACCACTCCTGGATCACTCCCGGCTTGTCCAGGACTAGTCCGTGGCTACACCGGGGACTCCGGAGGTCATCCGGGGTGGTCCGGGCGATCCAGCCTCTGGTCTGGGGCTCGTCCGGGAAAGTGTGACTGCGAGGCAAAAAACGATGAAAACATTGATTTTATCCGGGGCGGTCCGGGACAGTCCAGGTGATTGGTCCGGGGTTGGTCCAACTCAAAATCCGAGGCTCATCCGGGTAGGTGTGACTGGGGCTTAAGGTAAGTCATAATTACCTAATAATATATTTATGTAATAATATGGCAAAAGCTCAAATCCACTGGATTATGCATTTTTAATGTGTGTGCACATGGCTTCCTTGATTCATTCAGAAACCATGACTACCTCCAATATTAGGTTCTTCACCAAACATGCAAATCGGTCATTAAATAGTTCTATTGTTTGCATACAGTTCAAGAAGGAGAGGACTATGTTGAGAGTTTGACGTCATTGCAATAAATTGTAGTGTAACTGCCCTCATGCGTACTAGAAGTTATTGGAAAATTAGAAAATTAGTACCTTGTCCAATTACATTTATATAACCTGGAGGTTTTGAACTTCCTGACATAATTCTTTAAATAAATATATTAGGTATTGGTTTGCTCATCGAAACATAGGCTGGACACAGGCTTTGATTGTCCACGTCTAAAGCCGTGTTTACACGGCCAATTGTAAAGCGAATAAGACAAAGCGATTTATATGAAGCGAAGTAGTGGCGCGTTTACACACGGAGCGGTTTATGGCGGAAATCGATATCTGCTCATGAGCAAGTCCATACGAACCAGTGCTTAAGCTAGTTCGCTTCATAAAAACCACCTCGCGAGGTGGTGAATCATATGAAGTGAATCAGCCCTAATCCGCCTCAGAGTCGCGTTTACACGGCGAATGTGAGGCGAACTAGGCAAGGCGATTTATATGAAGCGGCTTAACTTCCCCGTGTAAACACGGCTTAAGCATCGCGGGAGCACCAAACTGCAAAAGGAATGTTTAAAGGGTACAGGGTATCTACGTGGATATGTCAGACAAAATTTGTGTGAGTTACTTGATTTTGGAAGAGTTGATGTTTTCATCCGATTGTCCAGCTTTAATACCAGGGGAAATGTTTCTTGTCTGGAACTTGTAATATTTACCAGAAACAAGGCAACTCCACGGTGTAAGACGAGTCTTTCTAATCAGATGATCCGATGAAATATCAAATCTTCAAAACCAAACCAATTATCTAGATTTGATTTTACATATCTAACTTAGATACTGATGCACTTATTAAGCATTTGTTTCTGCGTAGAAGGCAATACTGAGTCAATTTAACAGAACCTGTTACTGCAGAAGTCTATAGTGTCAGAGTTTTGGCAAGCTTGCCAAAACTAATTTTACATGTTTGCACCCAAAATATCTCAAAAGTTTACCATTTAAAATAAAAGTAACTTTGAACTAATGTAAAGTAGATACTAGTGATCGATCTAATATATTTATCTCAGATAAAATACATAAATTCAAAACCATCAGACTATTCAACTTTAATTCTGTCTGCAGGACTTACATCCTACCATTATTGCTTAAAGGTGCATAGTCTGATCAAAGCATGACATTGTCAAGACAAAAAACATACTTACTTTTAATCCTACAGATCCACCAGATGAGGTGGCCGAATCGCTAGAGGGAAGAGATGGGAGAAAGGGGAGAAAGGGGAGAGAGGAGAGAGAGGGGTGAGAGGGGAGAGAGGGGAGAAATGGGAGAAAGGGGAGAGAGAGGAGAAAGGGGAGAGAGGGGATAAAGGGGAGAAAGGGGTGAGAGGGGAGAAAGGGGAGAGAGAGGGAGAGAGGGGAGAAAGGGGAGAAAGGGGAAAGAGAGGAGAAAAGGGGAGAGAGGGGATACAGGGGAGAAAGGGGTGAGAGGGGAGAAAGGGGAGAGAGGAGGGAGAGAGGGGAGAAAGGGGAGAAAAGGGGAGAGAGGGGAGAAAGGGGAGAAAGGGAAGAGAGGGGAGGGAGGGGAGAAAGGGGAGAGAGCGGGAGAGGGGAGAAAGGGAAGATAGGGGGAGAGGGGAGAAAGGGGAGAAAGGGAAGAGAGGGGAGAGCGGGGAGAAAGGGGAGAAGGGGGAGAGGAGGGAAAGGGGAGAAAGGGAAGAAAGGGGAGAGTGGGGGAGAGGGACAGAGGGGAGAGCGGAGAGAGAATGGAGAGAGGGGAGAGAAAGGGGAGAAAGGGGAGAGGGTAGGCTTCCAGTGTGGAGTTATACCAATGACTTACACAATTTATATTTGTTGCTGATACTGGACATTGCTAGGATATGGCAATGACTGGTTATGTCAGTATCATGATAATGTGTCTGAGTGGACAATCAGGTCATGGTGCTGGCAGCCTAGTCTCCCAGTAGACAGCACTATAAAGTCCAGATGAGTTCGTACTGTCAAACGTCGGTACCCGTCCTATGACCTTAGATGTTGCCAGGACGTAAAACTCAAACAAACAACATCCCACATATCCAATTTAGATGCTGGTGCACTTACTAAACTTTTCTTCCTGGACACAAGGCGATACTAAGTCAATTATGTTGAACCTATTACTGATGAAACCTTATGCCCCAGTCACACATCACCGGATTGAGCAACGGACAGAAATGTCTAGTCCGGGCATCATAAGTATCAAAATGTATTAAAATGTGTCAAAATAGTGCGATATTGGGTCAAAGGCCACCGGACGACCCGACATGAAACAGACATGAAACGGACATAAAACGGACATAAAACAAACTCAAACCGGACAAGAACCGTAGTCTGGCAGCATCCTTTCCTAGTTTTGTGCATGTTCAAAACTTATACGGACACAAAACGGACATTGTTCATTTTCTGTCTGTTTCCCCCAATCCGGTGAGGTGCGACAGTCGATTTAACTAGCCTATAGTGTCAGAATGTTGGCGTGGATGCCAAAATTAATTGCGCATGTTGTAACTCCAAATATCCCCAAAGTTAGTCATGCATAATTCCAATCAATTCAAACTTGAAGTGAGGTGGATTATAAAGATAAACCATTTATCAAATAGAAATATAGGATACATACATAAGAGAAATATAGCAGAAACTCAACATGATCAGATTATGGAACATGAAGTTGAAGAAAGAACAAACTACAATAATACGGCCATTTGACTTCAATGACCGATGACCCTGCTACAAATGGACACAAGGAGATACTAAGTTAATTATGCTGAACCTGTTAAGCCCCTGTCACACATCATCGGATTGAGCAACGGACAGAATTATCTAGTCCGGTGGTGATAAGTATCAAAATGTATTAAAATGTGTCAAAATGTTGCGCTATAGGGTCAATGGCTCTGGACGAACGGACATGAAACGGACATGAAGCGGACATGAAATGGATATGAAACGGACATGAATGGATAGCAAACAGACGAAACAAACTCAAACCGGACAAAAACACTAGACGTCAATCCGGCGGTATCCATTCCTAGTTTTGTGCATGTTCAAAACTTGTACGGACACAAATCGGACATTGTTCGTTTTCTGTCTGTTTCCCCCAATGACAGGGGCTTTATTAATTTCACACGTTGTAACTTCAAAATGTCCCCAAAGCTAGTCATGTGTAATAACAGTTCATTCAAACTGAAGGTGAGGTAGATAGCAACCTGATAGATTTATTGAAAACATCGAACTATGGAACTCTAAGAAATCACAAGCCACAACAACAGCATACGCCCACACAACACGGGCAGACTTAAATGGACGATGACATTAAGATCCCTAAATAGTATGCTCCTTGCATATTACCAGACGTGGTGGCCGAATATGTAGAGCGTAGGCTTCCCGTGCAGAAGGTCGGGAGTTCGATTCCCGGTCGAATCAAATCAATGACTTATAAAACTGATACTTGTCGCTTCCTAGCCTGGTGCTTGGCATTGATAGTACAGGACAATGACTGGTTAGCTCAGTGTCACGATAATATGACTGAGTAGGGTATGGAGTAATGGTTTCCCAGTGAGCCTCACTATAAAGTTGCCATGAGTGCGCACTGTCACAAGTCGGTACTTGTCCTGATATGACCTGATCGAGCTTGTTTTAAATACTGGGCAGATATAGTTTTGTGTCTTTTTAAAGTTAGTGATCTATGTTAGTGTTTTGGGGTTTTCTTGGGAAGAGTTTTCCACTTTTTTCTACTAAATTCTAGACTAGCCTACTCTATTTACATGTTATAGGCTTGTATGTAATACGTGGTTGGGTTATGTTTGTTTGAATTTGATTTGATTATATTGTTGGTGTACATGTTATCTGGCTTTTATATTTACAGGTTTCCTGACATGGGCTTTCCAGCTGGAGGGCCATGACATATCACATGCCCCCTTGTGGCGCAGCTTAGTTAGGGTTTCCAGGTTTTATTTTGCACAGATATTTTTTGTATGTTTTTAGGTCAGGAATTTGTCTTTCCTTCACTGTTTGTGCATTCCATACCTTGGCAGCCATTTCCAGTGTGCTCCTTTCATGAGCTTTGATTTGGCTGCTGGTCTGCCTTAGTAGTGGTGCATTGTTTGCTCTGGTGTTCCTTAGTGGTTTGGTTAGATGCTTAATGTCTTGGCTATATCCATATGCTAATGTTTATAGGTGGATTATTCTTCTGTTTTCTAGTAGCTTTACTTTAGTTCTTTTGTGCAAGTCATAGGTGGGGTGTAGTTTGTCTACTTTTAGGAAGATTTTTAGGGCTCTATTTTGTAGTATTTGCAGTTTCTTTTAGTAGCTCTTTTTTTATCACCCATGTAGATTACATCCCCTATAGTCAAAGTAGGGGAGTAGCATACATTTGAAGATTTTTATTGACATATCTTGTGTCATATAGTTTCTTAGTTTTGCAAATAACCACAGTTTGTGGTTTAGTTTTTGGATGATTTTTGTTATACACAGATTGTAGTTTAGCTGGTTATTTAGCTCTAGACCTAGGTATTTATAATTATTTACATTTTCCAATGTTTGGTTTGCTAGCTTGCAATGTAGGTTTCTTTCTGGTACTGTTTTATGTGAGGAGAGTACTGTTTTAGATTTATTTGCATTGATGGTTATTTTATTAGACTCACACCAGTCGTCCAGCTTCAGCAGGAGGTTGTTTAGCTTGGTTGTTACTTCCTCTACTGTGCTTCCCTCTGCATATATGAAGTGTTATCTGCATATAGTTGGAGGCATTCTGTCTCTAGCAATTACTCTAGGTCATTTATGTATAGAGTAAAAAGCAGTGGCCCCAGGACTGATCCTTGGGGTACACCACATGTGACAGTTTGCTGGTCCGATAGTGTACCATTTACTTTTGTTATTTGTTGTCTGTTGTTTAGGTAACATTTATCCAGTTTATTGATGTGGATTTAACGCCCATGTTGTTTAATGTTTTCAGTAGTATATTGTGGTCTACTGAATCAAAAGTCTTAGATGTTGCCAGGAATTAAAACTCCAGCAACCAACCAACCAGTCAGCCCTGCAAGTTTGGTGCCATCTCAGAACCTCGAGCACCCTGCCTGTGAACAACTTATAGTACAGGGGTGAAAACCAACCCATTAGAAACACTGGCGAGGAATTTCCACATCGGGGGGAAATGATTTGAGCAGATACATTTTTTATTTAAGAAGCAAAATATATTCTCCATATACATATTTATATTTAACCGCTACTTCTGATTTGAAAAATATCATAAAACATGTAGCATAAGGAATTACAAAAATAAAACGACAGCATTTTATCGCCGCCATCTTGTCTTTTTGCATTCTCACTCATTTCACCAACTCTGTGTGGATATACCACAGTTTCTAGTTCCTGTTCCATACTAAAACTATTTTCACCCGTGTTTCGACTACACTAGGGTTCACCCCTTTACTGTAAGTACGGGTGAATCTTTTATCTAGGAAACCATATGGACGACACCATTCCAAAGTTAATGCAGTACACATTGCCATCATGGGAGTGAGAACCAGTGCATACTGTTGGATTTGTTTAAAAACTAGCACAGCACGGCAATCATTATACAACTACACCCTTCTTTCAAATTCAAAATTGCACAAGTAATAAATGATATGCCTGAAGTTATAAACGACCACAGCGTTGGAATATAGCCTCCACAGCGTCTAAATTGTCTCATCGTTGGAGTCTGTGCAGTGTGAACTGCCGTTGTAACGGGTTCCCCTGTGGGTGACTTATTGTACATTTCACGCCTCCTCCATCTACCATAAGCATATTCATCGCTGGAACAACCAGCCACGTTTGAACTCATTTGAGCCAGTTTGAACTTGCCGGAAATAGACTTTCCTCTTCTCGTCTTCGCAAGAACTCTGTGAAGTAGATTAGTTTTCCATGTTATTGATAGATTATAGAACAGAAATACTTGACAATAAACATTATCTTTGTTATAACTATAAAATGATATTTATTTCAATTATGATAATCATGTGTTGTGTTGTTTTTGTATTGCAAATGGCGGCCCCCATAAGGGGTGGCCATTTGCAATGGAAAAGAACAGCTCTGATTGGCTCAAATTATGGAAAGATTCCATTATTTTTTTAGTAGATTCTTGTTCAGACATAGTTACACATATATACATATCTTTTGCACAGATTAAAGTGCTTGAAGTATATTTTTAATTTATCTACATCCACTTCTGTTTAAATCACACAATATCAGGACTTAAAGAATGGAAAACTATTCCTGCAAGGGTATGCTCAATATGGGACAGTGGTCACCCGTTTTTCCTCCTTTCCACGCTGTGGACCCTTCTCCCATCTACCCCATTCAGCTACACGGAAATGCGCACTTGTAAGTTGAAGCAGGCGACAGGCATTGCACACACACCCACAACAACAATCCCATATGCACGCGCAGACTCTCCAGCGTAGCGGCGAATTTGTATTAACACCCTACACACTGTGCACATGGGCGGATCAATTGGATTGGTTTCATCGCGTTACCCATACTGCTATCCACATGTTTTGATAACAGAATTGGTTTACGTTGCGACAGTCGGGGACTTGTATAATGAAAGCCGACCGCTTGTTTCACCCATTACGATCAAACACTGCTGTTGACGACGTGGCCTGTCTCAGCGATTATCCCGCTAGGGGGCGTGGGGTGGGTGTGGGTAGATGTGGGTGGGGTAGACACGGAGATTAGATCTAGACAACTTATCCTGAGCACCCTGTGGGCGCTGAGATGTACACTAATCGGAGACGGTCACCGAACCCACAGTTCAACCTACTGCTACTACCAGCCTGCATTACAGCCCAGCCCCGTCTCAGCCCAGCCCCGTCACAGCCCAAAACTGTCACAGCCGAGACCCGTCTCAGCCCAGCCCCGTCACAGCCCAAAGCTGTCACAGCCCAGCCTTGTCTCAGCCCAGCCCCGTCACAGCCCAGCCCTGTATCAGCCCAGACTTGTCATAGCCCAGCCCCATCTCAGCCCAGTCCTCTCTCAGCCAAGCCCCATCTCAGCCCAGACCTGTCTCAGCCCAGTCTCTTGACAACCCAGACATGTCACTGCCCAGACCTGTCACAACCCATATCTTTCACTGCCAGCCCTGTCACTTCCCATACCTGTCACTGCACAGTCCTGTCACTACCCATATCTGTCACTGCACAGGCATGTCACTACCCAGACCTGTCACTGCACATCCCTCTCACTACCCAGAGCTGTCACTGCACAACCCTGTCACTGCCTAGACATGTCACTGCACAGCCCTGTCAATACGCATACCTGTCACTGTCAAGACCTGTCACTGTTCAGACCTGTCACAGCTCAGACCTGTCACATCCCAGACCTGTCACAGCCCAGCCCCGTCACAGCGCATACCTGCCACTGCACAGCACTGTCACTACCCAGACCTGTCACTGCACACCGCTGTCACTGTCTAGACATGTCACTGCACATCCCTGTCAATACGCAGACCTGTCATTGTCCAGACCTGTCACTGTACAGCCCACTCACTACCCCGACATGTCACTGTACAGGCTTGTCACTGCCTAGACATGTCACTGCACAACCCTGTCACTGTCTAGACATGTCACTGCACAGCCCTATCAATACGCAGACCTGTCACTGTCCAGACCTGTCACTGTTCAGACCTGTCACAGCCCAGACCTGTCACACCCCAGACCTGTCACTGCCCAGACCTGTCACTGCCCAGACATGTCACTGCCCAGACCTGTCACAGCCCAACCCAGTCAGTTCCCAGCCCTGTGCAACAACATCAATTCATAAATACACTAGTACCTCCCTTCAGCGAGTATTGTGATCAGCGAGCCATTTCCTTGTGACGTACAAGTTTTCAATTACAGACTGCCATTGTTTCATTCCCTCGATAACACAACACCTGCTATGTCAGGACAATATGGTATGGATGCAGAGTTGTCCTTTGAAGACAGTCACGACTGAACCAGTATCTACGGATGACATTGGTCTGGATGAAGAGTTATTCTGAGATAGTAGGTGATCTGTAAATATAGGAACAGTCAAATGATAAACAGTAGTACAGGCAGATCTGGTTAATCCGACACATTCTGTCATGCGCCAAATAATGTCAGATGGCAAAATTGTCGACTTAAGCAATTTAGACTATTTCATGGTGGTTCGTGTTATTTGTTTAGGCCTGTATAGGCGTATTATCTGTGCCTTGACTGGATCTCTAACTGAGGACCTCCTGGATGGGAGGTGAATCGAACACAGCTGCAACCACTCCTGATGTATTATACCATCTAGTCTAAGTACAGCCCAACATATAGCCAGCCTCTGAGTTCCATCCACCTCAGTGCAACACAACACCGCCAGTAATCACAGCCAGCACAGACCTAAAGTACTAAGGACCCAGAGTGCAACGTGTCTCGGCACAGGTCAACACTAGCCACAAGTACAACCTAACACAACACCAAATCTTTTATTTAAACTACATTTTCTAGATTGGCTTTTGCGTGGTTTTGCGCCTGAATGCTTCGAATGGTCTTTCACACTGTTGACCGAAAGGTTTTGATGTTTGTTTTATTTGTTTGTTGTTGTTTTAAGTCCTAGCAACATCTAAGGTCATAGGTTTTGATGAGAGCCTTCAACTGTTGAGCTTGTGACAGTCAGATCATGTTGAAAATACTAGCCATTGTCTTACATGACCTAACAATCGCATTATCCAGTGGCTTTGAGGTTTGGCTCAATGATTAGATTATTAGTTATTACAAAGACACAAGACACAGGAGTTGGATTGAGTAAGACTCAGGCTGGCCCCTAATAGACCTACCTTTTATTTATCTCAAATTAAATTTTCAAAGCTAAAGCTTCCGACCAACTGGGCCGGTCATGGCCATTGGGGGTGGGGGAGGAGCGACTCCCGCCACCGCCGCTGAGCGACCAATCGGCGCCCAGCTCATATAACCTCACTGCCAGCACCACCCAGCGCGTAAGCTTTGGGCGTTGCGGGTTCAAATCCAATATGCGACATATATAATAATAGGTTACATAATAATAATATTTGTACAAATGCCTTATAGTTATACTACACATAAATATATCAGGTTGAGAATCGTGATTTACTTTACTAAAGTTTTAAATAACCTTTATTTTAAAGGGTTAACTTTGCAGATATTTGAAGAGAAAATGTGCTGCAATGATTTGGGCATGCATCTCGAAATTCTCGACAGCACAAGAATGAGCTATGGCTTTGTATACCTTCTATGGTCATCACGCTGTCGGTCGCAATGCGACAAAGAATGTTTTTATTTCTTAAGTGCCGCTATTTTGTGCAGTTGTGCATTTCATAAAAGCTGCTTGCAAAGTGTTGAAGTGCTGCTGGCTTTTGCAAGTTACTAGCAGCACTCTCTCGGGGAGCAAATAGAGGTCTCACACCGGCAAGAACAGGCGCAAACTATTTGTCCCTGCAGTGGCTGGTCGGGAGATGTTGGGAGTTCCATTCATCAACGCCCTTAATGCTGCCATGGAAGCATGGTTTTCTGTTAGGGTTTGCTCCCTTAGCCTTTGGTTCTATCAAGTACCTGTACACCACAAGGCAGTGGTTTATAACTTTGCAAGGCAGGGGCGTCAAACTCCCTGAGGTATTTTAGCAATACCCGCATACCTTCTATGGTGGAATACATTTTAATAACCACCTCAGTATCTGACGTCGATATGTAGGAGCAAAAATAGGTAAGGTCTTGGTTTGGAAAGTTGTATGTTTTCATTGCATTATGCAGCTCTAAATTACTACCAATTACCCGAAGAAGCTCTTCTGCCTGGGTTATCCTTTTGCCTAGCTGTAAGAAAACATATTTAAACGCCCAAGGATACCTCTCTCCTAAATGAAAAAAAAAATAACGGCAAAAACCAACACCAATAAATCACACACACACACACAAAAACAAACACACAACACACACATAAAGAACAAGAACCATCACAGCACTGGACTTGATACGAATTGACAGCGGTTGCGCGCAATAATCACTGGTATGGATTTCAACTGTTGCTTATGCAGTGTTGGCCTCAAAATACAACAAAACAGCACAACAGACCGCAGGCCATGTGACCAATCCGGCGCGCCCGGCTTCCTCTGTCGCAATCCCCCGCCCCCCTCCACCCCCACCCCGAGCCCATCTCGCCAGCCAATACGAATGACCACTCAACCACAACCGCTCAACCACTTCCTGCGCCATTAACCGCCCAATACACCGCCCCATGGCACCCCACCCCCCCAAACCCACCCCCACCACACCCCAGCCACACTCACATCCCCACGCCCGCTCTCACCCCCACCCCCACCCCGCCTCCATCCCTAAGTCGGCTCCTCACCCCCATCGCCACTTGCACGGTCCCAGTGGGTCCTTCCTGGCCCCCAATTCCACCTACAACTAGTACAAGGAAGCTATGTCTCCGCCCCCTAACCACACCTACGCTGTACCCAAGACCCCGCCCCGGACCCAGTGTACCCCGCCCGACGAAACCCCGCCCCCATCCTCATACCGTATCAACGCACACAGTACCCCCCCCCCCCCCCCCCCCCCCACACCTTCTCCAACACACACAGTACCCTCCCTCCCCCCACCTCCCCACACACACACACCTTCTCCAAACCCACCCCCGCACACACCGTCACCAATCCCAACTACCCCTCCCCACCCTCCATATCACCCACAACCTATTACCACAACCAACTTGCCGTCGGTTAAGACCAGAGAAAGGGCTGGTCATTAAGGAGACCGCCGCTAGGTGTATGTCCACACGCGGCGCAGGGGCTGGCGGGCTGGTCGGCTGGCGGGGCGGGGAGGCGGGGAGCGGGGAGCCGGCTTGGAAGGCGGGGCGAGGACCACCTGAACGGCGGGGCGCGAAGGCCGGTGGGGCGGGGAGCCGCTCGGGGGACAGCGTGGCGGGTACCGGCCTGGGCGGCGGTCGGGCGGGGCGGTCCAGGGTCGGGCGGCGGGGTGGGGAGGCGGGGAGGCGGGGAGCCGGTGGGCTTGGCCCTGTCATGTCATCAGTCGGTGGGACACTAGGGGCGATCGCGCTGTCCGTGTGTCGGGTGACGGCGCGCCGGGCGACGGCCTGACAGCCCCCGCCTCATCGCACTTCATTAGGCGGTCTTCTTACTGGCGGCCACTGCCCGGCTCGTGTTGACAACAAGTCTTGCAGTGATTGTCGTCAAATGAGGCGTTGCTGTCACGTGTCATTTTCACCTGCACCCACACCGACTTGCGCAAACAGAAAAGAACCGACTCAGCAGAATAAAAATAATATGTATTTATAAAAGCAAAACAAACAAAACATAATATAAAACATAATTTTCTCATGTCAGCGGAGAAGAAGCCTTGGGAGGTAGTTAGTGGTGGTGGTGGAGGTGGTGGAGGCTGGTGTTGCTTAATTATTTTTTGTAACCTCATTAATATTGAGGTCAACCCAACCCAAGGGGCTTGGGTTATCCGATACTGGACATGTTTGTTATTGAGGGGGTGTCTATCTAGAATTCGCCAGCTTTTATGTGAGGATTGTTGGTAACACTGAGGGACTCAGTTGCGCCGGTAGGTGTTAGGTTGCCTTCTGAGCGTTATTAAAACCCTGGCTCGGAACACCGGCCCGTGGTCGAAGGTCGACTGGGGTCTTCTGTTCTACTGTCAGTGAGGGACAAAGGGAGGGTGTAACAAGCTGTCTTAGGTACAGTGCGGGGAGGAAGGTCTGACAGCATCATGTGTGTGTGTGCTTCTTTGCCTGGCACCACCTTCAACAGGCAGAAGATTGGTAGGTTGGTTGTTGGAGTTTTATGTCCTGGCAACATTTAAGGTCACATCAGGACCGGCACTGACTTGTGCCTTTATAGTGCTGCTCCACTGGGAAATCAGGATGATGCCACCATGTCCCACTGAGTCACATTATCCTGACACTGAGCTAACCAGTCCTTGCCTGATCGTATTAGAGCCTAGGTCACACCTACCCGGATCAGGGGCCGGACGAGCCCCGGACCGTGATCCGGCGTGGTCCGTGGCGATCCGACGTGATCCGTGGCTCATCCCTGGCTGGTCCTTGGTGATCCTTGGTGATCCTTGGCTGGTCCGGCCTCATCTGGGGTTGGCCCCAGATTTTAAAATGTTTAAAACATCTGGGGCGATCCGGAGAATATTGCAATTGGGGCTCGATCTGGCATCATCCAGCATCATCCGGGTGTAATCCGGGGGTGGTCCGGGTAGTCCGGGGGTGCTCCGGGGATAGTCTGTGTACCGTCCGGGGCAGTCCAGGTGTTTTTAAAACCGGATGAGCCACGTTTTAGCCACGGTTTAACCCGGACCAGCCCCGGACTATAGCCGGGAGTAGCCCTGACATAGCCACGGACCACTCCTGGACTACCCGGATAAGACCCGGATGAGCACGGATTAGCCACGGATCACCACGGATAGCCTGGTTTACAACGGATCAGTCCAGTATGAGCCCCGTTTTTGAATATATATAGAAGGAGCAAGTCCACTCCAAGTCCGGAAACCCAACTGATGATCTCCAATGTCTGCAGTTGGAACATAGACACCCAACTGATGATCTCCATAGGAAAACAAAAGTCAACACCCTAAATGACAGGAGAAAAGCACATCTCAAAATAACAGCATTCAAGGAGACAAGGAAGCCTGGGAGGGTGCAGGTAACAACAAAGGCAACAAGAGCTAGTGATGGCCCCAGACTGATAAGAAACAGAGCCAAAAACAGATCATATTAGAGGAGTACTGGGTACATGAAGGCAAGGGAATGGAATAAACTGGGAGTAGAAGAAAGAAGTACAGGGACAATAGAAACATACAAAAAAGTAATCAAAAGAGAGCTAAATGCACTGGTAGACTAATTACAACAACAAATAAAATGAATTAAGAAAGAAAAAGAAAGATAGATACATAAATAAATAGAAAATACACTGATAATTCAAGCAAAGTTTTACATACAAAAGGTAAACTTTAAACTTTAAATCAAAACCTAATGACCACTAACACAGCAAGGTGAAGACATTCAGAGAAATTAACTATTGGTAACGAAACAATTATCTGATGTAGAACAAACAAACTCACAGAGGTTTGGGGGATGTGGGAGAATCCTTACAAACAGAGAAAGAATGCATGCAGTAGTTAGCTACACAACAACTGAAAGTGATACAAAAAAAAGGGGGAGTCACGAGACTATTACTGTCTAGTGGCGAAAACAAGTCATTCGGCTTAAGCGGTATGGGCAGCATAAATACACCCATCACAAAAAAAGAAGAAACAAAAAGAAGAAATTCTCTTGTTTTTTAAAATACAGATTTATTTATTTTGAAAGGTTAACTGCATTGTTATATTATACCGACCCACCTAGCGGGGAGGTTAATGACTAACACATGTAATACGAATGACCACTCAACCACAACCGCTGGGTGGGTAGGTATAATAAACAATACTCATACTCATAGACACTGATAGAGGTGGAACATTAAATAAGCAAAATCCAGCAAATGGAAATGGAACTAGCCTTATATGGGGGTCGCCATTTGTATACTCGTGTTGAATCGCATAATACATAAAATCCAGCAAACGGAAACGGAAATAGCTTGTCAAACTTTGCGACACAGCAAGCAGGGTGGATGACAGCAATTTGTTAATAATATACTCTTGTTGAACCGTATAATAATAAATAAATAATTATTCAAGCGTTTATATGTCAATAGACTAGTTTGTAATTCCAAACTTCCATGTTTATGCCAAATTGTTCTATATTTCTATTAATTTAAAATAAAATTGACATTTTGCACTGCGCGGATCGGTAAATCCAATGACAATGGCCACGGGAATTTGTTTTGCTCTCGACGCTGTTTTCAAACAGAGGTCAGTCCTAAGCATTGCTTATTCATATAATACATATATTATGTTCAACTGCATTGTCCTTTTCCTTCTTTTTTGGTACATTTGTTGAGTAAGTATGCAGGGCAAAATTCAATCACCGACAACTTCTTCCTTGCACTATCCTAGTAATGCTGGACATCAGGCTAGATAGCGACAAGTATAAATCCTTAAGGCATTAAACTGTCAGATGAGCTTGATGCCCATGGCAGTCCTAGTATATGTTTTCATTGGCCATATCATTTACACACCTCAAAATAACTATGTTAGTAGCTTTATCACCATGTTCCAGGAACCTTTAATTGTTAATGTCTCACGATATCTGAAGTCTAAGGGTCAACATAACTGTGACGAGTCAGGCAAACCGCAGTGTTGGATGACGAGAAGCAGCAACAGTTAAAATTCTTTTTACAAGTTTTATTATTTACTTCAGAACGTCACTCTTCATAAAGTGCTGGGGGTTGTGCCCAGCAGCAATATTTTCTATCTGCTCCCATTATCGCTCACATGTTGTTCTGTCGATGGCATTAAAGCATACAAAATACAAGCCAGTCTGTTTATGTTTTGCCATAATGAATGCCCCACATCACAGTGTAGAATCTAATGTTCGGATCGTGGCTGTGTACGTAGGCTATGAGTAAAACAATACAGACAGAGAGAAAGGAAGTGAGTAAAGAATAATAGAAGAAGAGAGAGTCCAGCCCTCTGGTTTATTGCTTATATAGTTACAGGGTTCATTGTAGGGTATCACACCACCTCCTTCCACCAATGGGAATCAAGCATTCCTGGTCCCACCAATAGGAATCCAGCATTCCTGTTCTCTATGGACACCAGTGGTCTGCCCCCCACCGGTAGCTGTATGGCCCCATGGCCACCACCAACCTTGACCTTTTGAGTGTGGCGACCCGTACCCCAGCAGAAGGGGTAGACCCTGACTGCAATCACACCCAGACCTGCCAGCACCACTATGACTATTTACATCCCATTCAGGCACCACCAACCCATATATATATATACCTATATATGCGCCTTTATTATATTAGTATCAGAGGTTGAGAAGGCTATCAATGATCTAAAGTCAGGTAAGGCTCCTGGAAGTGACCAGATAACATCAGAAATGATAAAAGGACTAGATGAAGTGGGGATTCAAATCATTCATAAGCTAGTAAATGACATCTATGAGACTGGATTTATACCATTGAATATGAATGAATCCATATTTGTACGACTCCCAAAGAAGCTAAAACCAACATTGTATACTGAGTACAGAACACTAAGCCTGATGAGTCATATGTTGAAGATGATCCTGAAAATAATTTTACTGAGAAACAGACAGAAAATTGAAGAACAAATCAGTAACGTACAAAGTGGGTTTATATCTGGAAGAGGTACACATGAAGGGATTTTCAATATGAGAATGATTTGTGAACGTTATTGTGGAGTGAACCAGGATGTTTATGCCTGCTTTATTGACTATGAGAAGGCCTTCGACCGAGTCAATCATGAACTGTTAATCAAATGTTTACAAGATATTGGTGTCAATGGCAAAGACATTAAACTAATTGTGAACTTATACTGGACACAACATGCATTTATAAAAATGGAGCAGGGCCTATCGGATGAAGTTATGATTAAACGAGGAGTTCGACAGGGGTGTGTATTGTCACCATGTCTATTTAACCTGTACACAGAGATGATTTTCAGACACATTGAAGATTGCAAGGGAGTGACAATAGGTGGCATGAACGTCAACAATCTTAGATATGCCGATGACAGTGTAATACTAGCAGACAGTGAGAAAAACCTACAAGATATAGTGAATAGAATCAATAAAGCTGGAATACTATTCAACATGAAGATGAATGCCAGGAAGACCAAAACAATGATTATAAGTAAAAAGACAGATAAACCAAATGTCAATATAACCATAAATGGCACAAACATAGAACAAGTATCCGAATTCATATATCTCAGACAAAAGATTACAAATGATGGGAGATGTGAGGAAGAAATTAAAAGAAGGATAACAATAGCCCGAACAACATTCTCCAAAATGTATAGAGTGTTAACATCAAGTAAGATATTAATACAAACAAGGAAGCGTATTCTTCAGTGTTATGTGTGGTCTACTCTAATGTATGGAGCAGAGACATGGACAATCTCTAAGAAAATGTACAAACGTTTAGCAGCATTTGAGATGTGGACTTATCGAAGGATGATGAAAATATCATGGACAAAGAAGATCACCAACAAAGAAGTTCTCAGAAAAATTAAAAATAAGAAAAGCTTGTTTGCCACTATACAGACAAAGAAACCTATTTATTTTGGCCACATCATTCATCAGAGTTCAATATACCTTACATTGTTGGAAGGGAAGGTGAATGGCAGCAGAGGGAGAGGGAGACCAAGAACATCATGGTTTACAAATATTTCACAGTGGACAGGCTTGAATTATTCACTGTCTATCAGAACAGCACAACATCGGGACAAGTGGAGAACCATTGCATCCAACCCTCGACTAGAGGACGGAACTATTGATTGATTGATTGATACATGCGCCTGGTCACGTACACCGATCAGTAATAGAACATTTGCATTCCCCGATTGCTGAGAATCAGAATATTTTACAACAGTGTGTTGTAAGCCCGCTATGTCTGCGTTGAGGATGTGTGGCTTCTGATTTGTTTTCAAATTAAATGGCCTTATGATCCAGAAACCCCCTAAATGTGATACTCGCCTTGCTCGCTTCTTCAAGTTCTGGTCACACACAGCACGGCGTCTGTTGGCGGGTGCTGTGTGTCGATGACACGGCACATTAGTAGCCATACTAAAGCAAAGGAGACTTGCTTCTGGCACTGATTCTCCATTGTCAAGGAGTGCAATAAAGACTGACACTGTCGTTAAAGAACACGAGAACATGTCACAGGTAAAGCTGCAAGGTTCACGTCAATAAGCATGTACCAGTGTGTACAGTGCGGCGTGTAATGAGTGTAGGTGAGACAATGACGGGTCTGAGGCAGTTTAAGTGACAGCAGCGATACGAGCTCATTCCTGGAGGGCACCCACCGCAAGTATATAAATGCATATATATATGTATATATATGTATATGCATCTATATATGTGTATATGTATATGTAGGCACATATATTGTCCTAATATATATGTGTATATATGTATGTAGGTAGGTTTATTTGTATGTATATGGATATATATGTATATATATATGTACATATATATAACGGATGCATATATGTATATATATATATGTTTGTATGTATATGTATATATGCATACATGTATACATGCATGCATATATATGCATACATGACTACATAAATATGTATATATGTATATGTGATATATAATTTATTACTATGAATATAAAGGGGCGGAGCTTCTATCATATATCCTTCAGGATCCTTGCATTTAATGCTGCCTTTTATTAATAGCGTTCAATATTTATTCTGCTATTTGCTGCGGGCCGGTTCCCGCTGTGCTATCCTGGCGCCACCACCATTTCGCCAGAGGCCAGTCAGAGCTTGTTAGACTCACATCGGCGCCATTTTAAACTTTTTCTGTGGTAGGGTGGTTATTGCTCAGCCAGATGGGCCTAAGCAAATAAAGTAGGCTTCCACCACTTCTCGTCTTGGCTCTTATTCTCCTACGTCGTAGCCCAATTTATATGTATATATTATATATGTGTATATATATATATGCATATATGTATATATATGTATTTATATCTATATATTGTATATATATATGTATATATATGTATATATATGAAGAGGTCAGGCGTAAAACCCCATAAATGCCAATCCAAAGATTTAAATAAAATACAAATTTTCTACATAGAGGTAATTTTTATTCTCACTAATTCCACTTTTTTTTGGTGATGAATTGCTTATGGAGCAACGAACAAAAGTATCGGAATATAAACAATGACTCTTTTGAATGTTTGACTCCAATGTTTATGTCAATTTTGTTAGTGGCATTTACAAGGTTTTGCGCCTGAACTCCTCATATATATATATATATATATATATATATATATATATATATATATATATATATATGAATATATATGATATATGAATATACATATATATGTGCCTATATGTATACATATGCATATATGTATATGTATGTCTATATTTGTGCATCTATGCATAAAGATGCACGTTTATGCATATGTACGTATGTTTTTGAGGTTTTTCTTCCTAGCAACATCTAAGGTCATATCAGGCCGGGTACAGACTTCTGACAGCGTGCACTCATGGTGACACTTTATGGTGCTGTCCCTCTGGGATACCAGGACACCAGCACCATGATCCGAGTTCCCACCCAGTCACATTATCCTCCTACTGAGCTAACCAATCCTTGCCCTATCCTAGTAATGCCGAGCGCCAGGCTAGGTAGCGACAACTATCAATTCTCTGTGTAGAACTGTACACATTTATCACCGATTCCGTCACCATGTCCGGTATTCAAATCAATTGAGACATACTAAAGGCACGCCTCTTATAATTAATTCAGGATTGTGACAGGAGCATGGAACACCACCAAGCTATGGCGGATCGTTAATGGTAATGCTAATTTATTCTGGATGGGATCCATTGTATGCTCAAGTCTGGGAGAAAAAAAATCAATAGTCATTTAAAATAAACCCAATCCAATCAGAACTCACCACGCCCTTGATAAAATACCATCACGGCCCCCCGCTAGAGAAACTACTGTCAGCCACTGCTTCGTCTAATTCCGGAATAATTCATTATAAGAACATCAATAATTGAAACTATGCTGATCCTTGGTACCCTGTCTTAACATCAGCATGCCAGGCATACAGCCAAACCCAGAAAATGCTCCATGGAACCATCTAAGTATTTGGTGAAAAGATTAGTTTTATGTGCGTTTATCTAGATTTATGACATTGTCAAAGTAGGATGTTTGTTATAAACTACTATTCAATCAAGTCTCGCGGCAGTTTAATGCAATTTTCTTTTACAGGTTCATCCAGGTACTGTAGCTTGCTGGATGAATAATTGTCTTTAAAATATATGGGGATGGTTCTTTAAATGGGATTATCTATATATAAAAACAAAAACAAAATATATATATATATATATATATATATATATATATATATATACACACACAGGTTTGAGCGGACATAATCCCCAATTTCGTTTGTCGGTTTCGTTGCAGGAGGTCCTGGGTTCAAAGCAGGAATGAATCCAAATTAGAAAACTTACAAAAACCGTACTTCTCTCTCCTAACACCCCCTTCACACCAAAGTAGTTCTCAAAACATGCTGTGGTCAGGGTAGAACGTGGATGCAAGAAAACTTTGGGCATGCTCACAATTCTGGCGCAGCATTCCGTTCTAGCCCATCCATTCCATTTGTAAAAAGACCATAACAAGTTGCTACTATGTCCATTCTGTTTGCATACAATTTGAGCCTGTTCAGCAACATTTTCAAGAACGTAGTGAGAACTAGTTTCATGTGATGGGGGTATTAGTCTGGTAATTGAGATAACTAGGATTATAATATCCTAGTAATGCCCTATCCTAGGGCCCTATTTTAGTAATGTCAATTGCCGGACTATTTTGAGCAGTATCAGGATAATGTGACTGAGTGGTCATGGGGTCGGTGGTCTGATCTCACCATGGGGCAGCACTATAACGTTGCCATGAGTGTGCACTGTCACCAGTCAGTACCCAGTCTGATAGGACTTTTCATGTTGCGAGGTCCACAAATGGTTCATCAAAGGCTGTGATATGTGCTGTCCTGTCTGTGGGAAAATGCATATAAAAGACCCCTTGCTGCTTATCGGAAAGAGTAGCCTATGTGGTGGCAGCGGGTTTCCTCCAAAGAAATATGTCAGAATGACCACATTGTAAAGACAAGGTCTCCATAAAGTAAAGTTGAATCCTTCCTCCAACTAATAGTTTTACCACTTGTCGTGGTCACCGGTATGTAAAGGCTACTGCTCGAATCTCTGGTTGTGTAGGCAGGCTATAGTGAAATCAATACAGGCAATGAGAAAGGAAGAGTATAAAGTGGGAAAGAAGAGAGAGAGTCAAGCCCTCTGCTTTATTATTTATATGGTACATGGATTCAGTGTAGAGTATCACCCCACCTTATTCTCCCAATGAGAAACAAGCATTCTTACCTCTACCAATAGGGATCCAGCATTCCTGGTCCCCATGGTTACCAGTGATCTGCCCACCACCACTAAGCTGTGTGGCTCCTGTGGCCACCACCTGCCTTGAGCCTGAGTGTGGTGATCCTGACTAGCGGAGGGCAGAGGGGGTAGGTTCTGAGTGTCCCTTACACACAGTCCTGCCAGCACCATAATGTCTATTTAGACAGGCACCACCAGCACCTACATATACACATACATGCACCTGGTCACTTATTCCTTGGATATATTTGTACTGCAGATGTAAAATAATTTGTGTGCTAAGTGAAATAGCCAATTGCTACATTGATACATTTTCACATCCCCACCTTTCACAGCTAGCAAGTTTGAACATTAACAGAGCTTGTTTGCTTGTTTGTTGTTGTTTTGCATCCTAGCAACATTTAAGGTCATATCGGAATGTGTACCGGATTGTGAGAGTGTGCACTCATGGTGATTTTATAGTGCTGCCCCACTGGGATACCAGGCCGCCAGCACCATGTCCCGATATCCCACACAGCCACATTATCCTGATACCACACTAACCAGTCTTTGTGCTATCCTATTAATGCTGAACACCAGGGGCTTTATGCACCAATCGGTGATAGGCTTAGCCGGAGTTAGGGCGCTAGCTCCGGTTAGCTACCTCAGGGTAGCGGTGGGTTGGAGAAATAGGTCAACTGGTATGCACCAATGTCTTAGCCGGGGCGGATAGCTAACCGTGAAGTTATTTATAGATGTGGGAACTCCCTCGAGTCGACAATATCAATAACGCCGCGAATGCGGCGGTGGTGTTAATGTTGGTTCGAATTTAGGGTTAAATTGATAAGATTTCACTTATTGTGTATGTAATTCTGTTAAATATGACAGCATTGAATAGATTTGGGTGTAATATATTGCGCCGATGCAGCGGTGGCGATGGCAGCCATTTTTAGTTGACGTCCAACAGGATGGATATGGACGTCGATGTGGCGGCGGCGGCGGTGATTTGTTTACTTTACATTCATCGATTCGACAATATGAATAACGGCGGCGGCGGAGTTAATATCGGTTCGAATTTAGGGTTAATTTGATCAAATTTCACTTATTGAGTGTGTAAATCTGTTAAATATGATCGCATTGAATAGATTTGGCACTAATATATCGGCGTCCGCCACACAAACCAGACCGGGTAGCCCATTACCCCGAATCTGAAAGTGATTTAGCTTAGCCTAGGCTAAATTTCGCGGTTAGCGCTGGCACCGATTGATGCATACCGATTCTCCACAGTTAGCCCGGGGGAGCTAGCCAAACCGTCGCTACGGCCCTATCACCGATTGGTGCATATGGCCCCAGGCTAGGTCGCAACATGTATCAATTTTATAAGTCATCGGTTTGACTCGGCTGGGATTCGAACTCCCGACCTTCCGCGCGGGAAGCCTGCTCTGTACCGAATGGGCCATCCATCCAAGCCTTAAAAGAAATCACAAATGAATAGACGAGTACCTAAGCTGCGTGGATATCGAGGATGAAATCTAAACAGATAATTTTGTTTTGACAATTTTGTTTCAACGGATCATGCACCTTTAAGAAGACGGGAAAATAGGCATGTTTTTCCTTTTCTGTCAAAAGAAAACGTCTTAGAAACATTAAAAGTGATGTTAGGGCGATGGACACTGAAAGGCTTTTTGAAACGAGTCGAATCACCTTAGCGTTTCCTGTTTTGTTTGTTTGTATTTGGGGCTTTTAGTTTTGCGTAACCTGGTGACGGCAGTCGTAACAAAGCACGAAGGTGTTTAATAAAGGATGACCCTGCTTTCTGATACATTACTTGCATGTTAAACTACAGTCACACCTACCCAGAATTGCAGTTTCCGTGGCACACCAGTTTGCCAGGGATACATCGCTTCTGCGCATGCATCAAAATCGAACAGCATCATCACTAACCTTACAAATTTAATATAATATTTTTGGTAAAGATGTTTTCTATATGTGTACCAAGCGATTTATTTCTAAGTGGTGTGGTTTTGGAGATATTTCACTTTTGCTGTATTTTCTGTATGAAGATTGCTCACCACCATTGACAATGCCTTGAGTTTGACGGTATGTGCAGTGCAAAACATTAGTTTTATTCTAAATTAATAGAAATCAAGAACCCTAACATTATTAATTTAATATAATCTGTTTGTTGAATATGTTTTCTCTATGTGTGCCAAGCGGTTTGTTTCTAGGGGGAGTAATATGAGAGTTATTTGACTTTTTCTGTATGAAGATCACTCACGGCGATTCACAATGCATTTGAATTGGTGTGCCGCGGAAACTGCAACACCGAATCAGAAGCTGGACGAGCCCCGGACCGTCATCCGGGGTGGTCCGGCGTGGTCCGTAGCTCGTCCGTAGTGATCCGTAGTGATCCGGCGTGATCCGTGGCTGGTCCGGGGTCTGCCCCAGATGTTTTAAGCATGTTTAAAACATCCTGGGCGGTCCGGAGCATTTTGCGATCCGGGGAAGTCCGGGTAGTCCGGGGGTGGACCGTGGGTGGACCGGGGCAGTTCCGGGCTGTCCGGGGTTGTCCGGGGCTCGTCCGGGCTATCCGGGGTGGTCCGGGGCTCGTCCGGGGCACTTTCGCCCGGGATGAGCCCCTCTGGTCCGGAGGCTCTTCCGGGAAGGTGTGACTGCGAGGCAAAAAAAGCAATTTTATCCGGGAAGGTCCGGGGTGGTCCGGGGGAGTGGTCCGGGGGTGGTCCGGCTCCAAATCCGGGGCTTTACCGGGTAGGTGTGACTGGGGCTTAAAATAAGATTAAACATTAACTTTGCATACATTCCAACCGGAATGTACTCCTTTTCAATGAGTATATTGTGTTATTTGTATTTAGTAATAAGACAATCTCCCTGCGCTTTATGTGATGATATTTGTAATTAACTGCCCATGCCCTCTGCGGCCAAGTCTGGAACCAACTACTGTTATTTACTTGGAATCTGGCTATGCTAGATGCGGCCAAATCTGGAACTATTTATGCCAAGTCTGGAACTAACTACTGATGTTTACTCGGAATTTGTATACACTAAATGTGGCCAAATCTGGAACTATTTACTAGTGCTTACTCAAAATCTGCACCTTCCATTTGTGGCCAAATTTGGAACTAACTCTCGGTGTTTGCTCAAAATCTATGCCTCATATAGTAAAATCAGGAATTACCTATCGGTGTTTACTCACCATCTGCCCATGCTATATAGAACCAAATTGTGAACGATCATATTTTCATTCCAACTCGGATTTCTTAGTCAGTCCACCGTGTTCTTGTCATAGCATAATCAATGTTCTGCATTCAGTTTACAAGAGTTTGAGAACAAAGAAACAACCACTCAATGAATCAGAAATGCTAGGTATACATAGAACATGAGCAACATTCCCAGATGGAGGTGGACTGGGCCAGAATGGGTGGGGAGTTGCGTGAGGCGAGGTGGGAGGTCTGGTGTGTGGGCGTAGGCCCCCGATATCCCTAGGGTGCCTTCGTACCCATGGGACCCGACTGAATTGTAGGTTGTGTTCTGAAAGAGGGAATTTATCAACTGGTACCCAGACATGACTCAGTTACTGCTGATAGTTCGAATATGTAAATTGAAGGGTTTGAAGGAGAGCACAACGAGAAGTACAATTTTACCAGACACGGGTGGCTGATGTGGTTGTTGATTGGTTGGTTGTTGGAGACACTGAGCCAACCAGGCCTTGCCATATCCTATTAATACTGAGCACCAGGCTAGGAAGTTACCATTTAAGTATAAATTTTATAAGTCATTGGTTTGACTCGACCGGGAACCAAACTCCTGATCTCCCAGACGCGAGGCCGGTTCTACCGATTCGGCGACTGCACCCGGTGGCTGAATTGGTAGATTAGTTAGTTAGGTAATGGTTGTTGCTTAGTGCCGGGTCAACAGCTAAGCACACAATCACCACGAGAAGTGTTCAAATTGTATTCTGTCTATTATTATACAACCATCATTTTTACACAGGATGTAACAGCATACGACACATGTTGTGTCAAAAGATACTTATGAAGTTAGAATCTCTAAAATTACCAAAGATATGGTCAAAGAAGATAACATTCTAGCCAAAAATTGCTGCTATAATTCTGCCTAAATTGGTGACACTTGGTTTAAAGGGCAGTAGGAGGTGGCATAGTCCTGCTGTCTTCAAGAAGGTTAACAATGTTACCCGTTTACCGTTACTAAAGTGGATGGCGGTTGGAATTTTACGTCCTGGTAACATTTAAGGTCATATCAGGACGGGCACATTAATAAAAAGATCTGTTCAAGTCCTGGTTGACTTCCCATGTGGGAGGTCGTAGTTTTAAATGCTAAATCCCAGCTGAGTCAAACCGCAATGACTTACACAATTGATACATATTTTGTTGTTGTTGAAAGATTTATACTTCCTATAATGGATAAGTCTGAATAGACTTGTTTTCACCATTAGACAGTTTGGCGATAGAAAGCCCGAGCCTACACTTTTACCAACCCAAGGGATTTTTAACCTCCCACACCACATAGACATGGTATGAGAGCAACCGGCCTTTGATGACACTGTAAGTTATCCACAGCGGTGGAAATCCAAATTGGCAGAGATGGGGGTACGGGGAATCAAACCACCAACCTTCAGATTAGGAGTCTGACCTAGAAAAAAGTCAGACACTCTAACCACTCAGCCACAGAGAACACCACCTATCGTGCGAGAGAGATGCACAGGGTAGGTAGCGAACTATGTCCGTCTCTTTTTGAGCAAGCCACATTAGTGCACATATAAATGTTGTACATCTCCGACTTTACTCGGCCACAAAGTGATAACTTATCGTATATCGCACTGGACCTAGTTACCATATCCACTGGAATGTCGAAGGGTCCTTCCGAGTTAGATTCCATGACGGTTTACCACAGAGATGTGTATGGAATGACGAAAGTGAAATGGGAACTATTACCGAGTAGGGCTCCCTGTATTTATGAGCAGCAGTCCTAAAAGGGGCCATAGTCGAACGAGCAAATAAATGATTGCGTAATCATTTAGCATGGACGTGCATGCGCAGGTAAATGTGACGCTCATGTGTCTGTGCATCTATGCCTCTGTGTGCATCTGTTGTGAGTCGGCACGTCTCAGTCTGTGGATCTGTGCGTATCTGTATCTGAGACTGTCTCAAAAGGTGCTAAGCAATATGGGACAAAACTTTGTCCATTGTAACGATCAACAGACTATCTGCTTATGCATTTGCTCGGGTATCTGTTAATGAATTTGCTCGGGATAAACTGATTTGTTTTTTACATGGTGTTTCATAATCCCAATTGAATAGATATTGATTTGAAGAAAATGTCCTTGTGTTTTCAGGGTGATCATTTCTGTTCTGTTTTGCGTCAATCGTTACAATGGACAAACAAAAAAGAGGTATCACCTTTTGAGACAGGCTCATCTGTGAGTGTACATCTGTGTATTTGTCTGTCTATGCATCTGAGTCTGTAACTCTGTGCATATGTGAGTCTGCATAACATGTCACCAGACACAGGTGGCTGATTTGGTTGTTGATTGGTTGGTTGTTGGAGATTTACATCCTTTGCAACATCTAAGGTCATATCAGGACGGGTACCGACTTGTGACACTGCACACTTATGGTGACTTTATTGTGCTGTCCCACTGGGAAATCAGGCCGCTGGCACCATGACCCAATATTCCACTCAGTCACATTATCCTGACACTGAGCCAACCAGGCCTTGCCATATGCGACTAATGCCGAGCATCAGGCTAGGAAGTTACCATTTAAGTATCAATTTTATAAGTCATTGGTTTGACTCACCCAGGAACCAAACTCCTGATCTCCCGGATGCCAGGCCCATTCTACACATTCAGCCACTGCACGCGATGGCTGAATTGATTGCGGAATCATTTAGCATGGACGTGGCTGCACAGGGAAAGGTGAAGGTCATGTGTCTGTGCATCTATGCCTCTGGATGCATCTGCTATGAGTCGGCACGTCTGAGTCTGTGTATGTGTGAGTCTGTGGATCTATGCGTCTGTGTATCTGAGACTGTCTCAAAAGGTGCTAAGCAATATGGGACAAAACTTTGTCCATTGTAACGATGAACAAACTATCTGCTTCTGCATTTTCTCAGGATAAACTGATTTGTTTTTTACATGGTGGTTCATAATCTCAATAGAATACATATTGATTTGAAGCAAATGTCCTTGTGTTTTCAGTGTAATCATTTCTGTTCTGTTTTGCGTCAATCGTTACAATGGACAAACAAAATAGAGGTATCACCTTTTGAGACAGGCTCATCTGTGAGTGTACATCTGTGTATTTGTCTGTCTATGCATCTGACTCTGTAACTCTGTGCATATGTGAGTCTGCGTCTGTGCGTCTATGTGTCTGCATGTCTGCGAGTCTGTGTGTCTGTGAGTATGTGTGCATGTGAAGTCTGTTAGTATGTGAATTTCTGTATCGGTAAGTCTGTACGTCTGCGAATCAGTGCGTCCAGAAATCAAAGTGTGTGTGCATCTGCGTGTATGTGAGTCTGTCAGTTTGTGCATCTGTGTGTCTGTGTCTCTGCGAGTCTGCATCTGTGTCTATGAGTCTGAATCTGTGAGCGTGTGCATATGTGAGTATGTGTGTCTATGAGTATGTGAGTGTGTCTCAGAGCTTGTGAGTCAGTGCATCATAAGTGAGACTGTAAGTCTGTGTTTGTGAGTATGTGAGTCTGTGTCTGTGAGTCTGTATGTCTGTTCAGCTGTGCGTATGAGTGTGAATCTATGCATCTGTGAGTCTGTGAATTTCTCTGTATGTGAGTTTGTGTACCTGTGCGTCTGTCTGTCTGTGAGCCTGCATCTGTGTCGGTGCATCTGTGAGTTTGTGCATCTGGGAGTATGTGCTGCTGTGTGTGCACTTGTGTGTATGTGCGGCTGTGCATCTGAGTCTGAGTCTGTGTCTGTGCATCTGTGAGTCTGTTGTCGGTGAGTCTGTGTTTGTGAGTATGTGAGTATGTGAGTATGTGATTATGGGAGTATGTGAGTATGTGAGTATGTGAGTCTGCATTTGTGAGCCTGTGCACCTGTGTGCCTGTGCGCCCGTGCGTCTGCGCGTATGTATGTGTGTGGGGAGTTGTAGTCGGCGTCACGCACATGCGCAGAGTAATGCATTCTTTTCCTCCCCGTTAACTCTTTGGACAGCGGCGAAGTACTGGAGCCAAGCTTTGTAGGCCGGGCTTTGGAAAAGGTTCAGAGGGAAAGAAAGCTCTTAGTCGCATTCACATTGTTCCGAGGCAGGACTGAAAAGAACCGCTGCCATCAGCTCACATGCAAGCGAGCAGCTCTCAGTACAGCCTCGAGCAGGTAGGTAGGTAAGTCGGTCCCACAACATGTGTGTGTGTGTCTCTGGGTGTGTCTGTGTGTGTCTCTGTGTGTGTCTCTGTCTGTGTCTCTGTGTCTGTCTCTGTATGTGTCTCTGTGTCTCTGTGTATGTCTCTGTATGTCTCTGTATGTGTCTCTGTCTGTGTCTCTGTGTGTGTCTCTGTCTGTGTCTCTGTGTCTGTCTCTGTATGTGTCTCTGTGTCTCTGTGTATGTCTCTGTATGTGTCTCTGTGTGTGTCTCTGTGTGTGTCTCTGTGTGTGTCTCTGTGTGTGTCTCTGTATGTGTCTCTGTGTCTCTGTGTATGTCTCTGTATCTGTCTCTGTGTGTGTCTCTGTGTGTGTCTCTGTCTGTGTCTCTGTGTCTGTCTCTGTATGTGTATATGTATGTGTCTCTGTCTGTGTCTCTGTCTGTGTCTCTGTATGTGTCCCTGTCTGTGTCTATGTATGTGTCTCTGTGTGTGTCTCTGGGTCTGTGTGTGTGTCTCTGTGTCTCGGTGTGTGTCTCTGTGTCTCTGTGTGTCTGAGTCTCTGTGTGTGTCTCTGTGTCTCGGTGTGTGTCTCTGTGTATCTGTGTATCTGTGTGTGTGTATATGTCTCTGTGGCTCAGAGAGAGAGAGAAACAGAGACAGAGACACAGACAGAGACACAGACAGAGACACAGACAGAGACACACACAGAGACACAGACAGAGACACACACAGAGACACAGACAGAGACACATACAGAGACATACAGAGACATACACAGAGACACAGAGACACATACAGAGACAGACACAGAGACACAGACAGAGACACACACAGAGACACACACAGACACACCCAGAGACACACACACAAAGACACAGACAGAGACACACACAGAGACACAGACAGAGACAGAGACACAGACAGAGACACAGACAGAGACACATACAGAGACACAGACACAGAGACACAGACAGAGACACATACACAGAGACACAGACAGAGACACAGACACAGACAGAGACACAGACAGAGAGACATACAGAGACCCAGACAGAGACACAGACACAGAGACACAGACAGAGACACATAGACAGAGACACAGACAGAGACACATAGACAGAGACACAGACACAGACAGAGACACAGACAGAGAGACATACAGAGACCCAGACAGAGACACAGACACAGAGACACAGACAGAGACACATACACAGAGACACAGACACAGACACAGACACAGACACAGACACAGACAGAGACCCAGACAGAGACACAGACACAGAGACACAGACAGAGACACATACACAGAGACACAGACAGAGACACAGACACAGAGACAGAGACACAGACACAGACACAGCGCGCCGATATACGTTACCACAACGTTGGCCGCGCGCTACCAACACGCTGACCGAACGCTGTCGTACCGCTGACGACACGCCGCGTAGGCCATCCAGTCGCGGCGCCAAAACGAGACATCGCATTTGTTTTTGTTTTTCCCACGCGTCGACAAGCGTTGCCCGCGCGCTACCAACACGCTACTGAAACGCTCCGCCAAGGTCCAATTTCACCATATTTCCCCTAAATCTTTAACGTTTCTCGACACGCAAGATAGTACTTTCAACGCTGACGGGTCGCCGAGAGAAGCGTCATAGTGTGACAGGGCCATTATGCAATTCGTCAGAGTGTGACAGGGCCTGCGTTTGGGCGTGCCTGGGCGTGTTTGGGCGTGCTTGGGCGTGTTTGGTCATCTGGCTTCCCTGTGTCATCCCTAATGGAGCAGTCACACTACGACGTGTATTCCGGCGTGCCGCCAACGCGCTTAAATATATTCAACGCGTCGAGAAACGTCAAACTTTTCGGCGTGTTTTGAGAAAACTCGACGTGTTGGGAGCGTGTTGCTGGCGCGTTGTTGGCGCGCCGCCAACGTGTTCCGCAACACGTCGGCCAGCGCCGAAAGTTTTGTGCAAGCACAAAACTTTCGGCGCTGGGCGACGCGCGCCGACGGGTTGTATCAAAGCGACCTGTCAATCATAGTGTACCGACGTGTACCGACGCGCCGGCAACGCGTTGCTAACGCGTTGCCGGCGTGTTCCGACGGGTTCCGACGTTTCGACCAAAAACACAACACGTTGGCACGCGTTGTCCAACGCCAGGCCAACACGTCGTAGTGTGACTGCTCCATCAGGTACTATTAATATTCAATGTGCACAATATTCCGGGTGGGAATTGTCGTTTTATCTAATTTCAGCAAGGTGATATTGTTAGTGCTTCTTCACATTCCTCAGTTTTTCTTTGTTTCTCCCTTTCTCTGTCCCTCTCTCCCACCCTTTCCCCCTCTCTCTCTTTTTCTCTCTCGATAGAGACTACAGTGAATTATATATATTATATATATATAGTGACAGCCAAGATGGCTGGCACAGTGCTCCTAATTTAGTTGCTTCTCCTTCTCCCTCACATAGATTTACCTTCTTTGTTTGACTTTGTTTATCCCTATCTTTCTCTGTCCCTCTCTCGCATCCTTCCCCCTTCTCTCTCTGTTTCCGGAGACCAGACTGAATTATATATATATATATACATATATATATATATAGATATATATATATGTATATTTACATACACGCATAGTCACAGCCAAGATGGCTGGCATGGTGTTCGTCATTTAGTTGATTCTCTCTCTCCCTCCTCTCTCCCACCCTGACCCCCTCCCTCTCTCCAGGGACTACGCTGAATGAAAATTCCGGTCGCAAGTGACAGTAGTAGCGGCGGAAGTATGGTCAGGCGGTGGTGGAGCCACTGGTACCCGTATGAGTAGGAAGCAAATAGATGCAGGAAGCCCATTGGCCAATAATATAATATCGGAATAACATAATACAGTGTAACAAAGACATAGAAATTCCCTTACGCGGCTTTATACTCGCATAATGCTTATACATCACATATATATATATATATATATATATATATATACACAATGACAGCCAAGATGGTTGGCACGGCTCCTAATTAAGTTCCTTCCCCTTATTCCTCACATATATTTACATTCTTTGTTTAGTTTTGTTCTCCTTCGCCTTCTGTTCCTCTCCCACCCTTTCTCTCTCTCTCTCTGTCTCCAGAGAGTACAGTGAATTATATATACACATAGTGACAGCCAAGATGGCTGGCACGGTGCTCCTAATTTTGTGTTCAGCGGCTTGTCGGCGCATGCGCAGTTTACCTGGCACCAGTTGGTACATCATTACTTAAGGGGCTGTCACATTAGGGTTTTTTGCGGGAGCGTATGGCGGCGTAAGCGCGTTACGTCATATACGTCGGCATACGCCATATACGCTACTCATACGCTACGCATACGCTACTCATACGCTACTCATACGCCACCAGATGCCGCCAGATGCCGGCGTATGTGAAGCGTATGAGGCATACGCCGCCATACGCTTTCAAAAATCCGTCCGTCCAAATTTGTTTGTGCATGCTTAAAAAAACTCGACCTATGAGGGCGTATGGCCCATACTGTCAAAAAATGTCACAGCACGCTCCCATACGCTCCCATACGCTCCTCATACGCTCCTCGTACGCTCCTCGTAGGTTCCACATACGCTCAAAACCACCCGAAAGGTCACCAAATGTCATCATAGGCCAGCACGCGCAGGACCTAGGTAGGTTTTCAATACGCTCCCGCCATACGCCGTAATGTGACAGGGCCTTTAGAGGATATAGTCGCTAAGCCAATCCAATTGGTAAATACGAAGTGGGCCATTGTGCCACCTGGCACATCAATGAGCAACTGTGGCATCACAGACCTTGATGCACAGGTGGTGGCTTAGGGCAGCAACACTAAGTAGCGGTAAGTGGCGGCAAGTAGAGGTAAATAGCCGCAAGTAGCAACAAGTAACGGCAAGTTTGTGTGTTGTTGTTTTACGTCCTAGCAACATCTAAGGTTATATCAGTAACGGCAAGTAGCGGTAGGTAGGGATAGGTGCTATCACCATAACTGGTTCATGTCGCACTAATTAAAGCAAATTAATTAAAGCAAATACTAATTGGGTTCCCATAGGGCCACCAAGTCTCTGGTAGAGATGTCTACAAAGAAATGGGGATACACATTAAATTAGTAGCTCTCCAAATGATGACGGTAAACTTCCATTTGTTATTATCATATATATGTGATGTATAAGCATTATGAGAGTATAAAGGCATGGAAGGGAATTATTATTATTATTAATCGTTCTATTCATTATCTACCAACCACTATTCTGGATGTATTCACTGCTTATCCTACATCCTGGTACTGGTGGCGCCACCACCGGCCCCGACCCTAACTACGGGTGCTCCCATTGTCATTCACGCCCTAGAACGGACATATACAACTTCCGAGCGTATGGAGTGTGCGGCCCTCCCCAGGAGGGGGGGGGGTGTAGAGGATGCTGGGATACCCCCCACCCACACCACAACAGGGGGGGGCGCAATACACTGCAGAGCTTATTACATGCGATAAGGGGCTTATCACTATCCATATATATGTATACATAATTATATACACTGTAACTGGACTCTGGTGTCGAATCGGTGGAGCGCAGGCTTCCTGTGTGGAAGGTTGGGGGTTCGAAGCTCGATTGATACTAATCTGGTGCTTGGCATTACTAGGGTAGGGTAAGGACTGGTTAGCGCAGTGTCAAGGTAATGTATCTGTGTGGGTAAATTGTGTCATGATACTGACGGCCTGGTCTCACAGTAGAGCAGCACAATAAAGTTACCATGAATGTGCGCTGTCCCAAGTCTGTACCCATCCTGATATGATCTTAGATTTTGGCTGTATGTAAAATCCCACAAATAAACAGTATATATACGATGTATATTTGTAGATGTTGCTACCTCAGTAGCAGGTTATTCTGTATTGTATTGTGGACTGCTTTCACGCAAGAATCTTGTGAGCTCAGGGTAAAGGCCCGGATAGTGGACATAGTTGAACTTAGTGGAGGCTAACGTAGTTGAATGTAGTTGAACGAACTGGAGAAGTATGGATGCCTGTACGTTCAACTACGTTCAACTATGTTAGCCTCCACTACGTTCAACTATGTCCACTAATGTGTATGTGACTGGGCCTAATGGTGCTGTCACATTACAATGCATAGCGCAAACGTACGTCGACGTGTGTGATTTTTTTGCGCTACATCGGGATACGTCATTACGTGTTACGCATGCGTTAGGCACTCATTGGTATATGTCAATGTACGTCCACGTTCGTTGAGATATGGCATCACATGTCAGGGGGTCAGCAAAGTTTTGTGCATGCACAAAACTTTCGACGTATGACAACGTTCGACAATGTGTGGATTTTACGTCTGCTGTACGTTATGTATGCGTCAGGCGTATGTCAATGTACGTTAGACATATATTAGTCAAACGTTGTTCACTATGTTGCACTATGTTGACCTGCTTTAGAGGCAGTGGGAACGTACAGATCGTGTACTGACAGCGTATGGATAACATATGCCTAATGTATGTCTAACATACGTTTAGCGATTCTCCAGCGTGTCTTGACATATGTAATGTATGACGCATAGTTCTGGTGATCGAATAACGTATATAACATTCACCAGCGTTCTGTGAATGTACCGTGGGCGTGATTCGAGAATTTTTCGCCGGGAGGTACGTTAGCCATACATTGGTCACATGTTGGCCATACACTGTGTATGCGGTATGTATACATCCAACTTTCCCCCCCATGACGAAAAGTTTGACGCTTCTCGAAGTAAAAAAGTGATTTATGCATTGGCAGCGCACTGGCGAGATGCATCATAATGTGACGGGGCCATTAAATGTTTTAGACACAGGTTAAACACGTCACTAAACAAATCAAACTAAACCAGACTGCAAACGACTGTGCACCACATTGAGCGACTCTGATGATAACACTAATATTTAATAGAAGGCCTTCACTATTGGTGACACAGATAATGACGATGATGATAATAATAATGTACATTTAATGAGCGTGCCTCACTAAGAAGGACTCTCATAATTATGATGATAATAATGATGATAACAATAATAATAATGTAAATTTAATAGAGTGCCCTCATTAGCTGGAGCTTTTTTTAAGGTGCTGTAAAATAAGACCATGGCATAACATATTTACTTGATTTAAAAAGTTGAAGTATGCAAACATGTCATTTAGCATAATACAAATAATACCCTTAGGCAGGCGATTCTTGAGGACATATTATAATTGTGTAAAAGCAACGAATTAATTACAGTAAACTATGCAGCATGATTGGGTCTAGACCGGAAAAAAAAGGAACCATGCCGCTCAACAACTCCCCCTCCCCCACATTGGAGTGGGGGGGGGGGTGAAGAGGGCGAGGGGCGGCGTCCCATTCTCCAAATGTCTGTTCATGAACGCTGTGACATATGGGGAAGATGAATCCCAAGGTCTAGTTATTATTGCATACTTTGATCCTCTAATTAAATATGTAATCGAATAGAGTACAGTAATGCATTCCCCATCGATTAGAATACAACACGACCGGTCCTCATATGACCTTAGATGTTGCTAGGACGCAAAACAACAACAAACAAACAAAACAAACCCGTCTTCATCGACTTGATAAATCAACGAAGCCATGTCATGTGCCGGAAGTTTGTCAATAGATGAACTTTAAAATACTAGTTATTTTCATTATCGTCGCAATGATAGGATAGCTGCTAGGTCAGGACAATATTGACCTGATTGGAGAGGTGTCATGTGAAGAGCGGTGATGGTGTGTAACAAACAATGCATCATTAAGATATTAGCGGAAACTGTTTACCCGAATCCCATACCCTTAACCCCCCACCCACTCAATCCACACTCCCCAACCCACACCCCACAGCCATACTGCTTACCCAACACCCGACACCCGACACCCACACTCCACTGTCATACTGCTTACCCTACACCCCACACCCACACCCCACACACCGTTTACCCTACACCCCACACCCACACCCCACACCCATACTGCTTACCCTACACCCCACACCCACACTCCACAGTCGTACTACTTACCCTACACCCCACACCCACATCCCACACACCGCTTACCCTACACCCCCAGACCCATATCCCACAGCGACACTACTTGCCCTACACCCCACACACACCCATACTGCTTACCCTACACCACACCCCACACACCACACGCATACTCCTTACTCTCATCCGGTACTCCACACCTCACACCGCACACCCTACACCTCACAGCCCACATTCCACCCCACATCCAACACCCCACCCTCACACACCACACCCCAAACCCTACCCCACACACCCTACACCACAACCCACACACCGCATCCCATACCCCACCCTCGCACACAATACCCCATACCTTAACCCCACACACCTAACACCCAATGCCACATCCACACCCCACACCCATATTCCTTACAGTCATCCTATTCTCCTCACCTCACACCGCACATCCCACACCCACACACACTCCACACCCAGACTCCACAGCGCACACCCCACACCCCACATTCCACACCACGCCCGACACACCCCATTTGCAAACATATCCTCACTGACGATGTTAACGCTCTTAAAACCAGGAACGCATACATTGAGGGACAAATGCGTATTAATTGTCAGATGTAAAACGGAATCTATTTATCTGGCGGGGAAGTGGGTAGGATTCGGCGTGTGTAAAAGCGGCGGTGGAACGCTTCCCTGGCGGTGGAACGCTTCTCTGATTGCAGGCTACATCGACACTTCCTGTTAACTGATCACTTTACCATCATTCTTATTCAGCGTGTTCTCAAATAGCCTCCAACTAATTCAACGTAAGCTACAGCCACCTGACCCGACAAGTCAGTTGTGCTCATCTCCCCGGTGGGACATCCAACACTGCCCGTCAATCCTTTCAGTGAAGTCCTGCTTATTCGAGAACATTTCCGCCAATTTGATATTTTTGTTCCTATTCCACAAACATGTTAATACTAACTTTTATTTCCTTTTTTTTTTTTTTTTTTTTTTTTTTTTCAAATTCCGCCAAATTCCGCCAAATTCCAGTCATGGAAATTCGATATTTAGATCTAAGAAATAAAATGGTTAATGAATGCACAAATAACATGGTCGCGAGGTGGTAGAGTTATCAAGCTTTAGGGTAGGGAATTTAGTTGGGTGCTTGTATTAATTTGTAGCCCGTGGGCATGCGCAGTGACTTCTGTCGCGCTGCCCTGGGATTAGTTTCCGGGGCAGCAGGTTGTGGGGTCAATTACCAGGTCACGGGATCCCTTTCTGACTGATTCACATAAGAAAGGTAAAAATATAAACCAAAGCAATTATTTAGATTTGATTCTACATATTTAACTTAGACTCTGGTCTACTTATTAAACATTTCTCACCACATAGAAGGGAACACAGAGTCAATTCAATAGAACCTGGGACTGCAGAAGCCTCTGGTGTCAGAGTTTTGGTGTGCTTGCCCAAACTAATATTACATGTCTACACTTCACATATCTCAAAAGAAATAGAAGTTACTTCAAATTAAAGTGAGGCAGATTATAACAATCAAATGTTTTAATCTCAGAAAAATGACAGCAACTTTAAGCATTTCAAAGGTCAGCCAATTGCAGGTACAATGGCGAGGTTTGGGAATCCTTGGCCCGATGCTAGGATGCTGTGGCTGAATGGCTAGATATAATCACTGTGGATCAGCACTATAAAGCTGATATGGCTGTGCACTGCGAGAAGTTTGGCCTCATTCTGATTTAACCGCAAATGAATAAAACGTAAAATATTCCGATAATAAAGCATTGGTGGGCGAATGCAAATGTTCTATTGTCAAACAGGTATACATGGCCAGGTGCAGAAATGTGTTTATGTAGTTGCTGGTGGTGCTTGATTGATAGGTAAATAGACATGGTGGTGCTGGCAGGACTGTGTGTAAGAAGCACTCAGAGCCCTACAAACTACCCCCTCCCCCCTCTGCTAGTCAGGATCACCACATTCAGGCTCAAGGCAGGTGGTGGCCAGGGGAGCCACACAGGTGGTGGTGGGCAGATCACTGTTAACCATGCTGGATCCCTATTGGTAGAGCTAAGAATGCTTGTTTCTCACTGGGAGAATGGGGTGGGGTGATACTCTACACTGAATCCATGTTCTTTATAAATAATAAACCAGAGGGCTTGACTCTCTCTCTCTTCTTTCACACTTTATACTCTTCCTTTCTCTTTCCCTGTATTGATTTCACTATAGCCTGCCTACCCAACCACAGATTCGAGCAGTAGACTTTATATACTGGTGACCATGACGAGTGGTAAAACTATTAGTTGGAGGAAGGATTCAACTTTACTTTACGGAGACCTAGTCTTTACAATATGAATGGGTCAGATGTTAAAACTGAAAAATGCCCTTTAGCCCGAAATGAAACCATGAGTACTAGGTTTGAGCTAAAGCTGCCATCATTCTGATAATCAAATCCATTTTTTTGCAGAAGTCGCTACATCCCTTATTTAATTCCCTACTCAAAATGAAATTGATAGATTTTAACAAAGAGGCATAACAATAAATTCTATTTGACAGAAAACGACTAAAATGGAAGTTGTCGTATTTTTTGCGCCTGAACGCTTCATATTTACAAAAAGAAAATTGTTTATATTATAATATTATTCGCCCGCAAACTTGACCAAACTTGTACTTTTTAATTCTTGATTAAATAGGGAAAATTTCAATTGCCATCAATTGGTCTTCCTCATGCTTGCCCTATTCTAGCAATGCGGATTGACCGGCTATTTTGTAAGTCTTTCCTTCGATTTAGATGTTATGATATATAATTCCACTCTAGGCAGCAAGCAAAACTGTTTTTAACTTTTCGAAAAGATATTGAAAGATAAATTCCCGGTGAATGTGGGTTCGAATCCTGGTCAAGTCAAACCAATGACTTAAAAATTGATACTTGTCGCTTCCTAGCCAGGCGTTCGGCATTATTAGGATAGGGCAAGGAGCAATCGAATGAGGAAGACCAATCACCTGCGACTGAAATTTCCCCTGCTAATGTACCAAAAAAAAAAAAAGATTTAATCACGGACAGTGGTGGGTCTACACCGCAGTTATGGTCAGCGTTACTAGGACTTGATTTGTATAGTAATGCTATTTTTTAAAAACTGGACACCAAAAGTGAAAACCTTCCAAATAATTGAAGACAAAATTCCAAATAATAGCAGGATACTTGGTCATATGAAATTTTACATGTTGTGCAAAGGTCAGAGTTGTAAAAGAAAGTCTATTTGACTTTTTGATTTTGATCTTATACAAATTGAGAAACTCTAACTTGTGTAGCATTAAAATCAAACACTCAACCAGAACATCATCTTACTATACATTGCACATTCAAACACAATATAATTGATTACAGTTAAGTAAGCAAAATAAAAATTACGTCTCACAATAATGGAAATTGAAAAGAAGTTTAGGCAAATACATGGTGTAGATATGTAAATGTTCACATCTTCAATTTAGCAAATAATCAGACAAGCTTGCCTTTGATACATTTTGGGGGACAGATTAGATGCATTGAAGCATTGCTTCCATACGTAACAAACAGATGCTACAATATTTATTCAACTTGCTAGCAACAAACGAGAAAGCATTAATTATGACCATCGTAATGTGGAAACCAGATAGGTCGTGTGCAGTTTCAGAGAATGAAAAACGATAAATATTTAATTATTATCATCGTAATGTGGAAACCAAATATGTGGTGTCCAGTTTCGGAGAATGAAAAAAGAGAAAGAATTAATTTTCACCATCGTAATGTGGAAACCAAATATGTGGTGTGCAGTTTCAGAGAATGAAAAAAGATAAATATAGAATTATCACCATCGTAATGTAGAAACCAAATATGTGGTGTCCAGTTTCAGAGAATGAAGAAGGAGAAATAATTAATTTTCACCACCATAATGTGGAAACCAAATATGTGGTGTCCAGTTTCAGAGAATGAAGAAGGAGAAATAATTAATTTTCACCATCGTAATGTGGAAACCAAATATGTGGTGTACAGTTTCAGAGAATGAAGAAGGAGAAATAATTAATTTTCACCATCGTAATGTGGAAACCATATATGTGGTGTCCAGTTTCAGCGAATAACAAAAAGAGAAATAATTATTAATCACTACCGTAATGTGGAAACCAAATATGTGGTGTGCAGTTTCAGAGCATGACTCACCACTATCTCTTTGCGCCCGGTTAAACGTGGGAAGCCTGAGTCTTTGATCTCTGAAGCAGAGACTGGGTTTTGGATGTTCCGTACACTGTCTCGACTGCGGCCAGATTAACATTGTTAACAGACTCGTTACGAAATACCGCGGTCGTCAGTTCTACTGTGTTTGTTGTTGTTTTATGTCCTAGCAACATCTAAGGGCATATCACGATGGGTACCGACTTGTGACAGTGCACACTCATGGTGGCTTTATAGTGCTGTCACACTGGGAAACAAGGCCGCCGGCATCATGACCTGGTATCCCACTCAGTCACATTATCCTGACACTGAGCACACCAGTCCTTGCCCTGTCCTAATAATGCTGAGCGCCTGGCTAGGAAGCGACAAGTATCAATCTTTAAGTCATTTGTTTGACTCGACCAGGGTTCAAACCCATGACCCCACGATCTACCAGCACGGGAGACTGACGCTCTAACTCATTCGGCCATCCCATCTGGTCCAGGTTCTACTGTGAGGGGAATACAAAAAAAAACCAAAACCCATTATAAACTAAAGAAATCGCATTCGTACAAATGGACAACATGTAAAGAAAATAACCAACAAAATAAACACAACTTAAATGATCAAATAATAACTTCTAATTCATTTTCATTCAATAATCCCACTAAAAAAGAGAGACTAATTAGTAATAAATAGGAACACTCATTTGAGGGGTGGTCGAGTGGCGTGCCCTTCTTTTCTTTCCTGAATTATCTTTTTAATTTATTTTTGGATTAAATGTAGGTCTTTCATTGAAAAATGTATTTTGTCAGTTCCAGAGCATTTGTCTTCCAGCAATATAGGAAAATTGCTTCATATGTAAATGAAACTATGTGTTGTAATAGTAAACTGAATACAATTGCGGATAACATTATTGTACATGTTAGTCCTAACATGCATAATTCACAGGGCGGAGGCGGGGCCAACATGAATGGCTATGGTGGCGCCACCTACAGGGCACCCTGGAATTAATATCTACTGGCCCGGCACTCCCAAGCCGCATGGCGGATCCACCCCAAACTAGCGGCTGCCCACCGCCTCCAGGGCCGCAATGGCTCCATCCTCCCGGGAGTCAAAATTCCCGCCAAAACGATGACGTGACCGAACCCCTCCAGGTTCAAACCACACAACCGCCTAACCACCCAACATGAGAACACCTACTCTTTCTTCTCATCCCTGCCTCCTCTGTGCCGTAAGTGAACAGACATTCTGCTCATTTTCAAACAATATATATATATATTATATATATATACATATATATATATAAATGTAGTAAGTATGCATGTAATGTCTACACAATAACTAGTAAAACCGGTGGAGATAATTACAATAACTATGCAGGTATCTAGTAAATAGCTGCATCGATTTTCCCACGAATGTTATTAGGTCGGTTTCTATACACGGAAGTGTAAGGCATGACAGGTATAAACAATTATAGTTAAATAGAGCAGGAGAGTAAATGTTTGTTTCCTATAGGTTGGGTGGTTTGTTGTTGGAGCTTTACGTCCTGGCAACATTTAATGCTGTTAGTGTTGGTGGGGGGGGGTATTACAATGTGAATTTTACTGCAATACTGTTTGACTCATTTAATTAGCAATTGTTACTGTTTTATATTGCATGGCATGATGAAAGGATAGTAAGTCTGGGATTGCAGTGGGGTTCTACATCAGATGTGTATCAGATGTGTCTCATATATATGTGTCCTCGCGATAATTTGCCAGCGACTTTCATCACAGAAGAAGTACTGTCGGCGGTGCGGTTTTATATCCTATCCGACGAGGCCGAACCTCGCGAGACACAAACACACACCAGTCCTTCGACATCAAAGAAGCACGGGCAGCTGCCACCCACATCACGCAGGGTGGCAGCTTTGTCTGGGCAGCAGCCAGCCAGATTGCAGTCCGTCTGTCCAGATTCCATCTTACCCACCGTTTGTTTTTGGGGAGTTTTCAGTCCCATTGGTGCGCTGAAGGCTGCAAATCTGCAGTACTGAATGGGCACCACTGAAAGCGGTCCCATGTGGTTGGGAGTTGGCTTCTGATGGGTAGTGGTCAGAGAAAATGGGTGGGGGGGGAAGGAAGGAAAAAGGCAGCCTCAGAGTCCAACCACAGTGCTCTGAGAGGGCCGAGGGATGCTGGGTGGTTGGTGTAGTTTTACAGCCCAGTAAGACCCTAGGCCATACCAGGTCATGCACCAGCTTGTGACAGTGCACACTCATGGTGACTTTATAGTGCTGCCCCAGTGGGAAATCAGACCACCGGCACCATGATCTGATGTCCACACAGTCACATTATCCTGACACTGTGCGCCCAGTCCCTGTCCTGACCTCATAATGCCAAGCGCCGAGCAGCAACACGTACCTATTTTATAAGTCATTGGTTTGACTTGACGAGGATCCAAACTTCAGTCCCTCCAGATTCACTGGTATGCACAGTAAGTCCAGCCAATGCCAGAGGAAGAAGTGAAGTGAGGATGGAATTAGTTAGGCAGTTGGTGGGGTTACCTGTTAGTTGTTAGTGAAAATGAGTGGATAGTTGGTAGTGGTGTCAAGTCAGGTATGGGGATGAGGTGGGGCCTGCTAGTCCTCGGTGTCAGGGTCTGTGTGACTGACAGCGTTGATGTTATCTGCGTTCTGGCGGTAGAAGCGAGCAAGTGTGTTCCAGGATGACTTGGAAATCCTGGAGAGGATGGCCAGAGCAGCCCGATTGTCACTGAGTTGGCAGTCAGAGTCCTCCATGAAGTCACTGATGGTAGATCTGTCCATGGTGCCACATGAGGCGAGTATGTGGGTCACATTGAAGATCTTAGTGCTGCAGGATAGCGCTGGAGGTTGGGGACATCAATTCAATGTTGGTAGCCAGTCCTGAAGTAGTTGATGTTGACTTGGGTAGAAGCAGGAAGGCCAACTGGATAGGTGATGTTAGTTCTGACCAGGGTGTACCAGAGCCAGCTTATTGAATAAGGGTTCCGTACTTGTCCCTTCTGTGTGGCGCGTTCCCAGAGTTTGTTGGTGGCTCAAAAAGCGGCAGCTGTCAGTTTGCTGATGGAGGGAGGGATAGCTGTCTCCAAGGCTGCTTGGTTGGCACCAGCTAGAGTGGCACAGTCAGCCTAGTCATTACCATAGAGTCCTATTTGGGAGGTGACCCATAGCAGGACTGTCTTGAGGTGTGCCTGATGTCTGGTCGAGATTATAATCTGGATTATGTCGGCAAGGGAGTGTTGGGCATTTGGGCGGGCGATCTCTTTGATGGCATTCAGAGAGCCGGTAATGATGATGGCACTTGAGTTGTGGAGGTCTTCAAGGGCCAAGTGAATGGCGGTGAGCTCGGTATAGAGAGTGGAAGCAAAGTCTGACACCCTGGTGGTGTTCTTTGTGTTGGAGAAGGGGATGAAGATTCCAGCTCCGGCTCTACCTAATGTTGGGTTAAGGGAGCCATCGGTGCAGACTGTCTTAGCGAGGGGGAAGTCCACCTTCACCTGAGTTATGGCCTCGAGAGCCAGGGAGTGGAGTTTTGGGGTGGTGTATACCGCCTTGCCAGCAACAACATTGGTGGTTAGGGTTTCCACTGGAATGGAAAACCATGGTGGCTTGTGAGGGCTCAGGCCAGAGTCTGCAATGTGGAGTCCGTGGGAGTCCTTGAGGGTGGTGATGGTGTCCTTGAGGCAGTAGGAGATGTAAGGATGACCATGGGTCCAATCTCAGAGGTAGGCCACAGGTCTGCGGATTGTTGATGAAAGGCCTGAGGAGAGGGTTCTTGTGAGGTGGGTGGTGAGAAGTTGTTTGCCTTGGAGGTGGAGGGGAGGGAGGCCGGATTCAAGGAGGAGGATCTCAATCCTGGTGGTGCTGGGAAAATGGATGTTCTCAAGTTTCCTGAACTCATTCAGGAAGATCTTGTTCTTGGGTAGTCAAGTCTGGGGGTTGTCAAGCCCAAGTGCTGTGAGAGCGAGTGTGGGCATGGCCTAGTCGAAGAGGGAGCGGACTGCCTGGCGGTAGAACAATGCCAGTACACCATCAGGGGCACCCCGGGAGAAACCAGAGATCCTCTTCATGAGGAGGAGCCTGTTGGCCATTCTGGTGGCCAGGTAGCAGCAGAGGGCTATCATCTTAAGGTCTCGGTCTAGATGGATACCTAGGTAGTCTAAGGTGGAGACCCATTCGATAGGGGATCCACCTAGGTAGAGGGGATGAAGTGGTTGACCTCTGAACATCATCTTGGTCTTGGTGGGGGAGATTTTTAGTCCAAGGTCCAGGCAGCATTTCCTACCAGGTGGAGCACCTGCTCAGCCAGATCCTGTGCATTGATCGCATGGGAGCAGGTGATGGCGATGTCATCTGCGTAGCACACTATTGTTGTGTCTGTGATCTCTTGGCTGGTTAGGTCTTGTTTAAGCCTCCTCACAAGAGATGCCACCACTACATTGAAGAGGAGGGGGCTGAGCACTGCACCCTTGGGGACACCATTTTTTAGTTGGAGGTAGGGAGAAGAGGTGCCTTGGACACCTACCCTGGCTCGCCTGTTCTGGAGGTAATTTCAGATGTAGGCAAAAGGCTGGCAGGCGATGCCACGATCAGCCATGGATTTCAGTACTACGTTGTGGTCGATAAGCTCAAAGGCCTTTTGGAGGTCAAGGAAGATGGTTGGTGTCTCATGTCCATTATCGAGGCCATAGGAAATGCTCTTGATGAGGGTGGCGATGGCATGCTGGGTGCCTCGTCCTCCATGGTAGTCGATGACCTCCTCTGGTAAGCCAGGGATGGGGTCTTCTGTGACCATCTGGAGATAGGCGAGGATGTTTCTTTCACTAACATTACTGAGGGATTGGAGAAGGGAGATGGGTCTGACTTCGCCTGGGGTTTTCTTGAGGATGGGGAAGATATCAGCATCCTTCCAAGATTGGGGTATGTCCACATTGTAGAAGATATTGTCAAGGAGGGGGAGGTGAGTTTCCCTGCTAGTGGCAGATAACTTGGTTCACGCAGTGTTAGGGACTTTGTCGGCTCCTGGGGTTCTCTTCTTTGTGGTGGTGCCTAGGGCACAGTTGAGATAAGCCCTGGTCAGGTGGTTGTGAAGATTATGGGTGGACATTGTGGCTATTGATATGTCTATGAAGTTGGCTCTCCAGGCGGAGTTCCTGGTGAGCGCTTGTTGGTGGGCATAAGGGAGGTTGATTGCAGGGTCTGTTCTGTCTGTGAACTTTTTGTTGTGATCTGCTGCAAGTTGGCCAGGGTGTGGGTAGAGTGGGGAGGGGGTTGCGAGTCTCCCCTGGATGCTGTTCAGTTTGCACCAGAGTTTTTCTGGAGGTGGTGTGAGAGTTTATTTTGATGCACCAGAGTTTCCAATTCCTGTCCCATTTGGCAACCTCAACATCTTTGGCCCAACTGGTGGCTATTTTAACGAGATTCTCAGTGCCTCGGTTGGGGTTTGTGAGGAGCTTGTTGCAGAATCATTTTGCTCTTCGCATTGCATTAGAGGTGGTGCGGCCAGTGTGGTTACAGGAGATGGTTTGGTTTATGGAGTCTGTCATTGCTTGGTAAGTGAGTGTGGTGAACTCGTCACATGTGGTCGGTGTGTTCAGATCTATTAAGTTTTCTAGACGAAGGTTGAAGGTCATCCAGTCTGCGTGGTTTAGGTTGAATCTGGGTGATGGTGGGGGGTGGGTGCCTTTGGGTGCATTGGTATGGAGGAGAGCTGCGTGGTCATCTTAGTATAGTGTTTTGAGCTCCCAGGAAGCTGCGGCTGCAAGGCAATGATGCAGAGATCCATCGATGTGTTTGCTCTGTAGGTAGGCAAGCCATCGTTGAGGATAGAATGGGATGTTGAGTAAAGGATCTCTGATAGGAGGGCACAGTCTCAAGGGGGAATCAATGTTGTTGCGTCCCCAGGAGGAGTGGTGGGTGTTAAAGTTTTCCATGACAACTTTCTGTGCCATTGCCGAGGGCCCGGAAGATATGGTTTAGAGTATAAGTAGTGTTGACAGGGTTGTAAATGCTGTATACATCCATGACGGAGTGTGCTAGGTCGAGACGTATGCTAAGGGTGTCGGCATGAGGGTTGAATCTGTTGGGTGGAATTTTGGGGTAATGGATGTGGTTGATTACAAAGGTGGTGGTTCCTCATGAGGGTCTGCCTGCTGCTGCACGTCTTACTTCGGGGATGTGGTATGTGGTGTAGCCTTTGATATGGGGTGGATCGATGAGGAAGGTTTCTTGGAGAAGTGCAACATCAATTTTCTCTCTCTTTAAGGTGTTGCCAAGAAGAGCTCTCTTGGATTTCAGTCCGGCACAGTTCCAGGAAAGACCGTGGTCATGACAATCAACCCCCCCTCCCTCCTCCCTCCCCCACTCCCCCCCACACACAAACCTCCACTGCTCTCCCTCTATGTTATACAATTCTGGTCATCAACAATCCCACCGCTCATACAACCCCCTTCTCACACATTCACGCCTACACCGCCTCATCCAAACTCCCACCCTGACCCCCCACCCCAATTCCCACTCTACTCCACTCCCTCACCCCAACTCCCAGTCTACCCCACCCCCTCACCCCAACTTCCACTCAGCTCATCTCCCTCACCCCAACTCCCAGTCTGCCCCACTCCGACACCCCAACTCAAAGTCTGCTCCACTTTCCCAACCCCAACTCCCACCCTGCCTGACCCTCACCGTATTTCCCACTCGACCCCATCCCACACCCCACCTACCACTGTGCTTCACTTCCCCACTCCGAATTCCCACTCGACCCCACTGCCTCACTCCAAGTCCAACCCCCAAGCCACCCACCCGCGACCCTAGGGGATGCCCACCGGCTATGAGATAGCCTATCAGAGTGTTGCCTCGATAAAAGATTCACCTGGCACTTGTAGTACATGGACGAACGTCAATGTAGTGTAAATACGGGCAAAAATACCTTTACTATAGAACAGGAAGTAGAATGCCTGCCTCCAGTATCAAATGGATACTTATATAGGCACAGAGTTGGTGAAATGGGAGAGAATGCAAAAAGACAAGATGGCAGCCATAGAACGCCATCGATTTCACTTTTAAATCTTATTAAACAAGATATTTTATTATATTTATCAACTCAAAGGTAGCGGGGAAATATGAGACATATACAAAGAATAAATGTTGCTTCTTAGATTGTGAAATTAGGCTCTCATTTTATTTCCCCGATTTTTCAACCGTTTACATATAGGGCTGGTATTCACCGGTCTACTGCGAGTACCTGGTGAATCCTGGTGGTTGCCCTGTTCGGGTCACTGGCATCGAAAAGTTTATTCAGCAAAGCACTGGTGGCTCCCTTTTTTCTGTGTGTGGAGGTAGGGAAGCGGGAAGGGGGGGGGGGGTAGTGGTTCCTTTCGAGATGGATTCCTCGGCAGGTTTAGGGATGGCTTCGTCAGAGTGTGGCTTCAATAAGTGACTTCGAGGTGGCTTTCCACTGTTTGGTTTCCTGTCAGCGATCTTTCATAAGACACCTTTCTTTCATAATTAGTAACTGAATAATCCATAGGTAGCGGGATATGATCGATACCATCAAAATTATAAGTTGTTGTTGATATTTGTTGGTGTTTTACATCGTGGCAACATCGTAGGTCATATCCGGATGGGTACTGGTTTGTGCCAGTGCGCACATACTGCAACTGTATAGTGCTGCCCCACTGGGGGATCAAGTTGCCAGCACCATCACCTGATTTCCCACTCAGTCACAATATCCTGCCACTGAGCAAACCAGTCCTTGCCGAGTCCTTGTGTATGAGGGTTGCTTGGTTGGTTGTTGGAGATTTACGTCCTAGCAATAGCTAAGGTCATATCAGGATGGGTGAGCACTCATGGGCACTCGACTTTATAGTGCTGCCCCACTTGGAAATCAGGCACCAACACCATGACCCAATATCCCACTCATTCACATTATCCTGACACTGAGCTAACCAGTTCTTGCCCTATGCTATTAATGCTGACCCATAGGCTAATTAAAATTTGTATCAATCGTTGGTCTGAGTCGACCTGGAAGAGAACTTCCGATCTCCCGCATGGGGGGACCGCGATCTACCGATTCGGCCACCAAGCCCCCTCTCTACGCTATTACTGAAGTCGGACATCCACAAACCCACTTAAGCAAGTCTGTGTTTCCCCGAAGAATAACTAATCCTTCAGTATCGTATAAAATATGGAATCAGGAAAATGTATTTGATAAAAGGTATCTGTAATCATTAGCTAATTATCGCTGAGACTCAGAATTATCACGGTCATTTACCTCCTGCTCATTATATAGGCAATATGGCGAGCACCGAATCAGCAGACGGTGTGACGCATGCGCCGAGGTACTTCCTTAATCAGGATCACCTTCCGGTTTACTTTGAATGGCCCGCTCAGAAACCTGCCTGGCAACTTATCAGTATTATCGCCAAGTCCTAATTGTGTCGTCCATTAGTACAGAACAAAATGGTCTAGGCCGCTATGATCTTCTCAGCGTGTGTGGGCGTTTATAATGATATATATATATATCTCTATATATATATATACATTTCTGCAGCTATAGGTAAAGATCACAGGTGGAGCTGGTAGTGCATTGCGCGCCCATTGGTGGCGCCAGCAGCGCAGTTTGGTAGAGAAATACGAATAATTGATGGCGTTAGGAAACTTCCAGTTTTTATATGTGCATAAGTCCTTATATATCACCTACAGACACACACATATATACTATATATAAAAAAAACGTTCAAGCGTATTGAGTGTGCAGCCCCCACAGATGGGGGGGAGAGCAGAGCATTCTGGGACCCCCCCCCAACCCCCAACCCCCCAACCCCCCCAACCCCAGGAGGGGGGACGCAATAAGGTTTCATACCTTATTACACGCGATAAGGGGCTTATCACTATCCATATATATATATATATATATATTAGCTCGATACTAAGCATCTGGCTACTCGTAGCCCAGGGAGAAGGAAGCACATCCGGGTCCAGCAATTAGCATAATCTACTCACAACGGGAGCACATTTGTTGAGTAGCTCCGGCAGTTTTCTACATTTTCGACTAAACCAAACATATATATATATATACATATATATTTATATAAAGTGAAACCCCATTAAAACGTGATGATTGGGGTCGAAGAAATGTGATCGTGAAAAAAGTAGGATCTAGCTAAATTTGGGTTCAGTTAATTGACTTATATTTTAATAAAAGAGCACGTTGTCCAATGACTAATCGTGGTATATCCGATATCGCATAAGATTGGAGTGCATGAAATGTTGGCTTCACTGGATAGATATGTTGGGGGGGGGGGGTGATGACTATGGGAAATATTGTGCCTAAAGGAGGATTCGAGCCCACATTCTTGTCATTCTGGCGCTAGCGTGCTAACCATTTCACTACCTCAGTTCCATGATCTAATCACCAATCTACCAATCTACATGGCCCCTTGTCTGAGACGTACAGCAGACCACTTCCACTCTATAGGCAAATAATTGGTCAGTAATACTGATATCCATAACAAGTTATAAGGAAATCGGAGGTAGAAAATATTGATATCCCTAACAGTCTATTATAGGCAAATAATAGTATAGTTAGACGAATCTTACCTTGGTACAGATGATGGATAACTCTTGTTTTCCCGAGGTACAAGCCTCGGGTAGTCGTGGACTAGGGAGAAGGAAGCAACATCCGGTTCAGCAATCTTCACCTAATTATTCAGGATAAAAATGAGCTTAATGATTGGAATTCCTCATGTTTTCTTTTTGGCACAAGCAAAACGTAATAGTCGTGGCAGGGTGTGGTGGGCGGGCCCTAGTCCACGACTACCCGAGGCTTGTACCTCGGGAAAACAAGAGTTATCCATCATCTGTACCAAGGTAAGATTCGTCTAACTATACTATTTTACCTCGGTACAACGCCTCGGCTACTCGAGGCCGAGGGAGACTTTACGTAGACTCATTTTTACCCTCTATTATCTGATAAACATAGTAACTTTTCAGTTGTAAATTCCAATTTTGTAAATTCTCACACATCTTCTTAGTTGGTGAGTAGGTGGGTTACAACCCCGCTCATCTTATCTAGTCGCTTGTTGCCATATTTAGCCAACGACCTTGCCGTCTTGCAGCCGGCATATGCTAGGATTCTCTTCACTGAGATTCCCAATTGTCTCGTCTTCGAGACCATAGCACCTCTTATAAAGTGCGAAGCGTAGCGTCCCATGTCAAAGCCTGCTGACTTGAGCACGTGAATCGTCCAACTGGCGATCATGTCTCTGGATAAAGCCTTATGTGGCTTTATGAAGCTTACCAAAAGCTGTCTGGAATTATGTATTCCTTTTATCTTGGATATATAAGCCCTAATGGCTGACACTACACACAGTTTCCTGTCATGTGGGAACCCATTAAAAAGAATCAAGGAGAGGGGATCTCCTGTACTGTTTGATTTTAAAAATTTTCCAAATCAAACATGGCCTCCTTGTTATCAATGTCTAGTCCAGTAAATAAAAAGGTCAACAATTACTTGGGCCCTATGACTGGTTACCCAAAGTAACAATACAGCTAATTTATAGCCTAGCTATTTATCTATAGATGTCCCTAACTAGACCATTTTCAAGAAACTCAAATACCCCTGAGACATCCCAAAACCTATTATACTATGGTTTAGGAGGGTTTCTTTCATATAATGACCTCCCGAAACACTGAAGGACTTCGTGTTTCCCAATTAATTCTCTGTCAATCCTTGGTAAGATGACCGAAAAAGCTCATCGAGCTGCATTAATGGCTCCATAACCTAATCCATCATCCTGCATCATTCGTAAGATGCGGACTACCTCGGCAAGGGATGGTTCCATTGGCTTAACTTTCTGTATTTAAACAAACAAACAAAAATGCCCCATTTATTTTGTGGATGGCATAAACATTATTTATGTAACTTGTTATTCTTTCTTGATTCAAACCAATCAAATTATTGAACCAATATCATCATTTAATGACCAGTCCAAATAATCATGCCGAGTAACTTTCTCTAAACCAAAGCGTTGTAACTATGTGTTCGAAAGGAATGCCAGAAGGGGTGTTGTTAACACATCCCCACGCATCATTAATGCTTAAAAAATGTTCCCTTACGTGTAGGAAAATTATAAAGTCCTTAGCTCTTAAGGCTAATACTTCCAACCATGGCTGCATGTCCCAAACAGGGACCATCAAAGCCCTCCTTGCTACTCTGCCGATTCGGCTAAATCTTTAGGAAAATGTAATAACATTTATTTTCCCCCCAAATCAAAGAGACAACATCCACTTGCCAAAAATCTTGCTCTGGATGCCATGAACAATTTTATAAAATGTTATTATTTCATGATGCCAACAAAATATATGTGGCTTCCCCAATTCCAATTTAATTTCGCTCTCTTATATATGAGTTGGACATTGTCCTTCCCATGTTGCGAATGAAAGCCATTACTGTAGTACTATCTGTCACCTGACATAGCATTAGGGCATGCCGGCTAAACACCTAACCCTAAATACACTGCTTCTCAACTCTAGAACATTAATATGATCTAAGTTCTTCATCAAGTCAACGGCCTTTCAAAATCCATTTTAGTTCTGTCATATGCTTTCCAGCAACTCCTAACTTCATAAATGTGGTACCTAAACCATTTACTGCATTTTGACCAGATGCTTTTGACTGCTCAGCAAACCATGAATCATCACTGTCCGGGAACATCCTACCCTTCACTTTTCATGAGCAAACAAATTAACAATTTGTAACGAAGGGAAAGCACAAGCTAAACCACTTGGTAAACAAGTAAATTCATATAGTTGTTCATTTGAAATAAACCTTACAAAAGTTTGGTCTGTTTCATAACTTGGTCGGTAACTGCCAGTGAGCAGCTCGACTATGACTGAACCATAATGAATGAATCATCAATTTATGGAAACCTTACCATTATTTTTACCTCCTGGAAAAAACCATTTCCATGGCCCTCTGAGTTTGCTTTGCAACCTCTCCTTATTCTCTTGAGATATTGAGTGAGAGTATTACTCCAGCTTCATGAGCCGATTCTCTAGCCCAGCTGGCCGACATCTGGCCTGCATAGCTCCCCTAAGACAGGTTATACCAGGGAGGGCTTAAACCATCACTACCGGTAACGAGTAATTATCATCAGAAACGGGAGCCTTGGGGTTACTTCCCATCGTAAGCAAACAACCCTTAACTCAAAGATCTCAGGATCATTGAAATATAGAGTGCTCAACCAACTATTTGTTTATTGTTTCCTCCTAGAAAAATCTATAATCATATCCAGACTGGTACCGTTAGTAACAGTACAACCCATGGCTCGCAGCCAAAATATCTCTCAGGCCAGACACCCTATAACCATCAACAGAAAGTTCGAGTGTGGCCATCCAACAAAATGATTTTATTTTCATCCCCAGAACCTCTAAGTTCATATCAGGACGTACATAATGTGGCTTCAACCAACCTCTGTATTCGCTTGGTCACAAGCGGGTTAATCGTAATATGGCATCAGCCAACAAAACTCTCCGTTTGTCAAAGTGATGTAACTTCAGGCAACCTCACCCTCCATTAGGTAACAGACCGCCTAAACGGGATGTGGCTTCAGCCAACATCATTCACCGTTTGGTAACAAGCAGCCTAACCGGAATGTGGCTTCAGCCAACATCGCCTTCCATTTGGTAACGGACAGTCTAAATGGGATGTAACTTCAAACCACACCACTCTCCATTTTTAATGGGCTACAAAAATAATGTAGTCACAAACATCATCTCTCTCCGCTCGGTCCTAGGCGGACAACCGTGATGAGACATCAGCCTAAACAGGATGTGGCTTCAGGCAACATCTTTGGTAGCAGGCGGCCAAAAGGAAATGTGACTACAGCCAACCTCGCCCTCCATTTAGTAAGGGACGGCCTAAACAGGATATGGCTTCAGCCAACATCGCTCTCAGTTTGATAGCAGGCGGCCAAACAGGATGTGGCATCCGCCAACATCACTCTCCGTTTGGTAACAGACGGCCTAAACGGGATGTGGCTTCAGCCAACATCACTTCCCGTTTGGTAACCGGTGACATAACCTGATGGGGTCACAACCATCATCGCTCTAGGCAACGGGAGGCATAAGCGTAATATGGCTTCAGCCAACATCGCTCTCCGTTCTGGAACGGGCGACACAACAAGATGTGGCTTACAGCCATCATCGCTCACCACTCGGCCACGGGCGGGTAAATATAGATGAGGCTTCCACCAACATGGCTCTCCATTAGCCAACAGCGGCATAACCGTGATGCCATCATCGCTCTCCGTTGTGCAACGGCGGCTTAAACGTGATGTGGCTTCCGCCAACATCGCTCTCCGTTCGGCCACGGGCAGCAACTACTGGTGTTGGAGAACGTATTTACACCGTTCCAACACAGGCGTGTAAGCTAATGTGTCATGTCGTAGGGTAACGGTATGGAAGCCAAAACCAAACGAGGGGTAGGGACCAGTATATCGGTACCCTCCCACACTCTCTGTTCTGTACACTTCTCCCTCCTGCGGCTACTGCGCCAGCAAGTTGGAGAAAATGCTACGAAACTCGGAGGTACGCCTTAAAAAATTGGGAATCCAAAACAGAAACCCAGGATTAATTTCCAACGCGAATCCATAAAAGAAACCGAGGAAAAATCCCAACGAGATGAGTCTCCAGCCAACATCGCTCTCCGTTCGGCAACGGGCGGCTTGTTGAACCAAAAATCTTACCTGTGATGTGGCAACCACCAACATCTACATACACAATTTTAATTATAAAATAATTCCATAAAAATGGAAAAACACCACTAGATGCTCAATGCATTCGATTAATAATAATGTAATAAACATATCTACACAAGAAATACGTATCCTCCTGTATTCTTGGGTTTAAACTCATAAGAATAGCCGCTAATGCAATAGCGACAATCAGGTTGAGCAACCGACCAAAAGTAAACAATCACGGTGAAGTCAATCTACCGTACCGGCTCCCGAATCGGTTTAAAGTCAATCAATTGTTTAATATATCCGCAATATTCTAATATTCGTAGAGAATATTGTTATACATGTTTCCTCCAGTATTCTTGGGTTTAAAGTCATAAAAACGATATGAAACAATATCGAATATCGAGTCGGAAATCCGACCAGAAGTAAACCACACGGCGATGTCAACTCTACCGTACCGGCACCCGAATCGGTTTTTCGCCAATATATTCTTTAATATACTCACCAATATTCTAATATTCATAGAATATTGTTCTCCACAAGCAATACGTATTCTCCTGTATTCTTGGGTTTAAACTCATAAGAATAACCGCTAAAACAATAGCGATAATCGAGTCTGGAACTCCGACAAGAAATAAACAACATGGCGCTGTCAAAGTACCGTACCGGCACACAAGTCGGTTTTTCACCAATTCTTTAATATATTCGCCCATAAAGAAAACTATTCTACACAAGAAATATGTATCCTCCAGTATTCTTGGGTTTTAAAACCATAAACAGCTATAGAAGCATAGCGAAAATGGAGTTTGTCACAAATAAACCAACATGGCGAATGGCAAATCTAGCGTACCGGAAATTTCAACGGTTAACCAACAGTAACTTCATTAATATGGTCGCCAAATTAACCAAACTTTCACAAAAGTTGCACAATATCTTAATAAAGCATCCTGTGAAAAATATCCAGAAACTAACCACAAATTCTGGAGTTATTTGTAGAAAAAGAACGCTGTAGAAAAAGAACGCTCGCGAGTGGAATATGCTAATTGCTGAACCGGGTGTTGCTTCCTTCTCCCTCGGCCTCGAGTAGCCGAGGCGTTGTACCGAGGTAAAATCGGTACATAGTAGACACATCCAAAATAGGTAATAGGCAACTCAGAGGTAGATAATATTGATATCGATATCAGGTTATAGGCAGATCAGAGATATATAAAATTGATAACCCTAATAGTCTATAAGCAATTCAGAAGTGGACAATCTCAATATCCATATCCATAACAGGCTATCGTCAAATGAGAAGTAGATAATTTTGATATCCATAACAGTCTACACACACATCACAGGGAGATGATATTTATATCCCTCATATTAGGCAAATATATACTGTGAGTGTGTAGGCAAATCAGAGGTAGATAATATCGATATCCATAACTGTCTATATAAGCAAATATATAAGGTGAGTCTGTAGGCAAATCAGAGGTAGATAATATCGATATCCATAACTGTCTATATAAGCAAATATATAAGGTGAGTCTGTAGGCAAATCAGAGGTAGATAATATCGATATCCATAACTGTCTATATAAGCAAATATATAAGGTGAGTCTGTAGGCAAATCAGAGGTAGATAATATCGATATCCATAACTGTCTATATAAGCAAATATATACTGTGAGTCTGTAGACAAATCAGAGGTAGATAATATCGATATCCATAACTGTCTATATAAGCAAATATATACTGTGAGTCTGTAGGCAAATCAGAGGTAGATAATATCGATATCAATAACTGTCTATATAAGCAAATATATACTGTGAGTCTGTAGGCAAATCAGAGATAGATAACATCGATATCCATAACTGTCTATATAAGCAAATATATACTGTGAGTCTGTAGGCAAATCAGATGTAGATAATATCGATATCCATAATTGTCCATTAGGGCATATCCAAGTAATCGGAGGGTGGTTAATTTGCAAATGTATGAGGTTGGTTGGTTGTTGGAGTTTCACGTCATGGTAACATCTAAGGTCATATCGGGAAATGGTGAGAGTACACACTCATGGTGAGTTTATACTGCTGTCCCACTGGGAGGTCAGGCCATCAGTACCATGATCTGATATCCCACTCAGTCACATTATCCTGACTCTGAGCCCACCAGTCCTTGCGCTATCGTAATAATGCCGAGCGCCTGGCTAGGGAGCGATAAGTTGTTGAAGATATATACTGCCTAGTCTGAATATACTTGTTTTCAACATTAGACAGTTTGTCGATAGAAAGCCAGAGCCTACACTTTTACCGACCCAAGGGATTTTTAACCTCCCACACCACATAGACATGGTATGAGAGCAACTGGCCTTTGATGATGCTGTAAGTTATACATCCCGGTGGAAATCCAAATTGGTAGAGGTGGGGGCATGGGGAATTGAACCACTGAACTTCAGATTAGGAGTCCAACCTAGAAAAAAGTCAGACACTCTAACCACCCCACCACAGAGAACAAGTATCCATTTTTAAGTCATTGGTTTGATTAGTGTTGGGCTACTCACATCTCATCATCCATAATATTGTGCTTACAGTAGGTTTCGAGCCCACACACTTCTTGTCATTCTGGCGCCACTTGGCAGTCACTCCCCCTCGTTGAGTGTGCAATGATTTTGGTCCAGGGCAACGTCTGAGAGCAAAGATTAGTTTTTATTCGGATTCGATTTCCAATATATAAAAAGAGCTGACTTTCAATGGTGTATCAAGCGTCTTATGTTCCACTCTCATAACCGCTCAGCGGCAGTTTCTAAACCAGTTACAAACACAGGTCAGAGATAGTTGATTTGCAACAGAGTGATAGCTAAATTAGAGCTCAATTACAGTTCGGTAAATTTAAGATATAGGTGATTAATTTAGTTGTTAATTGAGTTATAACTAACTTATACTTGAATGGAGCTATGCCGGAATTATAGTGGAGTTATTAACCAAGTTATTGAGCGAGTTAGTAACCGAGTTATTAGCCGACTTATTAGCCGAGTTATTAGCCGAGTTATTAGCTGAGTTATTACCGAGTTATTAACCAAGTTATTAACTGAGTTATTAACCGAGTTAGCAACCATGTCATTAACCGATTTATTAACAAAGTTATTAACCAAGTTAGTAACCAAGTCATTAACCGAGTTATTAACCGAGTTATTAACCAAGTTATTAACCGAGTTATTAACCAAGTTAGTAACCATGCCATTAAGTGAGTTATTAACCGAATTATTAACCAACTTATTAACCGAGTAAGTAACCATGTCATTAACCGAGTTATTAACCAAGTTATTAACCAAGTTAGTGATCATGTCATTAACCGAGTTATTAACCGAGTTATTAACCGAGTTATTAACCACGTTATTAACTGAGTTATTAACCGAGTTAGTAACCATGTCATTAACCGAGTTATTGCCCAAGTTATGAACCAAGTTATTATCCGATTTATTAACCGAGTTATTAACCGAGTTATTAACCGAGTGATTAACCATGGTATTAACTGAGTTATTAACCGAGTTATTATCCAAGTTATTATCCGATTTATTAACCAATTTATTGGGCGAGTCATTTGGTGAGTTATACATGAGTTATACATGAGATATATGTGAGCTAGAGCTGAAATATAGCTGAAATATTGCTGAAATATAGTTGAATTATAGTTGAAATATAGCTAAGTTGCAGTGCCAAACATAACACAATTGCAACTGAGTTATATCTGCATTATCGTTAAATTATAGCTGAGATATAGCTGACATATATAGCTATGTTATAGGTCAGTAATAGCTGATACTATAATATACCTGATAAATATTATATAGCTGCAAAATCATTTCCTACCGCAGATAACTCAATAACTTGATGTAGATTGATTCGGCGCCATACTACTCAGGTCGGCGTATTAAAGTTAATTGCAAGCCGTTGGCCATATCAGCCACCACGCATCTCCCCTCCCCTCCCCCCCTCCCCCTCCTCACTCCCCCCACTCCCCCCTCCCCCACCCAGCGGCGACGAATCATCACCGCCTTGCTTCCCTTCCGCACTCAAAGGCATCTGGGCACAGCTGACCTTGATGAGGTAAGCGATTTGCAATCTGTGTCCTCAGAAGGGGCGACAGTGCTCGAGTACTGTACTCCCCATGTCTTACGTCGCTGATACATAGAGCGGTTGTAGGGGTGGGGGTGTATGGGGGGTGCATGGGGGAGGGTGGGGGGGGGGGGATTGGCGTGATATAGAAGGACTCACATATGATGTACATTTAATAGACATTCTCTAGTCTGAAAGACATCCACGACAGGCTGGAAGTGTTTAAAAAAAATCATATTTAATTAATTTTCTTTTGGTTTTGCTTCTGAGTGGTTTTCTTTTGGTGTTGTTGATTTGTGTCCTTACATATCAATGTCAAGACAATGGAGTATTGGGTGTATATCGACAAGACAGTGTAACATGTCAGACACTGTCTGCAGGGGACGACGTTTTATGGTTCTTCTGCGTACCTGCTTGACGTGACGTGCTCTCTGCGCAGTGGGATGGGATGGAAAGGCGTGGGGGTGGGGGAGGTCGGGTGGGGTGAGGAGCGGGATGGTGTGGCGAGGGGGATGGTGTGGCGAGGGGGATGGTGTGGAGAGGGATGGATTGGGATGGGTACGTAGGGTGGGGAGTGGAGGATGGGGGTGGGGTGGATGGGGTAGGGAGGGGTGAATGGAGTCAGGAGAGGGGTGGAGCAGGTGGGTGGGGGAGGGGGGGGAGGGGGGAGGGTGGTGGGACCTGGAGGGGTGGATAGGAAGGGATATGTGGGGTGGGGAGGGGTGTGTGGAGGGGGACGGGGTCGGGAGAGGGGTGGAACGGGTGGGGGGAGGAGAAGGGGGAGGAGGAAGGGGAGGGTAGTTGGGTGGTGGGACGGGGAGGGGTGGATAGGGAGGGATATGTGGGGTGGGGAGGTGGTGTTGGGGAGGGAAGATGGGGCAGGGAGGTGGATGGGGTGAGCAGGGGTGTATGAGGTGGGGAGGGGTGTGAATGGAGGGGGGAGGGGTGGGTGGGGTGGTGAGGGGGGATGGGGTGGGAGGAGTGTGTGGAGTGAAGAGGGGGTGGGAGGGGGGTTGGAGTGGGGAGGGGGATGTGGCGGGGAGGCTGGATGTGGTGGGGAGGGATGTAGGGTGGGGAGGGGTATGAATCGAAGTGGGGGAGGGGCGGGGGGGGGGGGCTCTGCTGTCAAAGCATTGAAGCTATTGTGAAGGTTATGTGGCGGGTGCAGCTGAATGTTAATAAATAGTAAAAGATAGGATTTGAACTCCTACCTCAGTGTTGATGAGCTTCATGGAAGTCCCCCACTATGTGGCTTTGTATTAAGACATGGACGGCTCCGTCGTTAGTGAAGTACATTACCATAAGAAGCCACGAATTCAGCCTCTGAATGGAGGGGTTTTGTTCCCGGATGTAGATCTGATATATATATAGGTGATGATAGATCAATACAGAAGTATATATATGTGATATATAACATAGTATACGAGTATGGATACACGATAAGGGATTATCACTTATTATTATGATTATTTATTTATTTTATTTGCTTGAAGATTTATACTGGTTGTCCTGATTAAGTCTGAATAGTCTTGTTTTCACCATTAGACTATTAGGTTGACAGAAAGCCCAAGCCTACACTTTTCCCGATCCACATGATTTTTAACCTCCCACAATACATATACATGGCATGAGAGCAACTGGCCTTTGCTGAAGCTGTAAGTTATACACAGCGGTGGAAATCCAAATTGGCAGAGGTGATGGCATGAGGAAGCATTGTTATACTCCGTAAGATACAACACTGTACCGGTGGCGCCATCTCAGTCCACCTCTCTTCAACCGGATGTTGACCAGTGTCAGTCGCACCTGGAGGATTTTTCTATATATGCGTATATATTAGTTTGAAGTAAATTTTATTTTAAAGAGCTAACTTTTTGTAGATATTTGAAGTGGAACCACGCAAAAGTAATTTTGGCAAGTATGCCAAAACTCTGACACCATAGGCTTTTGCAGTAACATATTCTATTACCTTGCCTCAATATTCCCTTCGAAATAGCGACACATGTTTAATTAGTACAACCTCTTTGTGATCTACTAATTATTAGTTTGTTACTCTATGAACCCTGCGACGTTTAGAATACTTATCGGTACTTCAACCCCAAAGTAATGCTCCCAGCTTTCATAAATACCCTCCATTAGAATAACACATTCTCGCTGGTAGGTATCCTGGGTGGTGTAATTGGGGTTTTAGCACATTCTCCCCAGTTTCAAGGACTGAGCAATAAAACCACAAACACCTCATGCTTTCAGAAAATAGCAATCGACACAGCACACAATGCATTTCAGCTGCATCAAGCTTATGATTGCAATAGTCATATATAATGGGGACCCATTTTCTGCTTAGTTCATTTTTTCAGTCGTTATAATAATAATAAAATATGTATTTCATATAATAAAATTCATTCTTTTTCCTTTTAATGAACACAATGTTAAGAGCGATTAATGATGTGTGGCTTCGGATAATTGCTGACTGTGCATGTTTTGTGGGTTGATTGCGATTAAATCGGCACATAGACACAGAGCAGAATGTATCAATTGAGAGTGCACATAACTACCTTCGTGCGACTGGTACACTTAAAGTAACATTGACCATGTAGAGATAGAGAGAGAGACTTGCAGGCAGATTATGGGATGTAAGCATGCGACCCCCCCGTCGAGTGAGGGATATGATGAGTTATTGTGACTAATCTGCATTGAAATTGGATGTGTGGGTGTGTGGGTGTGTGGGTGTGTGATGGGTAATATACAACGACTCCCGCCATAACCACCAACACGCCCTCTGGCGGAAGTCGCAGAACTAATATTGTGGGGAGCAGCTCACTGTACAGCATGCTGAATGCAGCATATATAATAGAGGATATACACCACCCAACTGAGCTCTGAGCAAAGGTACAATGCGGTGATGGCCTGTTTAATCGCTTCAAATGGGTACATAATAGTTTATTGCATATATGGCCCTTGATTATTTCCCCACTAGATATACTTAAAGTTGCATAATCCGATGAAAACATCAAATTTTCAATATAAAAACACTTATCTAGATTTGATTCTATATATTCAACTTAGACACTGGTGCACTTATTAAGCATTTGTTGCTGCATAGAAGGGCATAATAAGTCAATTAATAGAAACGGTTACTACTGAAGTCTATGGTGGAGTTTTGGTATGCTTGACAACATTATTTTGGCATGATTTGACATAAAATATCTCCAAAATTAGCCATTTAAAATAAATGTTACTTCAAACTGAAGTAAAGTAGATTATAAAGATTAGCATAATATATTTATTTCAGAAAATAGCAAAAACTCAAAAGCATCGGACTATGCAACTTTAATACTGGTAAAATGACAACCGATGGCGGCCATTTTGTAAAATGGTCGCCATTATGGCAATGAGACAATTTTGCGATGGCCCTATAGCTCTAAACATCTTCTTTGGGGTGTGCTCTAAGTCTAACAGTGTGTCAAACCTCATGCTTGTATCATCTAAGGCATAATTATTCACATATCTGCCAGACTATAAAGGTGTCTAATGCAGTTCACAAATGAGTGATATATTTATATGACATATATCAGGTTGATACTTAAAATATGCTCTACCAGCGAGTTATATTAAATACTTGGCTAAATTTGGAGATAAATAAAATGAGAACATGAAAGATTAATTAGTGTGTTCACCACCAAAGCATATCATTGGTACATTATGTACTTCACACCAGAGCCTTTCAAATCCATTGATTATTTGCTATGTTCTGAAGGGACAAAAGCTCCATGGAAAGATACTTTTGTGGATCAGTACTTACATGCGACTACTCATCGGCGTCCCATCCTAGTAACGCCGAGTGCCAGGATAGCTGGGTACACGTATCAATTTTTAAATAATCGCTTTGACTCGGCCATGATTTGAACCCGATGGAAAGCCGATGCCCAACTCATTATACCATCCCGTCTGGTATTGGTAAGCAATACACAATTCATATTACTTTGAGTTTGATATGTCTAGCAATTGTGGAATGGATAAGTGTGTAATGTCCGACGTACACTAACCGACATTCTGAATAGCGATATGACTTGCATAGTCAACAGGTTGGTTGGTTGAGTTTTACGTCCTGGCAACATCTCAGGTCATATCAGGACGATATGCTCGGCAGGTGTATGTTGTATGTTACCTGTTGTCTGGCTCCATGGCCGTGTCGCAGTTGGCAAACAGCTTACACTAGTTACAGACACGCCCATCCTCCTGGTCCCACAACTCTTTGGGCACAATGCCATCTCGGCCTGAATGCGCCTTTGTGGCTGCTGTCAAGGTCGCCCCCTGGTGGCCGGAACAGCTCATTATCCGGGTCCCCAGCCCTCCGCTGTATATATATATGTAGAAGCCGGCTGACTATGTGCAAGTCAATCACGGCTGGAATGGAATAGAGCCTGTAGGCACAGGCCAAACTCTGGATGGTTTGTGAAGGAACATCAGGTTTTAAACAGCAGTCGATTGTGTATGCTTAGCTTGTGAGCTGGTACAATGACCAATTACTCGACAGCTGAGCTAACCGACTTATACCCCTGTCACACTATGATGTAATGAGCCAACGTAAGCCTGACGTGCTCACGTTTCATCATTACGTTGACATAAATTGGGTTACGTTATGATGACGTCAGAATGACATTAGACTGACATCGAGCTACGTCACGTTACGTCGTGTTACGTCGGCGCGGGTCAAGGTCTTGAACCTGTTCAAAACTTTCAACGTAACTCGAACGTAAGGGTTTACGTTCGCCATACGTTCTGTAGATGTTCGGCGAACGTCAATGAAGTTAAACGGACATTAGTCAAACGATGCTCACTACGTTCCACTACGTTCCACTACGTTCCACTACGTTCCACTACGTTCCACTACGTTCCACTACGTTCCACTACGTTCCACTACGTTCCACTACGTTCCACTACGTTCCACTACGTTCCACTACGTTCCACTACGTTCCACTACGTGCCACTACGTTCCACTACGTTCCACTACGTTCCACTACGTTGACCCACATTAAAGCCGGTGGAAACATCCACGCGGTGTAATGGGAAGGTCAGGAGAACGTACGCCGAATGTATGTCCAAGGTACATTCAACATACGTTCAGCGTTTCGCCACCGAGTCATGACGTATGTAACGTCACGTAACGTAGTTCTGGCGATGGAATAACGTACATAACATTCTGTGAGCGTAATGACCTTGTCCTCTCTCGTTGAATGACGCTATCACTACGCTTTACCGACGTTCCGCTCTCATCAACTACGCTGCATCCACGTTCAATTTGTGCCCAAATTTGCATACTACGCTGAGAAGTTTGATGTTTTTCACATTCTCCCTACGCTGACATCGTTACGTCGTGGTGTGACAGGGCCTTAACACACTATATCGTCCTTCATAATCTACTAACATGCCCTACCTAAGTACCTGCTGATCTACCTATTTACAATGTAATGGAAACGGCTGGAAGACCAGTGCCTCGGCGCTGAAAAAATGTATGTTTGGATGAATAAACTGTGTTACCAACGACAACAAACATGTCACTTTCAAGATACCAAGGTTATGTGGCCAATCATCGACCCACTACCAGTGAGTTATGTTATATACTTGGCTACACATGGAGATATAGTATAGCTATACAAATCTTACATAGGTACAGATGATGGATATCTGGTGTTTTCGCAAAGTACTAACTAGCCTGGGATAGTCGTGGGTCAGGGAGAAGGAAGCACATCCGGGTCCAACAATCTTTTACATACTTTTTAGGATAAAAAATGATTTAACTCTATATGGATACTTATTGTGTTTTCGATTCGGTTCTAGCAAGACATGATGTAACGCCGAGCACGAGGCTATGTAGTGACAATTATCAATTATATAGATCATTGGTTTGATTCGGCCAACGTTCGAACCCAGGATCTCCCACACAGAAAGCCAGCCAGTGCTATTACCGATTTGGCGAACACTTGCGGTCAGCACCTAATATGTTTATGGGTACAAAATGAACTTAAATCTGGGAGGTGCATCTTCTACACATTCAGGGCGGGTTAGAGCTTAACACCTCCATTTCCAACCAGTATCTCGAAATACACTTACTCAGTCGGAGTAAAGGCCCGTTTATACTTTTGATGGCACGTGACACCGTCAGCTTTACGCTGGTTGGCGCCGTGTGACGGCGCAAAACGGTGAGGCGTGCTACAAGTAGAACATGGCCGTGAAAGTCTGAATGCTTTGATGCACATGGTCACCAACGTCGACCTATTCTCGATGTCGGTGTGACGTCACAGCCATGGCAACTACTCGCGAAGGGTAAAACAATGCAGTGATGTGTGCTGCAGCAATGCTATGTCTATGCGGAGCATTTATCTTTTGCAAAATAAATTTAAAAGCTTTCATTTGGTCGATTAAAAGGATCTTAATGCACAATTGAAGTGGAAGATCTGAAGTATTTAATTTAACCTAATAGCAATTTTATTTTAAAAGATTCAAAAGCAGAGATAATAGTGAAAGTTGGGATATTCTGAGTGTCAGTCTGAACTGGTGACATATGGAAGCACTAACGCCGTCAACTGTCAATGTAAAGTCTAAATGGGAGCATTGGCTTGTGCCGTGTTGTGCCATTTAACGCCGTCTAGCGCCGACATGGGCCTTTACTCTTGTTTACCAACTTTTACATTGACAAAGTAATCTTAGTATAAAATTCCTAGCAATAGTTATACACTAATTGAGAAGTGTGACAAGCATTACTGTTTGCGTATACATTCACTGATGTACGATTCGATTTGTAAATCAGAAAGTCTGTTTCTTAGATAAAGAAAGCGAGCCATGTTCTTGCTGTGTATGCTTTTTCCCAATTTATAATTGCATAAATATATAATCCGATGGTTTTGAGGGTCAATTTTTCATTTTAAATTTCTTGAAGATTTATACTGCCTATCATGGATAAGTCTGAATAGACTTGCTTTCACCATTAGACAGTTAGTCAATAGAAAACCTGAGCCTACACTTTTGCTGACACAATGGATTTTTAACCTCCCACTACATAGACATGGTATGAGAGCAACTGGTGGAAATCCAAATTGGCAGAGGTGGGGGGGGGGGCATGGCAAATCGAACCACTGACCTTCAGATTAGGAGTCCAAACTAGAAAAAGTCAGACACTCTAAGCACTCTGCCACAGAGAATACCACATGCTGGATATGGCTATTATTTACCCATTGTTTCTACAATTGCAACATGAGACAGGAACATGTGCATCAGTATCAAAATTGTACATGTCGGATTCAATCCAGATTAACTGTTTTGAATTAGAGAAGTTGACGCTTTTATCGAATTATATTGCTGGCAGGACGTAAAACTCCAATAAACAAACAATCAAATTATAGATATGTAAATATCATTTAAATCAAGTAGTAAGTATGAACACTAAAGATTTACCTTTCACTGAAGCAAGTGTCATTATTGTATTACATGATTGATTTTTTTTTCAAGCACAAATAGTATGTATTGAAAAACCAATATCAAGACATCAAAAAAAGCTACCAGAAGGTCCAACCTTGATATCAATTTAAGATATTAAGGATTAATGATGATGTATCTTTAGCAGACATATACTTCTGTATACATGCATAAAAGCTCAGTCACGCCTTACCGGATTGGGGTACCGGATAGAAAACGAACACTGTCTGGTGAAATACTCCAATGTCCGGTTTATGGTACGCATCCGGCGTGTGTGTTTTCTCTCCGGTGGTGTCCGGTGTGTACGGTGGCAAGTTTTGAACATGCACAAAACTTGTACCCGACACCGTCGGACTGATGTGCATGGTTGGTGTCCGGTTTAAGTCCATTTAGTCCGTTTTGTCCGGTACATTTCGCTACATTTTAAGACCGAACACCACCATACTAGAAAATTCTTTGTCCGGTTGTGTCCGGTACTCAATCCGGTAAGGTGTGACAGGCACTTAATATTAGACTGGTGCAAGGATTGCATCCGTACGTGTTGCTGTCTGATTGTTGGCAGATTGATTGAGGTTACATCACAACCACCAGACTGTGCAACTTTAAATAACAGATCAAATGATTGTAACAGGTCTCCGCTCTATTCCTTGTCCCCCTGGAACTGTAAGTCTTTCAATGCTTACAATTATATACGTGCAGTGTGGTGGTCGTGAATTTCTGCCATATTTTGATATAAATGTATTAGGTTCATCGGTATAACCTGCCTTACTATAGGTTGAAATAATTCAGTATTATACCTGGCTGGGATATTTGAAATTGAAACATGTAAAATAAACTTTGGCATGCATATCAACATTCTTACCACATAGGCTTCAGTGGTAACATATTTGATTAATTTGACTTGCTATTCCATTCTATGGAACAATAAATGCATAATAAATACGCCAGTATCTAATTGGGCATCAAATCTAGTGGATTATCTATTGTTTTTATAGTATTAGTAATGTAAATGTGTTATTTATAACTAGGGAAAGCACCTCATATGTACTGTACCTCTGCTCTCTCCTTTATCATGTGAAACATTACTGATATAAATATCACCTTTTATGTACGATGATCATGTGGGAATACATATTTTATCATTATTATTATTATTATCTAGATTGGTGCTTTGGCTTTGAAAATGTAATGCTTTCACTGGGGCTTAAATAGGTGGGTTGATTGATTGATTGATTGGTGGTTGCTTTACGCCGTGTCGGCAGCATAGGCCATATTCACGGCGAGAAATGTTTGTTTTTTGTTCAAACCATCGCTTTTATATGTAAAAGCAGACAATCAATTATGTGACAATAGACACTCATTAAATTAGAAAGCTCACAATCATATATTTGTGGTCAAGGGAAACAAATTCCCATAGAAAAAGAAAAGTTTGATTAATAATTCATAGAATCTATTTAGTAAACTATATGAGGTGATACAGTCCAGCTGCCCTCAAAAAGGCTAAAATGTTTTCCTGTTTTACCTTAGTAAAAAGGTCATGCATTCTGTCTGCAGTGTAGAACCGTTGGCGCAGGGCAAAAAAATCAACGCAACTTAGTAAAATGTGTGTTGAGTGTCAGCGGGGACTGACACCCAATACATTCAGGGGGAGGTTCCCCCTTGAGCAGAAAAGCATGTGTAAGCCACGAGTGGCCAATACGGTAGCGGCTAAGGACCACTTGGTCTCGCGGACCTCCCGCATGAGTCTGTGGTGGCTTTCCCACAGATGGTTCAATTTCTTTAAGTTTATTAATGTTTTCATCCCACTCATGTTGCCATTTGGATTTTATGTGGTTGGCTATTAGTGGTTTCAGATCAGAGTGAGGGATCAGTCACGGTTCAAGATCACAGTTCAGGGCCTTCTTCGCAGCCCGATCAGCTCGTTCGTTTCCTTGTATGACGGCATGGCCAGGCCGTGCCTGGCTATGCCGGCATACAATACGTGGGTTTACAGTATTGCTTAAATAACCTTCTGTCTTCCTTCATCATCATATATGGGCCCCGTGTGGTGAGCCCACCCCCCCTGTCGCCCCCACCCCACCCTCCATATTGCTTGGATTGCTTGGCCCTCAGCAATACTCTCTAGACTGACATACTGTGGGTTCAGTGAACCTCAGACAAAGATGACGGTGATGGACCGGGGGTTCTGTCTCTTCTCTGACTTCCTGCCACAATCGCTAGAATAGGCTGAGATGATTGCGGAATGAACTACTGCCATGCGCCTCACCGCCACTCACCTTCCGTTGTCATGAGGAGACGCAGGCTGGGCGCACAATAAAGCTATGAAGGTAAAGCTGGGGCGTGGAAGGAGAGTGTGTGTGTGGGTGGGAGGGAGTGTGATATTTAGTAGATTGAATTAGAAACACAAATCATGGATTATATCAGCATTCAGCAAACTAGCGTTTACTTGACAAATATTTAGAACCATATTGCACCATAATGGAGACTTGTTTAATATACCTTGTCCGCTCATTACGGATTAGATTGATCCTGAGACTTATTATGTATGTATCTATGTATATATATTTGTATTACAATCGTTGATCAATCAGGTAATTTTTCAATCGTTGACAATTGGGATTCCTCATTCCTCTGTGCATTGCACTTTTCTAGTTATGCCAGCTGGCATGCCAGTCACCGTATTACATCTTTGTGGTTAAATAAAAACTCAAATCAAATAAATTGAAGTAATGGGGCTGTCACACTACGATGCTTCTCGCCGGCGACCGGTGAACGTGTGTTGATTTTGGGCGATAAAAAGTGAAACGTCGGGATGCGCTGATGGCGCGTTACGCGCGCGTCGGTACATTTCACTACACGTCGGTACACGCTGATGGTCGGCGCAAAACGCCGGCGTGCGCTCGTAGTCGCCCAAGGTTTTAAGCATGTCAAAAACAACCCAACGACCGCCAGCGCGCGCAAATATATGGGTAAGGACGTTAGGCACGCGTCGCGCTGCGTTGGACGCACCGGAATAACGTTGTTGGAACGCTAGGAAGACGGCGCGCGCGCGGGAGGGTCGTTGCTCACACGTTGCGGCAAACTGGGCCGTTTTTGTTTTACGCCCTAGCAACATTTAAGGTTAAATGAAGATGTCGCTCAAACCTTTTTTTTTTTTTCCCCCAGCGCATCGACACACGTTGGCCGCGCGCGCATAACGCGCCGTGCTGACGCCGATCTTTTCCCCCAAACCGCCGAAAAGTTTGACGTTTCTCGACGCACAAGATTTTATTTCCAACGCTGACTGGTCGCCGGGAGAAACGTCGTAGTGTGACAGCCCCATTAAAGCAATGACTTGCAAATTGATAATCTTCACCAGCAGGGTTGGTATTAAATATTAGCGTGAATTAGGATTGGGCAGGAACAATGGAATGAGGAAGCCCAATTGTTTGTGATTGAAATTGCGCTGGTCTGGAGGCGGGAGTGATCAGCGCAGCTGGTACCAGTGTGGCCAGGGGCCACTCGCAGGTGGCGCCGATGTGGCTGCGGATGTAACTAACCTCTGGACCAGGCTAGGTAGTTAACCAATGGTCATTATATACCAGAGGAAACTGATATCTGGTAGTGTCCTGTTTATATTCCCATAATATATTATAGATACACAGAACTCTTGTGCCGGATGTGGTGGACTAATCGGTAGAGCGTAGGCTTCCCGTGCGGAAGGTCGGGAGTCAGAATCCCAGCCGTGTGAAATCAATGACTGTTAACATTGATATTTGTCGCTACCTAGCCTCGCGCTTGGCATTAAAGTTGCAAGGTCCGATGCTTTTGAGTTTTTGCTATTTTCTGAGATAGATATATTATACTAATCCTTATAATCTACTTTAATCTAGTTTGAAGTAACTTTAATTTTAAATGGCTAAGTTAAAAGATATTTGACGTCAAAACATGCCAAAATCATTTTGGCAAGCACGCCAAAATTCTGACACCATAGACTTCAGTAGTAATGGGTTCGATTAATTCACTTATTATGGCCGTCTATGCAGCAACAAATGCTTAATAAGTGCACCAGTGTCTAAGTTGGATATGTAGAATCAAATCTAGATAAGTGTTTTGGTTTTGAAAATTTGATGTTTTCCTCAGACTATGCAACTTTAATATGATAGGACAAGGACTGGTTTGCACAGTATCAGGATAGGATGACTCTTTAGGATATCAGGTCATGGTGCTGGTGGCCTGATTTCCCAGTGGGGTGGCAATATAAAGTCGGCATGACTATGCATTGTCATAAGTTTGTACCCGTCCTGATATGTTATATGACATAAAACAACAACAAACAGACATTCACAAATAATTGTTATCATGTCCTACACCTTACTGAATCTATGCATATATAAAGAAGAGTCCCGGCGCAAAATCCCATAAACGCCAAGACAAACATTGGAATCAAACCATGAAACAATTAATGTTGTTACATTCCTTCTGTTTTGTTCATTGTTCCATAATCAGTTCATCATAAGACAAGTGGAATCAGTGAGAATTAAAATCATTTTAATGACATTTTTGGATTGGTGTTTACGGGGTATTTCGCCTGAACTATATATATATATATATATATCTATATATATATATATATATATATATATATGTATTTATGAGACTGTCTCAAAAGGTGATAAGCAATATGGGACAAAACTTTGTCCATTTCAACGATCAACATACTATCTGCTTATGCATTTGCTCAGGATAAACTGATTTGTTTTTTATATGGTGTTTCATAATCCCAATAGAATACATATTGATTTGAAGCAAATGTCCTTGTGTTTTCAGTGTAACCGTTTCTGTGCTGTTTTGTGTCACTCGTTACAATGGACACACAAAAGAAATGATCACCTTTTGAGACAGGCTCATATACGCATAGTTCAAATCCTGACCGACCATGAATAAATAAGCATAGCGAGGTGAGTGGCAAAACGATGCATCGGTGGCTGACATCAGAGTCTGCCTGCCAGTGTCTAAAAGACACATACACGCCATCAACTCGTACAGATCAAAGCTAATCAAAAGCCAGCCCATTTTCATCCAATATACTCACTCCTCCACTGAAGTCTCTTGATGCCTGCGCACACCCACGTGTCGCGCTATTTGACTTGTCAGATTCAGTTTCATGGTTCATTGCAAAGAGTTTGTCTTTAGAAAAACTTGACGTCGGGGAAGGTCCATTATGGATGTCATATATCAATTATTAAGCGCGGGCACATGTCTTTCAAATGTGTGGCTCAGACGCAACTCTCAGAAGTGGAGCCGCAGTTCCTTTACTTATATATTGAGCCACTTCCCGATAGGTTCACTCTCTCACTATATATATATATATATAGGTTTTACTATATATATATAAATATATATATAAATATATATATAAATATGTATATAAATATATATATAAATATATATATAAATATATATGTAAATATATATATAAATATATATATATAAATATATATATATAAATATATATAAATATATATATAAATATGTATATAAATATGTATAGTAAAACCTATCTAAACGTCCACCTCCACAGATCGACCACTCACCTATATCGATCGCTTTATTTGGGTCTCAATCGATCACCCATACAATACCATTGTAATGATACCAACAAAATCCCTAGACCGACCACCTTCCTACATGAACCATGTAATGTCAGTCACGTTGTTGGTTGATTTAGAGAGGTTTTATTGTATGTATGTATGTATATATATATATATATATACACTATATAGATATCTGTGTATATATATATATATATATATATATATATATGTATATATGAGTCTATGTAGGTGCCCTGGAGACTTTCCAATAGCAGCAATGCCCGTGTGTATTTTGCCTGGGAGTATAGGTTTTCTCAACTCTTCGTCCGGTAAGTCCCTATGGATATCCCGGCGGCCACTCACTATTTGCCAGAAAAAGACAGAAAGGTGGGGAAACAAAGTAAAATTTAAAACGTTAAAAGCAAATTTTCTGAAAGCACTCCAAAGAACAATAAACGATAATAACAAGAGCAACAAAAAGAGAAAATGTGAGGCAGACACAAATAACGCTAAAAAGAAAGGGGGCAGAAACGCAACAACAACAACGGAAAAGAATACAAAGGAATAATAGAAAACTACTTTTAAATTAAAAAAGTTAATAAATAACAACAGCAATAACGCAATAGCAATAATATAAACCTTTGTTTGTGGTAATGCTTTTGCGGTCTTTGTTATAATTGAATAACGCAAGACAGTAATCATATATAGTGCCATTTATTCTTTCGATTTTAGCTTGTTACAGTTAGGTTTGTGATGGTATTTTGTTTAGAGTTAGAGGATTTCAGGCACTTAACCCTATCGATCTATGTTATTAGTTGGGTGGGTGGGACGGCAAATCTGCGCTAAGGAAGCATGCCCGATCGGTTGAAAGTTCTGGTCAAAGTGTCTATATTCACTAACTGCGTCATAGCCGTTGCTTGGAATTTGCAGTAGGTGGCGCATCGATTGGCGGCCATTGTGTTAGTTCAAAAGGACAATGTAGATGGCGCCAGTAGTCGCCTTAAATCTACTGCAGATATACAGTCCCGCTCTCAATTACCCATGTTGCGCACATCATGGACAATGTTAGTGCTATTGCGAAAGGGGTTAAATTCATTAAGAAAAAAAACCCCAGAAGAAGCTATATCTACATCGACTGCACTCACAGTTGGTTGTACAATAAATCTTGATCGCCGTTGGCGATGCCTGATTTGGTAAGTGGACTTAATAGAAGAAGTGTTTGAAGATGAGGGGAGTCCTAGCGGCAGAGGCCAGTCTGCCCTGCCTCCATTGAGTATTGATCAGATTCTCACGGACTGTAGAGCCATCTTCAAAGGCAGTTTACCTGTAACATACACCGCGACGCCCGGAACCAAAATGCCCGCCGCCAGGGGTTTTAACTCCGACGTCTTATGAAGTCTAGCTATCCCTGAAGGCCTGCTTACCACACGCAGGGCGCATAATGGTACCAGCGTGGTGCAGCCTCTTTATCTGCTGGTACCAGCGGATTGCGACTGTTGCTGACGGCCGGTAGGCGCTCTAGGTCTGTAATCTGATTCTCGGTTCCTGCTAGTGGCGAATGGATCCGGTGCCTAGCGCCATCTTGGAAAGCAGCCGTCTGCATTGATATTGGATAACATTAAAAATAGTCCGTGTTTGTTGTTTGTTGTTTGATATTCTAGCAACATCTAAGGTTGTATCAGGACGGGTACCAACTTGTAACAGTATGCACTCATGGGCACGGATTTTGTGTGTGGGTACATTAGTTGTTTAAGCAGGGGAAATTTCGGTCGCAGCCGACTGGTCTTCCTCATTCTACTGCTCCTTGACCTATCCTAGTAATGCCAATCATCTGGCTAGGAAGCCACAAGTATCACTTTTTAAGTCATTGGTTTGACTCGACCAGGATTCGAACCCACAACCCCACGATCTACCACCACGGGAGATGGACGCTCTAACTCATTCGGCCAGCCCGTCTGGCTAACATTTAAAATAACGGTTAACATTTAAAATAGTCTGTGTTTGTTGTTTGTTTGTTGTTTTACATCCTAGCAACATCTAAGGTCATACGAGGATAGGTACCGACTTACAAGTGACAGTGTGCACTAATGGTAGCTTGTATAGTGCTGCCTCACTGGGAGACTAGACCACTGGAACCATGACCCGACATCCCAGACAGTCACATTATCCTGGCACTGTGCTAATCTGGTCTATTAATGCCGAGTGCCTGGCTCGGGAGCGAGAAATAGCAAATTTATAAAGCAAGGTGACTGGATATCAAAGACCCTATAACACTAAGACAGCTCACTCCCTATCTCTCCCATGGTAATATCAATTTCGCAGTGCCACCTTGTGGTGGGTTTGATCAGCCCGGCTGCCGATTTGTGTTTCACATGTAAACACATATAATTATATTATACATGATATAGGTAAGTATGAATACACATCAATATAAAATTGCTATGAACAAATACACATCATCATCAGCATCATCATCAGCATCACCATCATCACACATCTTTCACATTCATATATACATTTATACATATAATATAGCACCTGTTTAACCAAGAGAACAGCCAGTGCACCAAGTGGAGGGTTTGGTTATTTTGATTACACAGTACAGGCTGAGTGAGCCGTCTTAGTGTTATAGGGTCTTTGCGGATATTTAGAGGGGCATTTAAGAGGGGCGATTAACACAACCTTACTTATTCACAATTATCATGATCAAATTTGACTTGTCATAATTTGGATATCTGGAAACAGTATATTTCCTGATTAGGGATAAACCAATGCTGATGTTGATAGTGTCTTCAGCCAAGATGTGGATATTACTACCATTCAGCCCAAATGACCTGCCCCAGCTGATAAGGCGACATTGGCCAGGAAATACCTAGACGGTTGCATTGGATTTAACTATTCTATAGAACTGACATCTTTTGTTTAACTGTTCAAAATGGGTCAGGTGAGCATCAATTCAATATTCATATCAATTTGTAAGTCATTGGTTTGACTCGGTCAGGGTTCGAACCCAGGAGTTCGAACCCAGCAAACATGAAACATTAATTGTGGGAAGCATGCCAGAACTCTGACAACCTAGGTCTCTGAAGCAACAGATTAAATTGCTTTAATATTCCCTTCAATTTTCTTGAAGATTTATACTGCCTGTCATGGATAAGTCTGACTAGACTTGTTTTCACCATTAGACAGTTTGTCAATAGAAAGCCCGAGCCTACCCTTTTACCGACCCAAGGGATTTTGAACCTCCCACACCACATAGACATGGTATGAGAGCAACAGGCCTTTGATGACACTGTAAGTTATACACAGCGGTGGAAATCCAAATTGGCAGAGGTTGGGGCATAGGGAATCGAACCACCGCCCTTCAGATTAGGAGTCTGACCTAGAAAAGAATCAGACACTCTAACCACTACGCCACTGAGAAGACCACTATGTGGCGACAAATGGTTAATAAGTGCACCAATATCTAAGTCAGATATGTAGAATCAAATCAAATACAGCATTAAGATATACCAAATTTTCCCGTAGGAAATCACGTGACCATATTTATCCAGTGGTAACGGTAAGACTCCGAGCCAGCAATGAGATTCTACTTAGAGACATTTCTTCATTTCCCAGACACCACCCCACAGGTATATATAGAGAGGTGTATGGAAGTAGTCTCACCTGGAATGAACCCTTTGAAATCTGACAAAATCAATTGCGCCGCCACGTATGCCTGTTCTCCTAAAGGTGCTAGGCTTGGGTATATATGAAGGATTCAGGTGCAAAAAACGACAAATGTTATTTGGACTGAAATGAAAACCTGATGGCTACGTTTTGAGTTGAAGCTGGCATCATTCCAATAATCAAATCCGTTTTTTCGCAGAAGCTACCACGGCCCCTATATCGTGCTCTACTCAATATTAAATTGATAGACTTTATTTGGAAAGCTGAACAATAAATTCTATTTAGCAGAAAACAACTAAAATGGATTTGATGGTGTTTGCGTCCGCACCTTTTATATACACACACAGAGTCTGACAACAAAGTAAAAAAACAGACAACTGGTCTCACAGTGCATTGATTTTCATATTTTTATGTGGGAGGAGTTTATAAGGTCAGGATCCTTCATGCAGTCAGATGCTCTCCTTATGTGACATATGGTAGTAACATGGGGTGCTAAGTTTATTTCCTATTTGTCATTAATAAGTTTTCATTATATTGTTGTTCTTATCAAATAAATAGAAAATTTAGAGTTCTAGGAAGGGTGTACCAGACGTGGTAGCCGAATTGGGAAGAGTGTTGGCTTCCGTTGCGGAAGGAAACCAATGACTTATACAAATCATACTTGTCGCTACCTAGCCTGGTGCTTGGCATCACTCGAATAAGGCAAGGTGTCGTTAGCTCAGAATCAGCATAATGTGATTCAGAGGGATGTTGAATCACGATGTCGCTTACTAGGTATCCCAGTGGTGGAGCACTATAAAGTCGCCATGAGTGTGCACTGTCACAAGCCAGTGCTCATCATGATATTATGTAAAACCCAAACCGATAAAAGGAAGGTATAGTGTATGAATGTGCATACCTTGATGAAATCAGAATATTTGACAGGAATTAAAACTGCGTGGTGTTCTCTGTGGCGGAGTGGTTAGAGTGTCTGACTTTTTTCTAGGTCGGACTCCTAATCTGAAGGTCAGTGGTTCGATTCCCCATGCCTCCACCTCTGCCAATTTGGATTTCCACTGCTGTGTATAACTTACAGCATCATCAAAGGCCAGTTGCTCTCATACCATGTCTATGTGGTGTGGGAGGTTAAAAATCCCTTGGGTCGGTAAAAGTGTAGGCTCGGGCTTTCTTTTGACAAACTGTCTAATGGTGAAAACAAGTCTATTCAGACTTATCCATAATAGGCAGTATAAATCTTCGAGAGTGAGAGAGAGTATATTTCTTTGGAGAAATATACATCGAGGACCAGTGTTCTGGTGCTAACAAAAGACAAATTTCGGCAGTATGGTGAATGAGGTTAATGAGCGGATAGCGAGCAGTGTGAGGTGGCGCCACCATCAGAGCTGCGCTTGAGTAGGTTGGAGCAGTAGATGACTAGCCCCAGACTCCATCACCCGATCACTAGTGGGTGGAGCTGAGGAGTGAGTATGGAATTTCGGGTTATTATACTTGTATAATTCGTATACAGCATATATATAACACATATTTCTTCACATGGGGGAAAGTAGTTGACTTTCAGTTCTTAAGCCAAGGTCGTGTCAGACGATTGGATCGATATTGTGTACGAGGATCAATAACTTATTGATTATTGCTTTCAAATATCGTAAATTGACGTCAAGTTTGGTAGGATGTTTGTCTATTTTTTTTGTTAATGCCTCTAGTGCGGGTGTTTCGCATTGCCTGTACCAATTCACCAATGCATGTGCGTAACCTAAAGCCACATGGAAAGTCAGTCGATAAGTTGGCGTGAATCTTCTTCATCTGGGAACCGGGCTCGGTGACCAAGTCGGTTGAGCTCGGGCCTCGTGTGTGGGAGATTAGATTAGGAGTTTGGTTCCCAGTCCAGTCAAACGAAAGACTTAGCAAATTGATACTCATCGCTTCCTAGCCAGGTGTTTGTCATTAATAGGATAGGACAAGGACTGGTTTGCTCAGTGTCAGGATAATGTGACTGAGTGGGATATCATGTCATGGTTCTGGTAGCCTGATTTCCCAGTGAGGCAGCACTATAAAGTCACCATCAGTGCACACTGTCACAAGTCGGTACCCATCCTGATATGACCTTATATGTTGTCAGGGCGTAAACCTCAAACAACCAACCTACCAATATTTATCTGGGATCGGCGGTAGTGTTATCTATATTCCAGTCAAATACCTGTGGTGGTGGGCAGATCACGGTAACCATGGGGACCGGGACTGCTTGTTTCTCATTGGTAGAGCTAGAAATGCTTGATTCTCATTAGGAGATTGGGGTGAGGTGATACACTATACTGAATCCATGTACTGAATAAATAATAAACCTGAGGGCTTGACTCTCTCTCTTCTTTCACTCTTTATACTCTTCCTTTCCCTTTGCCTGTATTGATTTTACTATAGCCTGCATACACAACCACAGATTCGAGCCGTGGACTTTACAATATGTTATGGGTAAGGACTGCTTTGCTCAGTATTAGATTCATGTGACTGAATGGGATAATTTGTCATGGTGCTGATGGACTGGTGTTCTAATGGGGCAGCACTATGAAGTTGGCTTGAATGAATACTATCACGGGTTGGTGCCTGTCTGAATATGACCTTAGATATTGATAGAATGTAAATTCCCGATAAACAAACATAAACAAACATTTATTTTGTAAGTAATCGGTTTGACTCGATCAGGAATTGAACTCCCAACCTAAGCTAAAATCCACTACTAGTGGGAGTGCAGTTCAAGCGAGAATTAGCCAGGCGGCAATGGCGTGGCAGTGGCGGGGCAAAAGAGTGGCCCGCAGTGAAGAAATAAATAAGATAAATATAATAATAATTAATTAAATACAAGCAGGGAAAACTCTGCCTCTTTAAATATATATAATAAATTATATTCTACATAATCTATGAGACCATTACTGCATAATACCATACTGCACTGTGAAATGTTACCCACACCATGAGTTCTCCCACTGTCATCAGATGGTGATATGTGGTGGAAATCGTATATCGACAGCTTTCAAGATGAATAGTCTGTGTCTACGCGAGTTGTTGTTGTTACACAACATCAATGTCTAGGTATTAGGCTTACACTTGCCGATAAATGGGAAATAAGCAGTGCTTATGGGTGATGGTACTTGCACATTTCCTAGATTTGTTTTGAGCTTAATTATTGCAACAATTTGAAAGGATTTTTTTTGTCATGTATGGGAAACCATTTTATCATATAGAAATAAGCATACTTTACGAAAGCATCCCCAGGAGGAAATATCAGGATGGACATTGCAAATGTAAGTACAAAGGCCCTATAATACTAAGACGGCTCACTCAGCCTGTATTGTGTAATCAAAATGATCAAACCCACCACTTGGTGTGCTGGCTATTCTCTTGGTTAAACAGGTGCTATATTATATGTATAAATGTACATATGAATGTGAAAGATGTGTGATGATGGCAATGCTGATGATGATGCTGATGATGATGTGTATTTGTTAATAGCAATTTCATATTGATGTGTATTCATACTTACCTATCTCATGTATAATATAATTGTATGTGTTTACATGTGAAACACCAACCAGCAGCCGGGCTGATCAAACCTACCACAAGGTGGCACTGCAAAATTTACATTACCATGGCAGAGATAGGGAGTGAGCCATCTTAGTATTATAGGGTCTTTGGTAAGTATCACAACTGATGCAAATATCGCCAAATGTATGCTAAGCATTAACCAGACATATTTAGGGCACACTATGCGATATTTGCGCTAGTTGTATTAGCCTACATCAGCAAACCCTAACAGAAAACCATGTCACTGTGGCAGCATTAAGGGTGGTTGATGTATGGAACTCCCAACATCTCCCGACCAGCCACTGCACGGACAAATAGTTTTGCGCCTGTCTTGACATGTTCTTGCCAGTGTGAAACCTCTATTTGCTCCGTGAGAGAGTGCCGCTGGTAACTTGCAAAAGCCAGCAGCACTTCAACACTTTTGCAGGCAGCTTTCATGAAAAATACCATCAAGAGAAACCTGAAGCTGAGAGACATTAAGACCGACTCATGGACGCAACTCTCACAGCAGAGAGCTAAATGGAGAGCGGCAGTCCTGTAATGAAAGCAGTCTTTGTCGCATCGCGACTGACATCATGATGATGACATTTCTTGATTAAGCAGGGGGAAATTTAACTGTGTACAATTTGTCTTCCTCATTCCACTAATCCTTGCCGGATCCTAGTACACAAGTATCAGACTAGGTAGTGAAAAGTATTAACTATTTTAAAGTCATTGGTTTTACTCGAAGAGGGTTCAAACTAGGGTTTAGAATGTTGTGACCTGCCACACACAAATGAGGTGCTCAACTCATTTGGCCATCCTGTCTAAATGTCGTATATTAGGTTAGATTTAGATTAAGTTAGCCACTAACTACAGAATTGTTGTTGTTGCATTGGAAGGACCTCTAAGCGATATATATTGTAATAGTCCAGCCATGAGCTCCACTACCATATGGTGGCAGCAAGGACTGCTCTGTCACCGTCGCAGTTTACTGTGATAGGTGGTGGTATGGAAGTTGTGAGGAAGTTGATGTGGGACCTGGCAGGGCAGAGGCGGGTCACTTGATCGTGGACGTCGCAGTGAGCGGAGATTAAATACGTGAGAAGCAACCATACTCATTCTCTGCTTGCTTGGGTGGCCTACAGTGTAAGAGTCAAGTTCCGGGCAGCCAACAAAGGGGCCCCATCACAATATATATGCAGGCCCTCTACCGACCTGGAAATGTTGCAGAAACTAGACACGCATCTGTCCCGGACGCGGGCTGCTCCAGTGCCTAGTTACCTTGCCAACGGGATTTTAATCGCGTTACAGGAGGCGGTCCGTGGGTAACTGCGTCGGGGGATGGTTGGGGCGGGGGAGAGGAGGGGGGGGGGGGGAGGCTTCTACCTTGTATGTATCGAGTGGCGAGTTGCATAGCCCAGAGCCTCATCTCTCAAGCAGAGGTCAGGGGGAGGGGAGCAGGCCCGGCCCACCCCTCCTCATACCAAGTGTTTTTTATTTATGAAGCAGTGGGCAGATGTAACCACCACAAAATACTCATTAGGCCAGAGTGGCTCAACCATGGTTAGGCGCATCTCCCAGGGGCCTGTGCTTTATACAATGGCTTACTCAACAACACGTTGTTATACCCGGCCAAATTGCATGACTTATGGTTGTATCCACCCGCTGACCTGACAGCGGGAGTCTTTTAGCACTCCCCTGATGCCCGCCGACCAGCGTAACACAGCAGATGTAAACAAAGGGAGCATGCCACTTCCGGTTGCGCTGCCCGATTTGCGCCTCCCACACCGGAGAGCGGCACGGCCGTGATCACAATGGAAGGTTCTGACGTCACGCGGATGGGCGGCGGTGTTGCGGATTCCGAGGGACACCAGTTTCACAGGGACACATCGCTCCTGCACATGCGTCAAACTCGAACAGCATCGTCACTAACCTTATACATTTAATATAATGTTTTTGCTAAACATGTTTTCTATATGTGTACCAAGCGATTTGTTTGTAGCTGGTGTCATTTTAGAGATATTTCACTTTTTCTGTATTGTCTGTATGAAGACTGCTCACGGCCATTGACAATGCCTTGAGTTTGACGGTATGCGCAGTGCAAAACGTTAGTTTTATTCAAAATTAATAGAATTCAAGAACCCTAACCTTATAAATTTAATATAATGTTTTTGGTAAAGATGTTTTCTATATGTGTACCAAGCGATTTATTTCTAGATGGTGTAATTTGGGAGATATTTGACTTTTTCTGTATGAAGATTTGCTCACGGCCGTTAACAATGCATTTGAATGGAAGTGTCCCTGTGAAACTGGTGTCCCTCGGAATCCGCAACACCGGCGGTGTGTTAATAATGGAGCGGTCAAATACTAACTGTAATAAGCAAATGGCTTAATTAATCCGCCCTGGTGTGTCGACGCAAGGCGCCAGGCTCTCTGTCTGCTCGTTATAAATACGATGGGAGTGTTTTAATTGTCAGGCATTGGGGAGGAGAGCACCGAAGGAGCGAGAGAGGGGGCGGACGTTTGTGTGTGTCACTGTGTGTCTGTCTGTGTGTGTGTGGGGTGTGTGGGCATGTGTGTGTGGGGGGGGGGGGGGTGAGTGTCTGTCTGGTGATGAAAGAAGCCATTGTAAGTTCCTCGTCACTTCATGATTAACCGAAAGGTAATACACAGTGAAAACCTGCCATTTACTGTATTTGATTAAATCTAGAGCCGTGGTATGTTCAACAGCGTACAGGAGGTTTTTGTGGTCACACTGCACCACAACAAACTTTAAATGATATATAACTGCCACTTCCGGTCCTTAATCTACCAGATATACCACACTCTTTTAATTAGCCGAATGTAATAATATATTATCATCTTAAGATTGTTTTTGTAATTAAAGAGCATACATGACTAAAGTTAAGCATGGCCGGAAGACCAGTGCCTCGGCGTTGAAAAAAAGACTGTATTCAGATGAAAAAAATGTTTACAAATAAAAAAAGAACTAAGCATCCAAAGATCCACTCTACCTAGACCCGACAGGGAGGCAGACAGGAGTGGGTGAGGGAGAACTCCTGCAAATCCCAAGAGCATCAGCATACAGTCTCGGCCAAGGCTCCAATATCCAAAGGGAGCACAATGTGGAGCGCCATTCCGGCGCCGATAGGAGGTGACGTGCCTTAGGTTCAAGTCATCGCTCAGGATGTAGGCCTACCTTACTGAGTAGGCCTACCTTACTTAGTAGGCCTACCTTACTGAGTAGGCCTACCTTACTGAGTAGGCCTACCTTACTGAGTAGGCCTACCTTACTGAGTAGGCCTACCTTACTGAGTAGGCCTACCTTACTGGGTAGGCCTACCTTACTGAGTAGGCCTACCTTACTGAGTAGGCCTACCTTACTGAGTAGGCCTACCTTACTGAGTAGGCCTACCTTACTGGGCAGGTTCTGCTCCATCAAACCTCTTGAAATATCTTCTCACTCAACTGGAAGTTTCACTACTGACCGCCTCCACTCCTCGCCCCCCAATCAACCAGACATCTAAACTCCCACTTAGATTGTGAGACTTAGATCATCATCCCACCATCAGCTAAGCACTAGCCTGATCATTACATGTAATACCCACCTATCACCGCCGTAATACCCACTTTGTCTCTGCACTACTAACCAAACCACTTCATCCGCCTAAACTCCCGGTGTAGCAGGAAATGGCAAACCCTGTAAATCACAAACCCCAATTTGTGATTTCCTAGGAAATCGCAAACCCCTGTGCCATATATGGGCATGGGGGGTTTGCAATTTCCTAGGAAATGACATATCCCCCTAGACATCGCAAACCCCCCCATGCTTGGCAGTATTTATCCTAATGAAAACATCTTTGTGATAGTCCAGTTTGTAATTCCGACCGTACATGCACTGAAAACGGCCTTTCTTCACAGTTGTCGCCACTGCGGCCATTATAAAGGCCAGGTAAAGAGGTGTGGCAATATCCTGGTATTATCACTCAGTTTCAGGATCGGCAATGTAAACAATGTCGTCAACAAAATGGCCTTTTTAGTTCCAACTTCAGTCACTGCATACAGTGAATAGAACCATTATAATATTCCAAATTCTTATTTATCCATTATTTAAACCATTATTTACTAGTGTATTAGTTTGTTTTGTTTTTTTTGTTTTTTTTTGGTAAATATTTGTATTCATCTGAATACATATTTTGTCAGCGCCGGGGTACTGGTCTTCCAGCCGTCAGAGTGGTCGCATTTCATCTGTACATAGTGGAAGTGGAATGTGTTGCATTGTGTGCAGCACAACCCATTCTGAACATAAAAGAAAGTGGGGGAGCAGCCTATGCTGCATAGTGTACAGCATATGTACTCACCATAGTGCAAGGTATATGCATCATTGTGTGCAGCACAACCCATTCTGAACATAACAGAAAGTGGGGGAGCAGCCTATGCTGCATAGGGTACAGCATATATACTCACCATAGTGCAAGGTATATGCATCAAGATAGAGTGTGCAGTAATGTACACTAGTGGTTAAATCATATGTTGTGTTTGTATATCAGTTAGATTTGGTTTTAATAACGGTTAGTCTTTAAATAGTACCAGGTTGTGCATGTATAGTGGTTTATATTGTGTGCATTGCTGGTTGATGTAGTTATTCAGTGGGGGTAATGGGTCTAAAGTAGGGGTAGTGGGTCTCGAGTCATTGAGTTATAATAGTTGTTTGTCAAATGTGGATGGGGGAGAGAGTTGAATATTACAAAATGCTACAAAGCATGGGGGGTTTGCGATTTCCAGGGGGGTTTGCGATTTCATAGGAAATTGCAAATCCCGGAGTGTGCGATCTCCAGCGGTTTGCAACTTCCTGCTACACCGGGACCGGGGTTGGTTGTCGAATCGGTAGAGTGCAGGCCTCCCGTGCCGAAGGTTCGGACTTCGAATCCCAGGCTAGTCAAAATGATGATTTATAAAATTACAGGGTAGGTTCAACAACTATACAGCGCGTAACTTGTACAGGATCATGGTCACGGCAATCAGTGTTGTGGGAGTGGGTGATGAAAATGGGAAATATTGTACCTAGAGCGGGTTTCGAACCCACATCTCTTTGCATTCCGGGCCAGTGTGCTAACTATTACACCACCTAGGCTCCACGATATCACCACACTACCCACGCCTACCAGTCTATGTGGTTACTTGCCTGAGAGGTTACTATTAATCGGTCAGTGTGTGCATAACTCCTTATGTGCTGCATTCCACTGACGTATACAACCACCCTATTTATATATATTTTTTTCGGGAGGGCAGTCATCAGCGGTAAAAGTCAGAGGTGTGCATGCAATCCCTTTCAGCAGCTATATAACGTGGGAAATATCAGACCGGCCAGTCGACTTTATGTGGGGCTGTATTATTAGATGGGTACTCTCAACTCTACTCCATCAGCGTGCCAGGGGGGATGGGGAAGGGGGAGGGGGCGGAGAGGAATGGGATGGGGGAGTTGGAGGGGGCGGATGGGCAGGGTAGCGGCAGGGATCGGGGATAGGGAAGGGGGAGGGGCAGGGAGAAGAAGGGGGGGGGGAGGTAGGGAGGGGAGGGGCATGGGTAGGGAGAGGGCAGGGGAAGAGGGGCGGGGGAAGGGAATGGAGGGAGGGGCAGGGGGGGGGGGTAGAGGAGGAGAGGGAGGTGAAGGGGGAGAGTATGGGGTGGAGCTTAGTATTTGAAAGGGTGTAGCGTCTCTGGATAGGAGCCCTGATGAATTCGCTGGCAGAATGAAATGTTGCATCCAGTCAGCCATTCTTGTTGTTTCTGATTGAATTTCAATCCGATGTAATTAATTTACATTTAAGGGAATTGAAATTGTAATTACGGGATTGTCTGCACTGGATGGCTTCCGTATAAAGATAAGGGGCTGGGATGCGGTTGGTGCGTAGCTCAGCAGTGGCTAGTTGTGTTTAACGTAGGGAAACAGCTACGTCGACCAGACGGGATGGCCGAGTGAGTTAGAGCGTCCGTCTCCCGTGCTTGTAGATCGTGGGTCGTGGGTTCGTTCCCGGATCGAGTCAAACCAATGACTTAAAAATTGATACCTGTCGCTTCTTAGCCAGGAGCTCGGCATTATTAGGACGGCAAGGCCTGGTGTGCTCAGAGAGGGGATGGGGAAGGGAGAGCGGCAGGGAGAAGGAGGGGGTCGGAGGGGGAGGGAGGTGGGGAGGGGAGGGGCATGGTCAGGGAGAGGACAGGGGAAGGGGGCCGGAGAGGGGAATGGATAGGGTAGGGGCAGGGGGGGGGGGTAGAGGAGGAGGGGGAGGGGGAGAGTAAAGGGTGGAGCTTAGTTTTCGGAAGGGTGTAGCATCTCTGGATAGCACCCTGATGAATTCGCTGCCTGAGTGAAATGTTGCATCCAGTCAGCCATTCTTGTTGTTTCTGATTAAATTTCAATCTGATGTCATTAATTTACATTTAAGGGAATTGAAATTGTAATTACGGGATTGTCTGCACTGGATGATCGGATAAGGGGCTGGGATGCGGTTGGTGCGTAGATCAGCGGTGGGTTGTGGTGTTTAATGTAGGGAAACAGCTGTAATATGTCAGTTCCAAGATACCAAAGTTGGTGTCCAGCCATACATTATTAGTCAGGCTGCTGGTTCTGCTAGAATGAGTTTGAAGCACACTGCAGCGATACATCTTGCCATGAAACAAATTTCAGCTGTTCAGTGAGTGAACTCGTTGAGGCGTGCCAGCTTATTATACTCGTATAATGGTTTATAACGCATATCTATATATACCTATATATATACAGCAAATGGTACTTTATCTAATGTGAAATAGTGATAATATTTCCACAGCAATCCACACCAGAAGTAAATGTAAGGCAACGACTCTACCAGACTTGGCGCTATCTGTTCATAAGGACCCCACCGACTTAATGTGTATAACCTATATCAGCGAATAGGACAGGGAGGGACGGGGAACTCTCCTTAGCACAAGTAAATAAAGAGCAGATCTCAGCTTCAGTCCTTCCTCAGATACCGGTAGGCATTGACGCAGAGGAGGCACATTCTCAATGCATCTACCTCACGGTTAAGGCCCTGTCACACCTCACCGGATTGGGTGAAACGGATAGAAAACGAACAATGTCCGGTTTGTGTCCATACAAGTTTTGAACATGCACAAAACTAGCAACGGACCAACAGACTATCTATCTGCTACTGAAATGCAGACAATCAAATAACTTATCAGCAGCTACTGTTTGATAAGACAACACCAACACTACAGCTGGCCAGCATTGAAAACAATCCTGGGTACCCGGGCTTACATGCCATGGACAGTATAAATACAGCCTCAATAAAAACATAAAAAAACAAAAGAAACGGATGCTGCTAGTCTGATGTCTACGGTTCTTGTCCAGTTTGATTTAGTTTCGTCTGTTGGCTGTTGGCTATCCGTTCATGTCCGTTTCCTGTCCGTTTCATGTCCATTCGTCCAGCGGCCATTTACCCGATAGTGCAACATTTTGACACATTTTAATACATTTTGATACTTATCACCACCGGGCTAGACAATTCTGTCCGTTGCTCAATCCTGCGAGGTGTGACATCCGCTTTAGGACGAGGCCGGCCATTCTTTCTTTTACAGCGGTCGGGCAAATATACAGGTTGATTGATGATTGATTGGTGGTTGCTTTACACTGAGTCGGCAGCACATATATATGTAGAGTTTTCATTAGAGGGAAAACCCTGGGTGACTCAGTTAAGGCCCTGTCACACTATGATGTATGGCGCCGGCATGTGCATAACGTGTTGAAATAAATTTCAAATCAAAATAGGTCGGCATATGACAAACTGTTCATGCTGCGAGGGATAACAATGGGCATACACACAACCTACACACAACATACACACAACATATGTAATGTATGCAGAACGTATCTCTGACCTATTAAGAGCGGTCATGTGCCTCACAAAACGTTCGCAAAAAGTTTACATATGCTAACGGTACGCTGACCAATGTTACGTATGTTACTCCATTGCTAGAAGTACAGCGCATATGTCAAGTACGCTGGAGATACGGCAGGGATATGTTCGAAGTACGTTTGGAGTAGGTTATGCATCCTTTGGCTGTATTCGGACTGCACATTACCAACAGACTGAACGTACGCCTAACATGTTCCAACCTATCCCGACCTACCCTTAACGTGTGCATAACGTATGCCAACATACGGCGAGCATACACCGAGCGTATGAGAAATGTATGAGCCATATGGCGACATACCTTGAACATGCACACACATTTTTAGCGGCTCGACCTAACGGCAACCTATAACGACCTATGACGCCATATCCCGTGCATACCCGATGTATACCCAATGTATACGTAACCTATGACACTGTACGCCGACGTGTTGATCGAAAATCACATACGTCGGTATACGCTAATGCCATACATCGTACTGTGACAGCCCCTTTAGAGAATGACAGAAAGACGGAGCTGCAGCTACAACAATGGTTACCACAATAGTTTATTGAAAAAGTAGCACAATGTTGCATCGATGCTGGAATGGCATAAATGTGGGTTTGAATCCCGCTTTTGGCATAATGTTCCTGTCTCGTCTGCAATACCTACCACGTCACATCCTAGACGGACATATCTCACCCTGAGCCAGATTCAAGCATGTATTCCCTGAATGCATGACCAGATAATGTCCTTCCTGAGTACTTACTTGTTGATCCTACTTCGTCTGTTACGGCACCTGGTGCAATATTCTCGCAAAAAGGCGGCTTTGAAGATAAGCGCATTTCTTAGGATTGATGGGGATTGCACATGTGCGTGATCTTTGATCTCCTCAGAAGATACGGCTGAATGTGTGCGTGTTGCTGCTGACTGACATAGGTGGTCCAGCGGCAGGTCCTTTAACAAAAAAGTCGGAAATGCATCCTTACATCTCAGGTAGATAATAATAGGGTTGTGTGGATTTATATATGAGACTCAGTTTGTCTTATTCCGGTTTTATTCTCCTTATTCATCCTTATATATATATAGTGCATATATATATAGATGTATTTGTGTGTACATATATATATATGTATTTGTGTGTACATATTTTTTATATATTTGTATATATACATATATATATATATATGTATATGCATGTACATGCATGTGTGTACATGTATATATGTGTATATATGTGCAAGTATGTATGTATATGTGCATATGTGTATATATACGTACTTACATGTATATACATATGTGTATAGATGTGCATATATGTATACCAGACTGGATGGCTGAATGAGTTCAATCGTCCGTCTCCCATCTTGGTAGATCGTGGGATTCGAACCCATGGGTTCGAACCCTGGTCGAGTCAAACCACTGACTTAACATTGATACTTGTCGCTTCCTATCCAGGCGCTCATCATTAATAGGATGGGGCAAGGACTGGTTAGCTCAGTGTCATGATAATGTGACTGAGTGAGATATCAGTTCATTGTGCTGGTGGCCTGATTTCCCAATGGGACATCACTACAAAGTCGCCATGAGTGTGCACTGTGCCAAGTCGGTACCCATCCTGATATGATGTTAGATGTTGCCAGGACTTAAAACTCCAACAGCAAACCAACATCCTCGCTACCCGTCCTGATATGACCTTAGATGTTGCCAAACCATAAAACTCCAAGAACCAACCATTCATTTGCGCGGGATCTAGTCAGCCATTTTATAAATTTGATATTTCCATCATATAGCTACATGTCGAAGCAACACCATACCAAGTTTTGTGTTCTTAACTTAATTCTAATGTACAGGGATTTGACAATTCTCTTTTGAAGCTGTCAATCTGGGAGAATCGGCGAATAGTTACTGTGCAGCAGATGGTATATGATTGTGAATCCTGGAGCTTACCTGTGGGTAATACACTGGTATCATATTGCCTTGTTCTTATCACTGACTGTCATATATACTTGTAAAAGAACGTTGTAATTGTTCATTGCTTCGAAGATCAGCGTAGATCAGCAGTGGTTTTATCCTGCGAAACAACTATATTCAGACTAATAACATCATGCAGTATAACCCCATTAAACCAAACTTGAAGGGACCCTAGAAATTTGTTTGGATTAAATGATCATTGGTTTAACCGTGCTTTGGCTTCGACTTTGACTTGGCTTTGGCAAAAACATGGGTCCATTATGAATGTAATATACAATATATGTGGACACTTTAATTTTTTTTTTTTTATGTATATACAGTATAACCCCGTTAAACCAAGCTCGGTTAAACCAAACAATCAGTTAATCCAAACTATTTTCAGCAGCCCCGCAAAGTATTACAATTTATCATATAAAAAAGTTGGTGGGGTCTCAGATGACCTTATAACCAAATGAAAGTTTGGTTTAACATACCGGAAGTGACCTGGGGCCGGACAATTTTGTTTGGATTGACCGATAATTTGGATTAACCAAATTTGGTTTAACCAACATTTTTATATGATAAATGGTAGTATTTTGCCATGCCGCCGATTAACCGATCGTTTGGTTTAACTGAGCTTGGTTTAACGGGGTTGTACTGTATACCAAATAGAGAAAATGACCAAAATAGAAATATAACAACTGTTAGCACACGCTCATTCTGATACAGTTATTGATGATTATAGCATATATTATCGCATATACGCATATATATATATATATATATATACTCACCTTTCAGGTCATAAGCCACACAGACAGGTCAATGTATCGGGTGATTGTGTCCCGGAGTCTAGAGAGCTTAATGGTTAGGACTCTAGCTCCCGAAGGGTTGGTTCGGGTGGTACTATAGGGGCAATCTTCGCTCTGCTTTGCATCACCCAAAATAACACTAGTTTAGTGACCCTACTTCTACATAAGTAAATCATCCAGGTGACACTGATCCATAGATAAAACCAACAGAGGCCCACCACTCGCGCCACTCTCACATGTAGGCGGAGACCCAGCTGTTCATTTAGGCCCTTCTCAGACAGGGTGAAGAGGGTGGATGGTGGGTGGAGGGGGGAGAGGGAGGGGGATTGAAACGGGGGTGGGGAGGAGGGGAGAGGGAACGGGAGGAGAGGGGGAGGAAGGGAGGGGAGAGGGGACGGGAGAGGAGGGGAGGAGGGAGAGGAGGCGAGGAGTAGAGGGGACGGGAGGGGAGAGAGGAGATGGAGGGGAGGGGAGGGAGGAGGAAATGAGGAGGAGGCTGTGGAGGAGGGGAGGGGGAGAGGGTGGGAGATTGGGGAGAGGAAGGTGACGGAATAGGGGGGATAGAGAGGGAGTAGGGGGCGGGCAGGGGAAAAGGCAAGGGATAGGAAGGAAATGGGAGATGGGAGCGTAGCGGGAGGAGGGAAGGGAGGGGAGGAAGGGAAGGGAGGGGGAGCGAGGTGGAGAGGATACTGTACAGGAAGGGGATGGGAGGGGACGGGAATGATGAGGGCTAGGGAGGGGGAATGAGAGGGTGAGGACGAGAGCTGGGAAGGGGAGGGGGACGAGGAAGGAGTGGAGAAGGAGGGGGAATGGGAGCGGAGGGGGAGGAGAGGGACGGAGGGGAGAAGGGATGGGATAGGGGAAAGGAAGGCGTGGGGAGGGAGGGGGGAATGAGTCGGTAGGGGTAGGAGGGAAGGGAGAGTGGAGAGGGGATCGGGGAGAGGAAAGGGAGGGGAGGGAGGGAGGAATGAGAGGCGAGGGGGAGGAGGGAGGGGAGGCGAAGGGGCAAGGGTGTGGAGGTTGGGGAGCAGGGAGGCGAAGGGTGTGGAGGTGGGGGAGGAGGGAGGGGAGGTGAAGGGGGAAGGGTGTGGAGGTGGGGGAGGTGGGGGAGAGGGAGGTGAAGGGGGAAGGAGGTGGTGTGAGTGTGGAGGAGGGGGGGAGGCCGGAGTCGACATAATGCAATAGTTGAAGCCATTCTTAACACGCTGTCACGACACGCGGGCACGTCCTGCGTTACTTACAGCTGCTGTCACGCCCTCTCTCCTGGGTGCCCAACCCAAGTGTCCAAATGCTGGGTCATGCAGGCAGATAGCTACACGTGTCCTGGACCACGTGAATTCAATTAGCAATGCAGGCCTTATATATATACATACAGAAAAACCTGTATAACTGACCACCTCCACAGATCGATCACTATATTATTATTTTTCTTTATTGTTTTATTGATACAGTATTTATTCTGCACATAGCTTGTAAGCTCCCGTAGGATGCTTGTTTTCAATGCTGGATAGCTGTGAGGAATGTTATGGTGTATGCTCAGGTTTCGGTTCTGGGTTGGTATCCGGGACATCCACCAGCATTTATTTAGGTAGTTAGTATCTATGTTAGTTTTTTTTGTTTTTTTGGGGGCGGGTATAACTTCCTATCATATAACTAATATCGTAGCCTAGTATGTACATCTAGTGAGATGGTAATAGGCTTGTGGATGAGGACGTGTTCGCAGAATTTGTTTGTTTGTTTTGTTTGCAGCTTTCCTTTCACTTGTGCCCTGATCCTAGTTAGTGCCTGGATGTTCCAGAACACATCCGTCCTCTTCGGGACTGTGACCAGGTGGGTCGGCTGATTTTTGGTTTTACCACCTTCCTTTCACCTGTGACCTGTCCCTAGTTGGTACCTGGGTGCGCCAGAACACACCCATACCCTTCGGGACTGTGACCTGGCAGCGGGTTTTGGTATTTTCTCATGCCATAGTGTATTATAGGTTGGGTTCGGTGAGCATGGTTGGTCTGTCTGTACCTTTCATGATTTGTGAATAGAGCTCAAGGTGGAGTATGGCCTCATTTCTTCTGACCCACCCAGTACTCCAGATGGCTGTGTAATTATAGGTTTGATGTGCACCCTCTTCCATGGCCTGTCCTTTGCATGTGTGCTCTTTCACAGTTTGCCTTGACTGCGCCCAGTCAGATGTTATATGGTGCCCATATGATGGTGTATGGTTTTTATTTGTTCTTTTTTAGGAATTGTTTATAGAGCTCCAGTTTGCTCTGACTGGATGTGGATGTTTGTTCCAGGCTTGCGTGGCCATGACTAACACACCTCTCTCATGTATTTTTATTCATGCATATGGTTTCTTTTAGCACTGGTGCGCCTGTATGTCTGGTGTTTCTACCAGCAGTCACTGTGAGACATTGTTCTGGTGTAGTAGTGTGCAAGTAGCTTGAGGTGTAGTTCTGTTCTATTTGTTAGTAGTTTTGTCTTGCATTTAATGTGGAGTTCCATCATTGGGAATCTTTTGTGGACCTGGATGCATACCTTTAGTGCTCTCTTCTACTAGGGTAGGATCATACCGTTGTATATTTTTATTGCCATGCTTTCTGTCATGTAGTATCTTAGTTTTGCTAGCAGCTATGTTTTATAATTAGGTTTCTTTATTGTATTTGTTATCCAGGTGTCATAATTTAGGTGCCTGTCTAGGTCCACTCCTAGATGGTCCATACAATAATACCATTGTAATGATTTAAAAAAAACCTGAACCAACAACCTCTTTAAATGGACCATTCAAAGTTGGTCCCATGGTCGGTCCATGTAGAGAGGTTTTACTGTATCTATATGTATATAATATATATATATTTATATATATATATATTTATATATATATATATATTTATATATATATATATCCTCCGGCCCTTGGCAACCAAGCATGGTTGGCGTGTGTAATGGATCTGATGTGCAAGCTGTCCCCACACTTGGGAGAGCGCTTATGTGCGCATATATTAGTGGTGGCTACTAAATTGCAGGACATAGATAAATACAAACAGGTGCTTAAATAGTGAGTATTGGGGGGGGGGGGGGAGGTAGAGCAGGCGGGGTTGGGTATAGGAGAAAGGGAAAGGGATGATAGATTGATTGATTGGTGGTTACTTTAGGCCGTGTCGGCAGCATAGGCCATATTCACAGCGACAAATGTTTGCTTTTTGTTCAAACCATTGCTTTTACATGTAAATGCAGACAATCAATTATGTGCCAATAAACAGAAAGGGAAAGGGAAGAAACTATCCTCAATGGATTATTTCAGACTGCTTAATTGGGTTTGCTATTGTCATGGGGGTGATGACAATGGGAAATATAGCGCCCAGAGCAGGAATTATATATATTTTGCATATATGATTGTAATGTGTCAAAAGAACTACTATGAATGATCTACTCCAGAAACTGCCTCAAGTGGAAATTTCTGGGCGCGAAAGGCAGTGGGAGCGTCGGTAGTTCGGGTTGGGGCCGGTGGTGGCGCCACCAGTCCTCGTATGCGGAAGGAGCACATACATGGCAAATGCCGATTGGGTAATATTATAATAATATAATATAATAAACAACATAATGTTAATAGTTTCCTGCTGTTATACTTGCATAATGCTTATATATCATATATATGTTAGTAATGTTCCAAAAGAAATAATATGTTCCACCCCTTGAACTGCCTCAATTACTGGTTCAGTCGTAGTGAAAGATTCTATATTATAAGTATTAAATATACTTTTTGTGATGTGAAAAAAAGGAACTAATATGCACCACCCAACAAACTGTCTCCAACTACCAGTGTAGTCCCTGTTAAAGGTTATTTATTTACATATATATGGATTACACCACTTTTTAAGCGAGCCGTACAGGCAAGAGGCTGACTCACGATAGCTGAATAGGCCAGGTGCCAGCAACAGGCAAGGCAGAGAGCATGTGCATTCGCCTGAGTTGTTAAGTGTCAATAGTTGTGAGGTGTCAAGACAAGATGCCAAGCAGAGGCACAGTTCAAGGGTAATCAGTTTACAAATAATTATACTTGTATAATGCTTATACAGCACATATATATATAACATATATACTTGTAAGGTGCCATAAGAAACCTACCCCATTGATAAACAATATTAGGGTTAGATCTACGCTGAGCAGGACCTACGCCACCAGTGTGGCTCATTATCCATGAAGATGCTGATGCAGTGTGGGAACCTACACACCACCGTATTTGGCACACACACCTGCCCAGCCTCATTGTGAGAGTGTGTGCACACCTGTCAGCAGGACTACTCCAGTAGGCCTCTGCACCTGCAGTCTGTACACGGCAGTCACGTGACCAACTTGTTATTCTCCTATTCATAATTAAGCAGTGCCCATATTGCTTTGAAATGGGCATGAACATTTATTGATTCTTCGAAAGGTATCTAATCAAGGTAAGTTAGTTTTTTTTGGTATAGCTATGCCAACAAGGTATAATGGTTTTGTGAGGTTCTAGGCAATTTGGTTCCACTGAGGTGAGGACCTAGACTTTTTGGTAAATATTTCTTTTTGACTGATGGTATCTCGTCAGCCTTTGTAGATGCCAGGGAATTTTGTGACAGGTGCTACCTGAATAAGTAATTAATCAATAAACCTTAGGGACTGTAGTAGTCTGCACTGACCTCTCAGGCAAGGAGCCATATGGACAGGTGATCGTGGTTAAAGTGATTGCATCAGGGAGCTTAAGAAGTGCAATAGCTAACATGGTAGCCCTGACATGGCGGAGGGTTTGGGTCTGAATCCTGCTATAATCATGAGATGTCCTATTATTATCAACACCATAACGCTGGTTGCAGAGACCTCAATCCTATCAAAGACCCTATAATACTAAGACGGCCCACTCAGCCTGTACTGTGTAATCAAAATGATCAAACCCACCACTTTGTGCACTGGCCGTTCTCTTGGTTAAAACAGGTGCTATATTATATGTATAAATGTGTTTGCTTGTTTGTTTGTTGTTGTTTTATGTCCTAGCAACATCTAAGGTCATATCAGGACGGGGTGTATACATGTATATATGAATGTGAAAGATGTGTGATGATGGCAATGATGACGATGATGCTGATGATGATGTGTATTTGTTCATAGAAATTTCATATTGATGTGTATTCATACTTACCTATCTCATGTATGATATAATTGTATGTGTTTACATGTGAAACACCAACCAGCAGCTGGGCTGATCAAGCCCACCACAAGGTGGCACTGCGAAATGCTCATTCCCATGGGAGACACAGGGAGTGAGCCGTCTTAGTATTATAGGATCTTTGATCCTATGCAACCTACATGCTGTATTGCAGTTGGAGTTCCCCTCTATATGTATATACAGTACAACCTTGTTAAACTAAGCTCGGTTAAACCAAACGATTGGTTAATCCAAGCTTTTTTCAGCGGCCCGGCAAAATACTACCATTTATCATAACAAAAAGTTGGTTAAACCAACGTCGGTCAATCGAAATCATCGGTTAATCCAAACAAAATTGTCGGACCCCAGGCCACTGCGGTAGGGTTAAACCAAACTTTCATGTGGTTATAAGGTCATCTGACTATTTTTTATATGATAAATGGTAGTATTTTGCCAGGCCGCCAAAAAGAGTTTGGATTAACCGATCATTTGGTTTAACCAAGCTTGGTTTAACAGGGTTATACTGTACATGCATAAAAAACAATAATTAAATTGTCCACATACATTGTATATTACATGTGCAATACACTCTTACTCAAAGTCAAAGTCAAAGCTCGGTTAAACCAATGATCGGTTAATCCAAACAAATTTCTAGGATCCCTTCAAGTTTGGTTTACCAGGGTTAAACTGTATATGTAAATCCTTTGCCTGTATGTAATCTAATTGTAAGCCATTGAAAAGAATTCCAATTCCAGTGGGATTACAAGTCTTACAATTCTAGTGGAATTGCAAGACTTCCAATTCAAGTTGTCTGCACTGGTCTCTCACGCAAGGATCTACACAGACAGGTAATAATAATGATGCGCGAGAAGGAAGAACAGAGGCGGATGTGGGAAAACTGAGGCGTTTATTGTGACGCCTCGGGCAATATACAGAGAACAGTGAAGGAACAAAACATATGAGACAATGTAAGGTAACGGTACAAGCAGGGCGACAGAGGAGGTAACAGAGGCTGAGGAGGCAGGGAGCAATAAGAGGGGCTCATGAGGAGCAACAGGCTCGTGAGGAGCAATACAGTAAGGGGCTCATGAGGAGCAGAGGATAAATAGAGGAGGGGCTCAGAAGGAGCAGTGTCAGAGTTGGTAGAGGGGGGGCCGAGGAGCCCTCCGCCAAAGAGTAAGGAGAGGGCTCGAGGCGCGCCCGAGGCGGGGGCGCGGGGCGCCCGAGGCGGGGCCCGGAGAGGCAGGCCTGGTTGAGAGGAGGGTCCGGGGCCTACGTGGAAGGGGAGCGGGCGGCCAAAAAAGGGAGGCCCGCTCCTGAGGCCTGGGGGGAGGAGGTCCGGCGAGGGTCGAGCAGGGGGGCCGCGAACTCCTCAGGGCTGGGCTGGGTGGGTCTCTCGTGAGGCTGGGCTGAGTCGTCTGAGGTGTGAGGTGAGGTGGGAGTCGGGGTCGGGTCGGGCGGCCTCAGGAAGGCGCTGTCGTGAAGGTCGGTGCCGTGAGGGTCGGTGGCTGGGCTGTCTGGGGAGGGCCTCTCGTGAAGCTGGGCTGAGTCGTCTGAGGTGTGAGGTGCGAGGTGATGATCCTCGGCTTCGTCGTGTTGTCTGGCAGAGGGTTCCTCGTGAGGCTGGGCTGGGCTGGGCTGGGCTGGGCTGGGCTGGGCTGGGCTGGGCTGGGCTGTGGTCTGAGGTGTGAGGCCCGAGGTGATGATCCCCGGCTGTGACTGGGCGGCGCTGCGATCGGTGTTCGCTGGGAGGTTGTCGGTGGTCGTGACGGTCGGCGGCTGTGGTATCGGCAGAGGGTTCCTCGTGAGGCTGGGCTGGGCTGTGGTCTGAGGCGTGAGGCCCGAGGTGATGAACCCCGGCTCTGACTGGGCGTCGCTGCGATCGGTGTTCGCTGGGAGGTTGTCGGTGGTCGTGACGGTCGGCGGCCGTGGTATCGGCAGAGGGTTCCTCGTGAGGCTGGGCTGGGCTGTGGTCTGAGGCGTGAGGCCCGAGGTGATGAACCCCGGCTCTGACTGGGCGTCGCTTCGATCGGTGATCTCTGGGGGCGTTGTCGGTGGTCGTGACGGTCGGCGGCTGTGGTATCGGCAGGGGGCTCCTCGTGAGGCTGGGCTGGGCTGTGTTCTGAGGCGTGAGGCCCGAGGTGATGAACCCCGGCTCTGACTGGGCGTCGCTTCGATCGGTGATCTCTGGGGGGTTGTCGGTAGTGGTGAGGAGGTTGTCGGCATCGAGGTGGCGGTGAGGCGCCGGAGAGGGCCCCCCGGGCCGGCCGGGGGGGGGGGGCCGGCGGATCAAAAATCCGCCGAGGCGGCCGGGGTCTGTGCTCCCCGGGGCGGTGCTGGGGCCGAGGAGGGTGAGGTGCCTCCCGGCGCGCCCGAGGAGGGTCCCGGCGTGGCTAGGGCGGTAGGCCGGGCGCTGTGGCGGCCCGTGCCCCTTCCGTGTCTGGGCATCCTGGAGCGGTCCGAGGGGGCGCAGCGGTCCGAGGTGAAGAAATGCCAAAGGAGAAGAAAGGGCAGAGAGGTGGAAGGCGGCTGGAGGCTGAGTGCCTGAGGAAGGCCGGCGGGCGGCCTTATAAGGGGGAAGGTGAGCAGTGGCAGGAGAGGCGTGAGTCGCTCAGGGCCGGGGAGGGGGAGGGTGAGCAGCGGGGGGGGTGAGTCGCTCAGGGCCGGGGGAGGGCGAGGGTGAGCAGCGGGCGTCGCGCGAGGCGCGAGTGCTGGGTGGAAGCCCGGGTAGGGGGGGGGGGGGTGAGTCGCTCTCCCTTCCCTCGCATCAAACGAAATGCTTCGCATTACGACCAATGTTGTGGGTGTGATGAAAATGGGAAATATTGCGCCTAGAGCGGGACTTGAACCCACATCTCTTTGCATTCCGGGCCAGTGTGCTAACCATTACACCACCTAGGCTCCCTGATATCTCCACACTACCCACACCTACCTGTATATGTGGTGACTTGCCTGAGAGGTCACAGTGCAGACCACTACACTCATCCCCCTGGAATTGTAAGTCTTTTAATGCTTACAATTACATACATACGGGCAATGCACTAACACATACATACACAGGGTAGGCTCAACAACCATACAGCGTGTAGCTTGTACAGGATCATGGTCACCGCAACCAATGTAGTGGGTGTGATGAAAATGGGAAATATTGTGCCTAAATCGGGACTCAAACCCACATCTCTTTGCATTCTGGGCCAGTGTGCTAACCATTACACCACCTAGGCTGCCTGATATCACCACACTACCCACACCTACCTGTGCATGTGGTTACTTGCCTGAGAGGTCAGTGCAGTCCACTACAATAATAATAAAACATTTATATAGCGCCCGATTCAGCAAGCCGTTCTCAGGCGCTTTACATAACAAACAAATATACAGGAAAATAAATTTCCCCTAGTTAAAAGGAGATTTAAACAAATGTGTCTTAAGACCTTTTTTAAAAGCACCAACAGATTTACAAAAAGGAATATATCCTGGCAGAGCATTCCACAGTCTCGTGGCAGCAATACTAAAAGCACGATCCCCAAAGCCTTTGAGTCTGCTCCGAGGAACTGCTAACTGGCTGGAGATTGTGGAGCGCAGTGTTTGAACATTTGTTCTCTCCTGGAGCATATCTCTCATATATTCTGGAGCCTGATCATGCAAGGCACGATATACAAGAAGCAGCACCTTGAAATCAATTCTCTTCTCCACAGGGAGCCAGTGTAATGATTTCAGCACAGGAGTGATGTGATCAAATTTCTTTGTACCCGTCAACAACCTGGCACCCGCATTCTGTATACATTGCAGTTTTGAAATACTAGGTAGGCATGGATAAGGTGTTTGCATCAAGAAGGCTGGGTAGTGTAATGGTTAACACACTAGTAAAGAACTATAGGTACGAATCCTGTCATAAGCACAATATTTCCCATTTCCATCAACTCGGTAATATTATTATTAAAATATATTAAAAAATAAGTATGCATGCTACCGTTGTAAAACCAGCATTGGATATTATTTATACGTTGTCGGGGATATTTCATTAACTGTCGGGCAAATTGCATTATTATCCTTCCATTCACTATCTTGCTATCGGCGTACCACTTAGGCTAAGTGGGAAGTCACTAACTGTTAGTATGCTCAAAGTGCTATCAGTATTATAAGAAATTAGGTAAATTAAAAGGAACTATATCCTTTGGATACGTATATAAATCTCGATGGTAAATGCGTATGCATTAGCGACGAGTTTTCTTTTGGACAGGTCACTAGAATCGACTGCACATATTATTCAGGCTGTCCATATTTATGAGAACATGCACATATATATATAGTCACAGAGCTGTCACATTTAAGTGTACAATAACACAGGATAATGTGGGTAAGCAACAATTTATATTTTTCAGTGTCAATCTCTTTCTCTGCAGTTGTGTTGCTCGGTGCTGTTCTATATATATATAATATATAATATATATATAATATATACTGTATATAATATATACTGTATATATAATATATATAGTATACATAATATATATATAATATATAAAATTAGGTATCATATATTAAACAAAAAAGCTAAATAGTGTTATACTTTTGCATCCAATTTAAAGAGGATCAATTGTGAAATTTCTTAGTTTTTATTTCATGAAGATATCTCCAATGTCTTAGTTTTGAGAGACCTTAACAGATTTAGCAAATTAGTGGTAATTTCGGACTTGTAAAAAATAGGACAATAAGCCATTTTCAGGGACCCATATCTTAAAAAGTAAGAGAAATATACCATCAAGGTTCTGGAATTTACTTGTATATACAACATACATTTTATTAAGCAAATTACAGTAGCCACACAATTCATTTGTTGAAGTTACAGGCACATTAATTATGCAGATATTTTTAATAACTGCCCAACCAGAAATGCACAGACATCACAAAACTGTTACTTTGACCGGTCATAAAATGGTTATTATTGTCCCTATGTGATTCATCTTTGAGAAATCATCCGATATGTATCCGAAATACATGTCTATTTTTGTTCTTGCCTCTGTATCCATTAGTTTTAGACCTATAACACTTCAAAAATTGAAAATATGATAATTTTAACCATGTATGAGGCTGGACTCGTCAAGTGGCTCGAATAGACAATTGTGTGCAGGATTCAATGCATTGGTTTTTATCTTGACTACACATTGCATGGCCAGTTTGATCCTCCTGTTGTTAAGTGATGCCCCCTTTGGTTTCGACATAGAGGCTCTGCACCGGTGAGATGTGGAAGGCCCCAAGGGCCAGGCACAGCCCCTGGTGGTGGACCATGTCTAGCAGCCCATTATACGATTTCCTTGCGGAACTGTATACTATACTGCCATTATCCACTGGTGACCAAACCAAGGTATGGTGCATTGAGAGCAGATTGATTGATTGGTGGTTTATTTACACCGAAGGCAGCTTAGGCCATATTCATGGTGAGAATTGTTTGTTTTTTAATCAACCATTGCCTTTAAATGTAAAAGCATACAATAAGTTATGTGCAGAAAAATGAGGCCCACAAATTTGGTTTCCTCAAAGACTTTAATGGGATCCCCCTCATAGGTCAGCTCCAGTTCCGCATGCATTCCACACAGCAGCCAGAAGCACATCCAGACTGTTTTGTTCTTGGAAAATTTGAATCCGTTCAGAACTGACCATCAATGGATCCCATTTATATATAATTGTAGCTGTCTCTCTATGACATATATGTTAGCACTCCTGTAATATATAACAAAGTCATCCACGAAAATACTACAGCAGATAATATATATAATATATAATATATATTGGATATATATAGTACATATAATATATATAATATATATAAAATATAATATATATAATATAAATAATATATATAATATATATAATATATACTATATATACTATATATAATATATATAATATATATAATATATATATACTATATAATATATATTATATAATATATATAATATATATAATATATATAATATATATAATGTATATAATATATATAATATATATAAAGTCAGGCTAAGTGAACAGAAGAGGGTGAGACGGGAGGTTGGTGAACAGCCTAATTTATTCGATAAGGCTCTTGGCCGAGCAATAAACGCCCTACCTATACAAAGCTTAAAAGTAAAAATAGATGTGTAGAGGGTGAGGTAGGCAGCCAAAGTGTGGTCAATAGTAGGTGGGGGGAGGGGCCGCAGCAAAACAGCATACAGGCCCATAGCAAATATATAGCATGCACAAGAAACAGTCATAACAAATAGTAGAATAATAAATAATCACTATTATAAAATACCTTCACCCGCCAATTTATATTTATATAATAGATTATATCACACATAAAGTCAGGCTAAGTGAACAGAAGAGGGTGAGACGGGAGATTGGTGAGCAGCCTAATTTATTCGATAAGGCTCTTGGCCGAGCAATAAATGCCAAACGGGCCTGCTAAATCGGGCCCGCCCCACCAACCGCCCCCACGACCTCGATCGTTGACAAAGCAGCAGCGACACGGAAGTCATTTACAATCCTTTCATGCAATGGGGTCTTCAAGTAGGAGTAGACCATGTCAGAGGCCCAATCTCCTCTGACCTTAATCTCCTCGATAGAGGCGCCTGACATGGCCAAGTATGTACAACCCCCCTTCTAAGGGAATGCGAAGTAAAATGCTCCTCCCCAAGGCCCAACCTATTCGAGAACAGCGTTAACATATCCTGATAAGCTGAATATGTCATCGGAAATGAGGAGCTACCCAGTCCCGGCAGGTGAAAAGCCATGTCCCTATCCCGGGCTGTTATATCAGTGAAATGGCGCTCTGTCCAATAGACAGCACAGAGGGCGGTATTGGGACAGCGAGATACGGGTATCTCCAAGACCCTCTCACGAAACTGTATAGTCTTCGAACGACGCACCAGTATTATCATTCCCCATGGATGAAAGAAAAAATCCCCCCTACACAAGGCGGAATCTGAATCAGTGATTTGTGATTTACGAAGCAGCGTTCTAAATGAGAACAACATTGCTGCATGCCAGGCAATATGGCACGGGTTGTTAGTCAATAAGGAAAAAATATGCAACAGCATATGTGGTAGGATAGGGGGGGGGGGCCTGATGGGGGGCATCCCCCTTTTGGCGTTTTATCCCCTTAAGGGTTGCCGCAACCACAAAATCACCGTATTGGATGGGCAAGGCCCCATTCTGTCTGAGAAAATAATTCAACCCCGACAAATAATTTAAGACCGACCTGTACGTCAGCAACCTAGCTAACCAAGCTGCATATAATGCAACTCGCTCAGAGGCACAAGCGAAAGGAGAACTATCAATAAGAAAAAGAGCAAGGAATTAGAAAAACTTCCGTATCTGAATGGAACGGGTTGCAATAGAATTTTGTGCATAAGACTGGCTCTCAAATCCCTTCTGTTCGGCTCGCAACTGCACCAGACCTGCAAGGAAAAGAGATAAAAGCATCGAAAAGGTGGGTGCAGCACATAACCCGATCACTATCAACCTCCCTTATTCGGGAGCAGCTTGACCTAGCGTCCAACCTGCTCAGGGCATCACAAACAGTCTTAACGCGTGTATTAATGTAAACTGAATGGAACACAAAATTATTCCTAACCGACAACCAAAACATTTCACGCAGCATAGTCCTTATATCAGCAAAATGGGAGCGACCTGTATTGAGTGAGGCCTGAACCACTGCACTATCAGTTATACAAACAATCTCTGCATTAGACCAATCAGGCGCCCAGTGGCGAATGCCCTCAAGTACCGCATGCATTTCCTTAATATTAATATGTTTATCACCTAATTCGTCCATTAGCATGACCCCATGGTGACCACAAACCTGATCTATCACACGCTTGTCACTGGTGCTGAATGCACCAACCAGCCAGTCATTCCCAAAACTAGCGCCAAGGCCCCAGCCGGTGGCGTCACTGTACATAGCCTTAGTAACGGCAAACTTCCCCAACATACCTGCCTTGCCATTAAAACTAGAAGCAAATTCAATCCACCAATCAATATCGGCCCTAAAACCTGCGTTAAAATACGGTTCACGAAGAGTACCGATCAAGTCATAGACCCTTCTACTGAAGGTCCTGCCACCCCTAACCACCTTAGCACAATGTGCCAGGAGGCCAGCAAGGCGCTCCAGGTCCTTCCTGCAAGCCTTCCTTCTGGACTTAAAACTCAGAAGTATTCCTCTCAACTTATCCAACTTATCCGGAGGGAGTGATAATTCTAATGATTCGGAATCAACCTCTATCCCAAGGAACCTGTTCTCTCCTGATAGGCAGCTGCCTGGTCAAATGTAGACGCGATGATACAAAAATCATCGAGGTAGTTCACTACACGACAAACCCCTTCTCTGGCTGCACATCGCACAACAAAATCTGAGATGCAAAATTCCTGATAACCGAAACAGCGGGAACCTTGTCACTATTTTCACCCAGGCGAACATCCTGATTGTCGATTTCACACGATATTAACTGACCTCCAATGCCGGCTCTTCGTCCCATACCGTATCGACATTGCTGAAAATATCACAATCACCACCATCTTGATTGACGAATGGCATAGGGGGTGTCAATTCACCCGGCTCTTGAGTGGCACTCACAGCAGTCCTTGCCTCTACCCACGTACTAGTAGCCTGGCACTCCCAGCCAATTGGCGTGTAAGAGTGTCCGTCACCCATCAGATATGTGCCAGCCAGGTCACAACCCCCCCTCATACCATAACTTCAATCTCTGCAGTTGTTGCATTTGTGCCCTTTCACGCTACACTTCGAACATATGTGAGCAAACCGACACTGCTCCTCTATCTTGGTACATCCTTGCTCACTATTGTGGGCGTAACAGGCATGCTTGCTGCCAGTTGGTCCTGCCAACGTCCCGCGTCGCCTGTTTTCAGCCAAAGCCCCCTTCTGTTTTTTATCATGGACATTCGCTTGGCTGTAGTGTAAAACACTCTTACCTGTATGAGCCTCAGTGAAAGCAGCGAAACCCTCCGTTTCCACTAACTTCCTAATGGTGATGTCATACTCAACATGACTGGAATCATTATGCCTAGCCCGGTGAGAGACAAAACTGATATGATGTAGGATAGCCCGATAATCCTCAATCGACATCTCTGGGATGTCTAATGCCCACATAGCCATAGCACACAGCAATTCATAGCAGTTCAATTTATTAACGTTTTTCTTGGCAACAGTGTATCGCTTCAGGGACCACTTACTTCTTCTTTTGCGTGAAGCACTACTCCTCGAAGAACTGCTGTCGTGGCGCCTACATCTCCTTACCCCGCTCCTCGAATGGTTCCTTGCCCGGCCGTAAGTCGAATGGCCGCTCACCGTGTCTGCCGGCGTAGGCCCCACCGCCATCTTGGAGGCTTCCACAGCAACGCCAGCTGCTGCCACGACAGTCGAGCCCACCTCGCGGCCTCGACGTCGGTCCTGTCTCTCTGCTAACAAGGCATCCCTCGTTTGAAGCAACTCGTCCAATTCCTTTTCAGCTCGTAATTCATAACAAAAGACTGGACTGGGAATACATTTAAAATTTATTTACACCTTCGAGTTCATTGTAGCAGTATAGGTTCGTACAATCATTCATTTGTAAGTATACGTATTATTCATATCTATAAGTACACACAGGCTAGTTTATTTATACACACACTCAAAGTTCCGGGTTCGACTCAACCGAATACCTCTAACACTCAGCCGTAATAGTCACACCATTAGTACAAGAGGGTGGGAGGGCGGGGAAAAAAACCTCACAGGTGTTCACTGTATGAATGCCAGAACAAAGTGAGTTGCAGATCCTAAGTTTTCACTACTATATATACTATGGGTTTCCTTGGATATTATTCTTGACATTTGATATGATTGCTTGGAGACATGAATGTGTCCTCACTACCAGACCTAGCAACCAGATGCATAATCCCCGGATTACAGATTTGAGATGAGTGGTTATGGCAATGCATTCAAGTTTGTTTACATTACTTTAGCAACATCAGTTTTGAATTGTCAGAAACACTCTATGTTGGGAGTTCATTCATTTCAGCAGATTTGTTTGGCAGTTTAATAAAGAACAATAGATAGGAATTAAATCCTAGTCTATGAATTACTGATGATATTATATACCATGCACATAATATCTGGGTTCTCTAATTCTTTGAGATTGTCCACTAGCAGTTTGGAGACCAACTTTGAATTTGTTTAATTTCTTTGTTTATAAATTTCAGCAAATAATTTGCAGCAAGGTATTTGAGTTTTTTTGAAACGACCAGACCATTATCTCTAGAATATGAGTTTACCCAGTCTGTCTATTTATATTACTTAGAAGCCCAATCCAGTCAGTAGATAGAAGTAACTCTATGTATGAGAATTACTTATGTTTTATAAGTAGCCAAAATGAATTTGATCTGGGTTCTCTAAATTGTTAGTTTGTTTAATTATATGAGACTTGGATTTGTTAATTTCTTTGCTTATCAGCATATTTGACAAATTAAAGAGATATTTCATAAGCTCTATGTTGCGAGTTTTTAGCCCAGTTCTTCATTTCTAATTTATACTATTTGGCTACTCAAGTAAGTCAGTAGATGTGATGTAACCAATTGTTATGAATTACTCATGTTATTACATAACATGCACAATTCCTCTATGTCCTGAAGAGTCTCCTTGCGTAGCTCAGCCACACTCCTGAAGATCCCCCCCGTCTCCAATGCCATGAAGTCCTCCTTGCATGCACCCTTCGACATCCTGGCCGCCGACGTTCTCCTTGTCTCACGCACAATGCTATCACCCTTGGCGCTGTTACAAACACTATTCTTGTCGTGAGTTCTACCACAAGCATTACAAAACGGCGTCGGTATGCTGTGAGTTTAGCAGAAGTATGAGATGATTTGAATGTCCTTTAGCGAAGGTAGTATATCAAATTCCTGCGTGCCAAATGATATAAATCGACAAACATGGCATCCGCAACTAGCATCACGTCGACAATCATGTTTAGAGTTCAATAATTAAATCAAATTGCTTCATGTCGAGCATCGATACTGTATTCGACACACACGATTCTCAGTATATGGAAATCTTAAATTGAATCAGATTCATGCAGATAGTGAGTTGCTGCTCCACGTCGACATACGTGGCCGTTTCCAAACTCCTGCAGCTTAATGTTGTAAATTGCTTCATATCGATCATCGACATTATATTAGACACACTCTACTCTCAGCATGGAGAAATCTTAAAGGGAATCAAATTCCTGCAGGTTACTGTTATAATTTAACCAACACGGCCTCAGCAACTACGTCCACGTCGACAAACGTGGCCGCTTTGCCACCATCCGCCATCTAGATTAGAATTCCATAATAAAATAAAATAGTCGCAAGTCCAGCGTCGAAAACGTTTCGACACACATGAGTATCAGTATGTAGGACTTGTATATTATATTAAATTCCTGCAGTGCTCAGTGTTAGCATTAAAATATCGTTGCTTCAGTAAAGAGTTCAAAGTTGACAGTCATGTCCGCTTTCCCGCCATCCGCCATCTTGACTAGATTTCAGTAATATAATAAATCTATTTCCCGTCGTGCGTCGAAAATGTATTCAACACAAACGAGCGTAAGTATGTAGCAATAGTAAAATTGTATAGATTTCTGCTTGCCAAGCTTTATAATTCGACCGACATGTCCTCTACCACCCGTTCCACGTCGACAACCACGACGGCTAGCCCTATCTCCGCCATTTTGCTCTTTCTCGATATATTAGAGCAAATCGACACACATGAAATAATAAAATAAGTAAATGTTTTAGCTCACAACACAGATAGGGCAGATGGTCTTCTCCTTGTTAGTTCCAGACATGGTAGAGAACACAGGTAGCAAGTAGACTGTGTTTTCCTCACAATTAAGTAAAAATAGATATGTAGAGGGTGAGGTAGGCAGCTAAAGTGTGGTCAATGGTAGGTGGGGGGGGTATATAATATATCAAACATATATAAAAATACATATAATATATAATACACATACTATATATAATATGCATAATACATATAATATCTGTCATATATGTAATATATATAATATATGATCCATGGTTCTACAGATGCAGCTTGTAAAGGCTATGGGACGATAGTTGTTGGCTTCATGCTTTAATTGAATGCTGCATCAACATTTCTTGATGGTCTGGAGTTTTTAGTTGTTGTTGTTGTTGAAGATTTTTACTGCCTATCATGGATAAGCCTGAATAGGCTTGTTTTCACCATTAAACAGTTTGTCGATAGAAAGCCTGAGCCTACACTTTTACCGACCCAAGGGATTTTTAACCTCCCACACCACATAGACATGGTATGAGAGCAACTGGCCTTTGATGACGCTGTAAGTTATACACAGCGGTGGAAATCCAAATTGGCAGAGGTGGGGGGCACAGGGAATCAAACCATTCACCTTCAGATTAGGAGTCCGACCTAGAAACAAATCAGACACTCTAACCACTCCGCCACAGAGGACACCACAGATGCAGCCAAAATATCTGAGTACATATTTTGGCTGCATGAATGAGTTGCATTTTATATGAACGTGTCTAGATATAATATTATCCAGGGTCCAGTGGCTAATATTATACGAGCGCCAACTAAAAGTTCTTTAGTTCTTATATAGAGAGTATAATGTATTATACGTAGTATAATACATTATAACAATTTTTTTTTTAATACATTCATTTTTTTAAATTTAATTTAATTTAATTTAATTTTTGTTTACCGGTAGCCTATATTTTGCTGCCCTGACGCAAATAAAGTCGCCTACCCATCACCGCCTCTTGTCTCTCTCTTGCCGTAGCCCAACTTTATATATAATATAATATATATAATATATATAATATATATAATATATATAATATATATAATATATATAATATATATAATATATATAATATATATAATATATATAATATATATAATATATATAATATATATATAATATATATATAATATATATAACATATATAATTGATATAATATATAATATATATATATAATATATATAATATATATAATATATATAATATATATAATATACATAATATATAATACATATACTATAATATATATATAATATATATATAATATATAATACAGATACCATATATAATATGCATAATACATATGATATGTGTAATATGTGTAATATATATAATATATAATATATGTAACATTTATAATATATAATATATAATATAACTATATCCTTCTGATTTCCGTTGTGTTCGACTGCCCAGTATTATATCTGGACGCCAGCCAAGTTAGAATACTTGGAATATATTATTTAACTGGTCGAGCGCACACAATCAGAGCCATCTCGCTCTAGATATTTTCTTTGTCACTTGTTGTTTTACGTCCTAGCAATATCTAAGGTCATATCAGGCCCCGACGTGTGACAGTGCTCACTCATGGCGACTTTATAGTGCTGCCCCACTGGGAAACCAGGCCGCCAGCACCATGGCCTGATATCCCACTCAGTCACATTATCCTGACACTGAGGGAACCAGTCCTTGCCCTATCCTAATACCGAGCACCGGGCTAGGTTTTAATAGGAAGCGACAAGTATAATTGTTAAGTCATTAGGATTCAAATCCACAAACTCATCGGTTTGGATCTACCGATCTTCCAGCACAGGAGACCGACGCTCTACTCATTCTGCCACCCCGTCTGGTCTCTCGCTATAGATGTGATGTATAATTTATTATGGGATTAAAAATGGCGCAATATATATGTACCTAGATCTAGATATATGTGCATATACATACGAATGTACATACCAACATATATTTGCAGACATACACATGCCGATCAGCGGGGGTGTCAGCTATCGATCATCCTTTTACACATAACACTAGTTATGTCTCATTGCAATAGACTTTACCAGTGAAAATCAGCTTATATCCATAGCGGTAGTTCCGGCCACTGCCGTCAGGAGGAGGATGGTGGAGGAAATGGTCTCAGACCTTTTCCTCACAAAGCCTTCCGTACTGAGCGACCGGACCTATTGTGTCTAAGTGGTCGCAGCGCGGGAAAGATCTGTGGGAAAAGGTTGGTTGATTTGTTATTGGAGTTTTCCGTCCTGACAACATCTCAGGACGAGGCGGGAAAAGGTCTCAGGCAAGTAAGTTCCTGCACCGTCATCAGCTGGGAAGTTGGTCGTGGTGGACATCGTGTGAAACTCACTCAGTCCTGATGAGGCACATAGTCACCTATAATTAACTACGACTTCACAATTATGAATTAGTAACCAAAACAAAAGCAAATAAAGAAACAATGAATAAACCCGTATTGGTAGGTCATGGGGTTCTAACCTTGGTCGAGGCAAACCAATGAAATACAAAATTGATACCTGTCGCTACATAGCCTGGCAATAAGCATTACTAGGATAGGGCAATGAGTAGTGGAATGAGGAAGACCAATCGTCCGCAATTGAAATTTCCCCTGCTCAATCAACTAATGTACAAAAACAAAAACAAACAAACAAACAAAATGCGCATTTCCCCCTTGTTGCGCCGCCCTGTCCCGTCCAGTCCCACCGATCCTCCAGTGGCGGTCGGCGGGTACAGGAGGCGCCCAAGGCACGGTGCTTGGCGGGACAAGGCGTCGATAGCCCCGGGTCCAACACCATAACACGGCCGCTCCCAGCGCGCCGCGAGATAAGCCCGAGTTTAAAAGTGTCGAAGCTGAGGGATTGACGCTTCACGCCCGGAGGAGATCAACGAGATAGGCTGGCTGCTCGCCCTACCTGTGAGTGTGAGTGACGCCTGCAAGCGCCGGGGTCCTCCAGTGCGGGGGATGGCGCTAATCGCGGGTTCTGGAGGAGAGGAGGGGGGATGAAGGGAGGGTCGGGGAAGAAGGCCGAGAGGGGGTTAGTGTGGGGAGTGGGTAAGGGTGTGGGGTCATGGTTCGGAGAGGGGGTGGTGGGCAGCCAAGTTATGGGTGTGGGAGGGGGAGGTGTGTAAGGAGGGGGAGGAGTGTATGGGAGAGGGAGGTAGGTTGGGGGGGGGAGGTGTGTATGGGGGATGTTTTTGTTTATTTGTTGTTGTTTTTCGTCCTAGTAACATATACGGTCATATCAGGACGGGTACCAACTTGTGACAGTGCGCATTCATGGTGACTTTATAGTGCTGCCACACTGGATGACCAGGCCACCAGCACCATGACCTGATATCCCACTCAGTCACATTATCCTGACACTGAGCCAACCGGTCCTTGTCCTATCCTATTAATGCCAAGCGCCAGGCTAGGAAGCGACAAGTATCAATTTTCAAGTCATTGGTTTGACTCTACCAGGTTTCGAACCCACGACCATGTATGGGGGATGTGTGTAGGGGATGGGGTGTGGGGAGCGGATGGCTTGTGGGAAGGGGATCGGGGGTGTATGGGAGAGGGAGGTATGTAGGGGAAGCGAGGTTTGTTTGTTCTTATGGTTTGATGTCCTAGCAACATCTAAGATCATAACAGGACGTGGACCGACTTGTGACAGTGCAGACTCATGGCAACTTTATAGTGCTGCGCCACTGGGAGGGAGACCAGGTTGCCGATACCATAACCCGTTAACCCACACAGTATCACAATATCCTGATACTGTGCTAACCAGTCCTATCCAACTAATGCCAAGTGCCAGGCTAGGTGTCAATTGCATATATCATTGGTTTGAGTCGGACGGGATCCGAAGTCCCGACGTTCCGCACGTGAAGCCTACGCTCTACCAATTCGGCGACTGCGTCCCGTAGGGGATCGGAGGAGTGTAATAGAAGATATGGTGTGTTGGGGAAGGGCGGTGTTTAGGGGAAGGGTTGTGTGTAGGGCAAGATGTTGTGTAGGGCAGGGTGTTGTATAGGGCAGGGTGTTGGGTAGGGCAGGGTGTTGTGTGGGGCAGGGTGTTGTGTAGGGCAGGGTGTTGTGTAGGGCAGGGTGTTGTGTATGGCAGGGTGTTGTGTATGGCAGGGTGTTGTGTAGGGCAGTTGTTGTGTAGTGCAGGGTGTTGTGTAGGGCAGGGTGTTGTGTATGGCAGGGTGTTGTGTAGGGCAGGGTGTTGTGTATGGCAGGGTGTTGTGTAGGGTAGGGTGTTGTGTAGGGCAGGGTGTTGTGTAGGGCAGGGTGTTGTGTAGGGCAGGGTGTTGTGTAGGGCAGGGTGTTGTGTAGGGCAGGGTGTTGTGTAGGGCAGGGGGCGGTGGGTAGGGTGGGGGCGCTGTGTAGGTGTGGGGGCGATGTTTAGAAGTGGTGGGCGCTATGTAGGGCAAGGGGCGGTGTGTAGGGTTGTGTAGGGCATTGGGTGGTGTATGCGGGGCTGTGTGTAGGATTGTGTAGGGGCGGTGTGTTGGGGAGGAGGATTCATAGGCTAGCTGAAGGGGTGTAGGGTACGGGGAGCTTTGCAGGGGCGAGGCCATATAGGGGGGAGGTGGGTAAGTGGTGTGGGGGTGAGTAGGGGTGGGTGGCTGGCAGAATGTGTGCAGAGCCGTGAAGACAGCCCTGTATAATCGATTCTCCAAACGACCAGGTCCGATCAACTGCGCCGGCGTTTGTCGATCCGCCACACTTCCGGCGCGCCCTGTCTTAATCGCGGTACAACTGGGGCTGCAGTGCAGATTGGTTGGTTGGTTGTTGGAGTTTTTTTCCCGGGAAACATCTAAGGCCATGTAAGGACGTGTATGGGAGAGGCTATGGGATGAGGAAGGGTGTGCGTAGGGGAGGAAAGGTTTGTTTGTTGGAGGTTTAATTCCTGGCAACATCTAAGGTCATATCAGGATGCGTTCCGACTTGTGCCAGTGCGCAGTCGTGGCGACTTTATAGTGCTGCCCGACTGGGAGACCAGCCCACCGGCAACATGACCTGATATCCCACTCAGTCACATTATCCTGACATGGAGCCAACCAGCCCGTGCCCTTTACTAATAATGCTGAGCGCCTGGCTAGGAAGCGACAAGTATCAATTGTTAAGTAATGGCATGGTTTGACTCGACCAGGGTTCGATGGTAGTGGGTGTACCGGTGCTGTTTTCCGGGAGTAGTGGTGGAAGGTGAGGCAGGGTAAGTATGTGTGGTGGTTGTACGCAGGTGGGGTGAGGGCCTGTGGACGGACGTGGTGCGCTGGTGGAGATGTGGGTCGGGAGGTGGGGAGGTGGGGAGGTGGGGAGGTGGGAAGGTGGGGAGGTGGGAGGTGGGGAGGTGGGGAGGTGGGGAGGTGGGGAGGTGGGGATGTGGGTGGTTCGGCGGCTGTGCACCTCTATACGAGTATGTGTCAAAGCTTGCGAAGAGAAGATGGGGTGGTGACGTGACAAGCTCTGGCATTATCACAGCAGGACAGAGCCTAGTAGACCACGCCCTTCTTCCCGCATCCACCCGCCCACATCCCGTCAAACCCATCGTTCCTACCCCCGCCCGTCCCCTACTCCTCCGTCCCTCCACAGTCCATATCGTCGCCCAACACTCAAACCTCAAACATCCTCCTTCCTTTCACCCCTCACTTACGCTCCTATCCCCGTCACCGCCCCCTCCTGCCTCTCCTCCCCCAAACAACCGATATTGTCGCCCAACCCTCAAACACCCGCCTCCCTTCACGCCGCACCCACACGCCTACCCCCGTAACCATCCAGCCCCTCCTCCCCCTCCACACCCCCACCCTCCTCCCTCCACACCCCCACCCCCACCCCACCATTCCTCCTTGCACCCCCACCGACATGGGGCCTGCCGAGCGACAGACTGGGGAACTGCAGGTTTATCGTGCTAAAAACACATGTTATGGTCGTCGAGTTGATCAAGTGGTGTCACGCAATTTGTTTGCCCTAAAGTAGAGGCAGCTGATTTGTCACCGTCGCGATTGATGCCTCCTGTCAAGTGAACAACAGCCACCGCCGCCTATCGGCGTCCCCCGGCATATGTCGATACTTAGCGCATGCGCGGAGAATGTCTCTAACTAACTTAATTGCCATCGCTGATTGGGTTTTGTGTGTCTGTGTGGCGTTTTTCTTAACATTTTTACCCCCGGTTGATTTCTTTTTTAAATTGAATGTGGAAAGTCATTCGCTCCACATTATGGTGAACCTGCGTGAACGCGACATGATGAGTAGGGTTGAATCATATGTCAATGATGTGGTTATTTTTTTAATGAATACACGTGGCTTTGGTTATCACTGCAATGTTAGGAAAAAGCTTTTATCTGGGATCTATAGTGTGTTCTTACATCCTGCCAGCATATTCTTTGTGTATTTGTTTATTGTTTAAAGCTGCATAGTCCGATGAAATATCACATTTTCAAAACCAAACCAATTATCTAGATTTGATTTGACATATCTAACTTAGATGCTGATGCACTTATTAAGCATTTGTTTCTGTGTAGAAAGCAAAATAGTGAGTCAAGTTAACAGAACCTGTTACTGTAGAAGTCTATGGTGTCAGGGTTTTGGCAAGCTTGCCAAAACTAATTTTCCATGTTTGCACTCAAAATATCTCAAAGGTTTACCATTTAAAATATAAGTAACTTTGACCTAATGTAAAGTAGTTAGTAGTGATCGATCTAATATATTTATCTCAGAAAAAATACAGAAATTCAAAACCATCGGACTATGCAACTTTAATTCTACATTGATTGATTAAGCAGGACACATTTCGATGACGGACAATTGGTCTTCCTCATTCCACTGATTCTAAGGTGAAAATACCAAAGACTATTGACTTGTGACAGTGCAGATAGATGGAGGCTTTATAGTGCTGCCCAACTTAAATACATCGATGCTAATCCAACAGCCCTTACAGAATCACAATATCCTAAATTTGAGCCAATCAGTCCTTTTCCTATCCTGCTTTCTGCTCTGATCTCCCAGCAAGGATCCACATAGAATGATAGCCAGGTCGGCATTAATATGATGATGCCATCACGGAGCCTAGGTGGTGTAATGGTTAGCACACAAGTCAGGAATGCACGAGCTGTCGGTTCGAATCCTGCTCTAGGCGCAATATTTCCAATCTCGATATGGTGTAAAGCCTATGTCCAGGTTAGAGAGTATAACTATGCTTTGCTTGGATTCGATCCCATGACCTACCCTCCACGAGAAACGGGCGCTCTACCCAGTCGGCCATTCTGCGCTCTGGTGCTCAGAATTGTAGAAGCTGAGCGACTCTTTTATATATATTATTAGGCGTCTGTGCACGTTTCAACATACTCACATATATATTTTAATTTCCAGCTTCAAAGGAACAGTGTACTGCAGGGACGAGGTGAGGCGGGTGCACAACGGCCTCATCCATGTCCCACTCACACGACCGGGAGAACTACCGGAAATGACAATTCCAAGCGCAGGCGCAGGCGCAGTTAACTGTATGGCCGCACAGTGGCACCACCAGTGGCCACCTTGGCTACACAGTAATCAGTATTGACCGTCGTTAACCAAGGCGTGGGTTAAGTTGGGGGGTTGGTGGGGGGGGGGGGGCCGTGTTCAGCTGCATCCTGGGTAACTTCACGCACCCCCCACATTGACGGGTCGGGTCCCCCCCCCCCCCCTCACGAAGAACATTGTCGATAGAGAGTCAGTCGGCAACAGAAAACCGCGTCCCTGAATCTGAAAGTCAACAATTCTCTTTGTCTAAAGCAGGATGCTCTGGTTGAAGCGCATGGTTCTCGTGTTGAATGTCCGGAGTTTGAATTCGAGTAGAATCAAACCAATGACTTACAAAATTGATACTTGCCACTACCTAGCTCGGAGCTTGGCATTACTAGGATAGGGCAAGGATTTCAGGCACAGGGAGAGTTAACTGTATGTCCACATGGTTGTGCCACCAGTGGCCGCCTTGGCCACACAGTAATCAGTATTGACTGTCATTAATGAATGCAGCTATGGGGAGGGGGGGGGGGGAGTGGGCGCTGTTCAGTTGCATCCTGGGTAACTGTATGCCCCTCCCACATTAACATGTTGGGTGTCCCTCCTGAAGAACATTGTCTATAGCGAGTCAGTCCGCAACAGAAACTGCGTCCGTGAATCTGAAGGTCAACAGTTCTCTTTGTCTAATACTAGACGCGGTGGCCGAATCAGTTACAGCGCAGGTTTCCAGTGTTGATGGTCCTGAGTTTGAATCCCAGCCGAGTCAAACCAATGACTTACAAAATTGATACTTGTCACTACCTAGCCTGGCACTTTGCATTACTAGGATAGGGCAAGGATTTCAGGCACATGCACAGTTAACTGTATGTCCGCATTGTGGCGCCACCAGTGGCCGCCTTGGCCATACAGTAATCAGTATTGACCATCATTAATGGAGATGCGGTTAAGTGGTGGGGGGGGATTGATGGTGGGGGGTGGTGTTCAGTTGCATCCTGGGTAACTTCACACACCTCCCACATGGACGTGTCGGGTGTTCCCTCCACCCCCACCAGAAGAACATTATCGATAGAGAGTCAGTCGGCAACAGAATACCGCGTCCCTGAATCTAAAGGTCAACAGTTCTCTTTGTCTAATACCAGATGCAGTGGCTGAATCAGTTAGAGAGCAGACTTCCCATGTGGAAAGTCTGAAGTTCGAATCCCAACCGAGTCAACCTAATGACTTACAAAAATTGATATTTGTCGCTTCCTAGCCAGGGACTCAGCATTATTAGGGTAGGGCAAAGACTGGTTGGTAAAGTGTCAGGATAATGTGTCTGAGTGGGATATCAGGTCATGGTGCTGGTACTCTGACCTCCCAGTGGGTCACGACTATAAAGTCACCATGAGTGTGCACTGTCACAAGTCGGTACCCACCCTTATATGACCTTAGATGTTGCTAGGATGTAAAACTCTAACAACCCCTGGTTAGAGCGTCTGACGTTTTTCTAGGTCAGACTCCTAATCTGATGGTCGGTGGTTCGATTCCCTGTGCCCCACCTCTGCCAATTTGGATTTCCACTGCTGCATATAACTTATAGCGTCATCAAAGGCCAGTTGCTCTCATACCATATCTATGTCGTGTGGGATGTTAAAAATCCCTTGGGTCGGTAAAAGTGTATGCTCGGGCTTTCTATTGACAAACTGTCTAATGGTGAAAACAAGTCTATTCAGACATATCCATGATAGGCATTATAAATCCCCCCTTAAGTAACACCGACACCGTGCGCATGTTGATAAATCTTCAAGAAAAAAAAACAGGTACAATTATGCTATTCGATCCTTAGAACTGCAGAACTCACAACATAGCATTGGCTATGGTGGGGCGTGTCCCTAATGACCTGGCAACCTTTTGTGGGTAGAGTACTGTGAAGACTTTATTACACACTCCATGTTGATAGGCAGAGAGCCAACCTGAACAGGGACGGTGCGCCAAATACCCAACACACACAAACCAACACAGCCAACTCTCACCTGCTGTTGTTGTTTTACATCCTAGCAACAGAAGGTCATATCAGGATAGGTACCGACTTGCGACAGTGTGCACTCATGGTGACTTTATAGTGCTGCTCCACTTGGAGACTGGGCCACCCGCGCCATGACCTGATATCCCACACAGTCACATTATCCTGATGCTACTGCACAGACCAGTCCTTGTCCTATCCTATTAATGACGAGCGCCAGGCTAGGTAGTGAGAAGTATCAATTTTGTAAGTCAGTGGTTTGACTAACATGGGATTCGAAATCCCGACCTTCCGCATGGGAAGTTTGCACTCTACGGATTCAGGCACCACTCTCACCTTGATGATCGTCATACGCGTGCTTGCTTGGGGATACTATTGAACCCTGAAAACTTTGGGGGAAGCAAGAGCATATTCTATTGAGATCCTCAATCTATTCAGTGTTTCCTGGTAAAGAACAATTCCGAATTTTGACAAAGATAATGTAAATAGATTTCGGATGGGTATTGGATTATAGTAACACCCACACCGTGCATATGTTGATAATGTATACCGATGTCCATCCTTAAAGACATAAACTCTGTCATCTACATGTCAATCCATCACACCCAGTAACAAGGCTGTGTTAAATGTGCATAACTTGATGAATTAAAATTTTCAAAAGCAAAATACCTACCTGGAATTGATACTACATTTCCAACTCATATACTCTTTGTTTACATTCCTCATTTCTCTGACTTTGGCATGACCTAGTTAACATTACAATGACCTATTTTCACTTGACTTTAACTGCTATGTATACAGACACGATTTCCTAAGCTTGAACTACCACTATTTCTAAAGTTAGTCATTTATTGTCAAAGTTTATCTGAACTAAAATATCGAATGTTATAATTGCCAAGCTGATGTAAATATATTCAACGTTAAAATAATTAAAGAAAACAAATAGTTAAACCAATAACTGCTGCAAACTTATGAGACATTGTATATGTTACATTGGTAATTCATGGACGCTGGAAAGCGCGTTAGTGTTGCCTGGACAGTGTACCAGAAACATTAACGGCATTGAGATGTACCCAAGGTATCAAGGCATTCAACGTCACCATGGAGAAAAAAAAAAACATCCTGAATGATATCTGTATATTTAATCATTCGCATCAAGAGCGGTTGATGTATGGAACTCCCAACATCTCCCGACCAGCCACTGCAGGGACAAATAGTTTTGTGCCTGTCAGAACATGTTCTTGCTGGTATGAGACCTCTATTTGCTCCCCGAGAGAGTGCTGCTGGTAACTTGCAAAAGCCAGCAGCACTTCAACACTTTTGCAGGCAGCTTTCATGAAATGAGAGCGGCAGTCAAGTAATGAAAGCAGTCTTTGTCGCATCGCGACCGACAGCATGATGATGATGATGATTTAATCATTCACTAAAGGAGCCTGGTACAGAGCGGATCTCTAAACACCTGCCTATAGTCGAATCACATATTAAACTTTACCTCCCACCCGCCCTTCACTATTAGAAAATGGTCTTTGGCATAAGTGGCTGAGTGTCTGATATTCTTCAGTGTTAGGAGTCGAACCCTGTTGTCTGCGTCATTTAATTAATATAAAAGATGTCTAACTGTTGAGTAAACTCTAGGAACATAGGACAAATAAAGTGAAAAAAAGGACTCCAACCCTGTTATCTGCGTCATTTATTTAATTTAAAAGAAGTTTAGCTGTTTGGTCAACTCTAGGAACAATAAAGTGAAAAATGATCATCGATTTGGAATATATATGTGTAATATGTTTATGAATTTCTCATTATTACTGTTCACTTTTGTGGTGTTCTCTGTGGCGGAGTGGTTAGAGTGTCTGGCTTTTTTCTAGGTCGGACTCCTAACCTGAAGGTCGGTGGTTTGATTCCCCATGCCCCCATCTCTGCCAATTTTGATTTCCACCGCTGTGTATAACTTACAGCGACATCAAAGGCCAGTTGCTCTCATACCATGTCTATGTGGTGTGGGAGGTTAAAAATCCCTTGGGTCGATAAAAGTGTAGGCTCAGGCTTTCTATCGACAAACTGTCTAATGGTGAAAACAAGCCTATTCAGGCTTATCCATGATAGGCAGTATAAATCTTCAGCAATAGTATAAATCTTCAACAACAGAATGTCAATCAAAGTTAATTTATTTGTGAATAAAATTCTTGATGTTGTGCACTATATCGGTCACTAGCGTTATTGAATTGTCGTGCAATGTGAGGCGCGCTTTAGCGCACAGCACACAGCTGCGCATATTTAACTCAAATAGCTGATTTAATTTAAGCCAACGGATTATGCAACTTTTAGTCTGACAGAGGAGATGCCTTGTCAAAATTGGTTTGGCATGAATCAGTACTTTGTCCGCTAGTTCCGTCTTTAGGACATAAATAACTCTCTGTGATGACTATAGTCCCTCCAAAACTGAGGGTCAGTATACAAACTAATTTATTAAAAGGTGCAGATTTACTTTAGTATACAGGATCTGTCTATGTGCATATGACGAGTTCAGACGCAAAACCGCGTAAATATCAATCCACAAATTTAGATAAACATTGGAGTCAAACCTTCAAAAGTTTCATTTTCTTATGTCCCTGTATTTTTGTTCATTGCTCCATAACCATTTCATCAGAACCAAAGTGGAATTAGTGAGAATTAAAATTAAATTTACGTAAAAATCTTTTAATTTGCACCCGAACACTTCATATTAGTTTAGCATTTGAAAGATCTAGTCACGTGATTTCATCATATGTTCCTTCCAGCGACGCATCAATGGATGTACCTTACTTAATATAATATAATATAATATTTGACCTTGTACTAAAAGTTGTACTGGGGAGTAATCTGCCCAGCTGTACTACACTGAGTACTCCATGGCTATTATTATTATTGACTTATGTGAGGTCATTCAGGAAATGGTGGACTTACAGAGGTTACAAGACTGAAAGCTTCTCAAAATATAATTGCACTACTGTCCAAGCCTGTAAGTGTTCTCTGTGTGACGTCAGAGAAGTCTCCACCTACACCACTTTAACAGGTGAGGAGTGTCAGTAGGACTGACTGGCAGTATTACCCACAGCCTAACCATATGAACCTTTAGAACATGATTGTGCCCTAAATAATTCCTAGAAAGTAGGAAATTTCAAGCTATCCAAATTATGACTAGTCACAATTGATCAAAATAACTCTGAATAAGTAAAGTTGTGTTAGTCATGTTACTGCCCCTTTAAAAACCATGTTAGTTCAATTTCTATTCACATGGAGTTGATCTTCACTGTAATTAGATGTAATAGGCTCTGCATTATCTACGTCAAGACGATCAGGATTCATTGACAATGTTATAATGGGTTCAGCCGAATCCATTAGCTTTGTATTGAGCCAAGGTTGCTCCTATCTATCTAAAAAGAAAGAAGATAATTCCAATCCAATAAAAAGATGAAAAAGGAATGGTTTTCTTTCTGCGCTGATGAGTCTTAGTGCAATGTACTAGACTGCTTTGATGTATTTGGTACCAATGTGGATATAAGGCCTTGCATCGCCGTTCGATAACATGATGTCTCAACAGCCCGTCGGAGGCAAGACTGGGGCCTTGACACTTGGATCAGCATCTCATCCCAAATGCCATTATTTGCACTGGCTTAGCAACATGAGAAATTGCCCAAATTGACCTAGAACTGCCATCTTTCATTATCGTAGATTACAACAGCGGGGTCCCTATGAGCAACACTTATTATACTAGCCTCGTTTTGAAATCGGAATAATATAATGCCATTATTTCATAACTGATTGGGGTTAATATGTAAATATAAATTTAAAGTGTTACTATTCGTCCATTAGACTCCTCATTAGCGGCAATTTTTGCATATCTGAAATTTAAAAAAAAGTAAACTATGTGATGAAGGATAATATTCTGATACCTCTCCACACCATGGACGCGATTCAACGGCATAAGCTTAGCGGAAGTAGCCATTCTTATGCTGGGATTAAATGTATCAGCATTTGTGATAAATAGCTGCTCTAGCTGTTCACAAGCATTGCAAAAGTGGCATCCATCTGATTTCTTATTAGTTATTGCATTTCATTTGTTCAAATTAACCTCATTTTTGCTGTTGCGAGAAGGGGGTGTCTGACAATGCAAACCATTGAAACCTATATATTGGCATATTAGCTCTTCGGGGAGTGTGGTGGACGGGGGGGGGGGGGCAATCTGACAACATAAAAAACTGAAACCTAGATATTGGTGGATGGGGGTGTGGGGGGGAGGGGTTGATAAGACCAAATTCTGACACCCACATATCAGCTAGTAAACCTGGTATTTCTAATTTATAAACAAACTAAATTGAGAATGTCATGATCACTAAGTTCATATGTAGGTTGGCTTAAGTGTCAAATAAATGTCTCTTCTAGTGCATGCTGAGCATTAATGGCTATTTCCTTCTTGTAGTTGGTATCCAATCTCCGTGAACTTCAGGACCATCTGCCCACTACCTATCTTCTTCTTGGTTGTCCATCGGTGGCGATGACGATAGCAACTCATCATTTGTTGTGAACTCATCGATGACTAATGAGTCCAATTTGTGTTCAGAATGTGCGGTGGCATGTTGGACATGTGTATGTAGCTGCTGTCAGAGAGTCTGGAATGAAAGATGAAGGAGACAATGTTTTCTCTGCTGACCCAGTTGTGTAACTTGAGATATACGATCAATTTCAAACTGTGCTGTGCCTTTATGAATACTATTTAAGGCAGTCCTTGAACCTTTTCTTCTGACCACCTTCATTTCTGCGTCATTTTACAAGTTCACAGTAGAAGAGACCTTTTGGTATTCTATTCGCATCCATGCAAACTACATGGCCAGCCCACCTAAGTTGTGCTTTGATGACCATGCAGTCAATGCCGACCATTTTTACCATCTCTAAGATAGCTAGCTACCTATCAACTGCCTCCACCCACATCAGGCCCATCTGTCTCCTTCTCCTGCTTCCCCTCTGTTCATCCCACTGCTCAATGTCTATCTACTGCCTGCTTCCACATCAGAACCCTCGCTCCTTCTGCCTTCTCTCTATACATCGAACTGCCCACTACATACTACCAAAGACCCTATAAATTCTAAGACGGCTCACTCAGCCTGTACTGTGTAATCAAAATGATCACACCCACAACTTGGTGCGCTGGCTGTTCTCTTGGTTAAACAGGTGCTATATTATATGTATAAATGTATATATGAATGTGAAAGATGTGTGATGATGGTGACGGTGATGATGATGATGCTGATGATGATGTGTATTTGTTCATAGAAATGTCATATCGATGTGTATTCATACTTACCTATCTCATGAATAATATAATTGTATGTGTTTACATGTGAAACAGCAACCAGCAGCAGGGCTGATCAAACCCACCACAAGGTGGCACTGCAAAATTTACATTACCATGGCAGAGATAGGGAGTGAGCCGTCTTAGTATTATAGGGTCTTTGGTACTACTTAGCACAAAAACCTCAATAGCTACCCAACTTACATGCATGATTCCACAGTTACCTCATATACTAGAACATCACAATATAACCACAGCTACTAACCATCAATATGTACTTAAACAGGACAACCCATCCTACACACAATTTCCACAGCCCCATCATCAATCAAAATGCACAAATGTACGTCGTCCTTTATCACTCATCACTTTCTCATTCCTCAGTTTATTCATTAAACAACTAATCCACAAAGGAGAAATTTGTGTAAAAAAACAACTAACATTAACAATATAAGTATACAGCCTGAAGACCAAGGCATTTCTGAAGAATAAAGCTATTTATCACACAAACAATTAAGCCATGTTCACACGGGCGATGTAAATCGATTCGTAGAAAGCGACTTGTATAGTTCGCCTCACATTTCTCGTGTGAACGGGTGTCTGAGGCGGATTAAGGCTGATTCGATTACTGTGATGCGCATTCTGTAAACCACCTCTCGAGGTATGTTTACGTGAGGCGATTTCTGTGAGGCGATTTATTTTGCCCGTGTGGACGCAACCGACTTACGTTAGGCGGATTAAGGACGTGACAGTCGAGACCTGAGTTTTTTGACTTTCCGGTAAATTTGCTTTATGAACCTGCTAGAAGTTCACATATATTTCTTTCATAATTTATTTTTAGGGTTTCACTGCCCAGCAGAAGTTTTGACCGTTCCAAACCAATACGATTCAGTACATACATATCTAGGTCGAACCCACTCTCTAGTGGTCACGTCGACTAACCGAAAACTGGTGCTGGTCAGGCTGGACTTGCTCATGTGCAGATATCCACTTCCGCCTTCAAGTGCTGCCCGTGTGAACGGGTGGCTAATTCGACTCACCTGATTCGATTTGTCTGATTCGCCTCACATTTTGCCCGTGTGAACACAGCTTTAGTGTCAAATAACGAGGATGTAGCTTTCGTTAGTTAAACCCATATGTCATGACTTCATGGGTGGTAAAGTTAAATACGCGTTTTTTGTTGTCGGTGTTGTTGTTGTTTTTGTTGTAGTTTTTGTGTATGTTTTTTTGTGGGTTTTTTTAAGGAGGGGGGTAGTTTGTTCACGTTGCAATGCCATATACAATATGCAGTGTGAATGAGCACACACTTACTGATGCCTTTCGCGATCGATCTATTGACAGGATGTGACTGAGATCTGTCATTTGTACCGAACAGAACGGACAGAGTTCTCCGTGTGCTATGTCCCCGTGTCACGGACAGTACTGCTACTCACCAAGTCTGGTCCGAGCAGTGTCAGAAATAATCAGACCTAACACCATATAGCTCAGTGAGATGGTTCGCGGAAATGGTGCTACCATTTGCAATTGAGACCGATGTTTCTAGCCTCTCATATGTAACTGCAGATACGAGAGGCTAAGAATTTGAATCTTCAACATTCAAACAATATGCTGTTCAATGACAAGAAATTTGAGCTAATTCGATATGGCACAAACCAAGACATAAAAATGAATACAACTTATACAAACCCCTTAGGAGAGAAAATTATGGAAAAGTGTATACATGGGAAGCAACCTCAAATTCACTGAACACATTAACTATGTATGCCAAACAGCCAGAAAATATAATGGATCGGTGCTTTGTACATTTAAGTCAAGAGAAGCTGGGGTAATGAAAACCTTGTGGAACTCCACAATACTCCCACGGACAGACTACTGTTTACAACTTTGGATACCTACTTCTAAAGGGCAGCTGACAAAGCTAGAGTCACTGCAATGCAGCTTCACATCATAGTTCGAAGAGACCAAGAGCCAGGATTACTGGGGAGACAAAAGTTCCTCAAAATCTACTCAATTGAACATCGATGTGAGAGATATCAAATTATATACACCTGGAAAATGATTGAAGGCAAAGTACCGAACTATGGCATAACAACGTTTCATTCAAAAAGATGTGGTAGGCTTGGTAAGGTATCAGCAATAAATACAAAAAAGCCTCACAGTCAACAAGAACACTGCAGAAAGGAAGTGTTTCTGTTTGGGGAGTACATCTCTTCAATATAATGCCAGCTTACATTGGAAATCAATCAAACTGCAGTGTACAATCATTCAAAAGACAGCTTTACAAGGTGTTAACAAGAGTACAAGATGAGCCACAGTTTCCAGGATACACCCAGCTAATGCCATCAGATTCAAACTCATTACTGCACATGACAAAACTGAACAGAGCAATCCTCACCACATGTTATGGGCCCTGTTGGTGGAGTCTCCGACTTGGCCTGAGCATATAGCTCACACACTCTAATCTACTCTAATCTAACTGCTCTTTACATACAGGAATACTTGTCTTCAGCGATTGCTTTCATCAGTGAACTTCTTGTTATGCACAGACAACCTTTGTTTATTATGAGTTTATTATGAGTAGCATTTAGTAAGGAGTGGGCCTAGCCCTAGAGGTTGGCTGTTTGTTGGAGTTTTACATCCTGGCAGCATCTAAAGTCATATCGGAATAGGTACCAACTCGTGTCAGTGCACACTCATGGTGACTTAATAGTGCTGCCCAACTGGGAGACTAAGCCACCAACCCCATGACCTGATATCCCACTCAGTCACATTATCCTGACACTGAGCCAACCAGTCCTTGCCCTATCCTAATAATGCTGAGCACCTGGCTAGGGAGCAACAAGTATAAATTTTTAAGTCATTGGCTTGACTCGACCAGGGTTCGAACACATGGGTTTGAATGACGCGATCTACCAAAATAGTAGACGGATGCCCAACTCATTCGGCCATCTCGTCTGATCCTCAGCCCTAGACGAAATAATGCAGTAAGTAGTTGGGTCATGGGTGGGAAAAGGTGTGTATTGCCGGCTCACCAGCAAGTGATATAGATCCTGGCGTTCTCGGGTCGATGGGAGAACAGGTGTGAAAAGTTGATGGCCAATTAGGTGGACCGAAGGTGGGCACTGCTATCCACCTGACGGAGAGTCTAAGGCACAGTCAGTGGTGGGTGGGTGGGGCAGAAATGTTGTTCCCGCCGAATCAAACACAACCTGAACATTGCAGCCAATGTACACACAAACCTCTGATTATAGGACACTTGTTCTATCAGGACAACATTGATCTACATGAGGAGTTGCCGATTGAATACATGGTACTGCCAATATACTGTTATTGCTCCGCAGGAAATTCCTTGTCAGGAGTCTGGTAATGCATTAAAGCACAAGGCAGTATTGTTGACTGCCACACACCCATACAAACAGGTATTTTATCAAATGTAGAATATGTCCGAGCTGAACTCAATCAATAAATAAATGTATGACAAGAACCTTATGGTACTGTCACATTATGACATTTCTTACCGGCGTGCCGCCAACGCGCAAAATATTTTCAACGCGTTGAGACATCCAACTTTTTTGGCGTTTTGGGAGAAAATTCGACGGAGCGTAGCGTGTTAGTAGCGTGTTAGTAGCGTGTTGGTAGCGTGTTGGTAGCGCATGGCCAACAGGTTTCGATGCATGGCGGAACAACAAAAAAATGTCCGCTTCACTGAATTTCTCCCGTGTCTGTTGGCATAACGCAACATTCTGCCAGCGGGTTATCAGCGTCTTATCGGCGCGCTGTCGGCGCGCTGTCGGCGCGCTGTCGGCGCGCTGTCGGCGTGGCAGTGGCGCATCACTAATGGGTTCCCAGATAAGGCGCCCGGTGTGTGTCTCATTGTGTGTGTCTCTGTGTGTGTCTGTGTGTATGTCTTTCTGTGTGTCTGTGTGTGTCTGTGTGTGTGTCTTTGTGTGTGTCTCTGTGTGTGTCTATGTGTGTGTCTACGTGTGTGTCTCTGTGTGTGTCTGTGTGTGTGTCTCTGTGTGTGTCTCTGTGTGTGTCTCTGTCTGTCTGTCTGTCTCTCTCTCACAGACAGACAGACAGACAGACACAGAGACACAGACACAGAGGTACACACACATACACACGCAGAGACACACACAGACACACACAGAGACACACACACAGATTCACACACAGACACACCCACAGAGACACACACAGACACACACACATAGACACACACAGACACACATACACAGACACACATACACACAGACATACACACATACACACACAGACACACACAGACACACATACACACACAGACATACACACAAAGACACACACAGACACACACCGATACACAGAGACACAGAGACACAGATACACACACACAGACACACACAGAGACACACACAGACACACATACAGAGACACACACAGAGACACACACAGAGACACATATACACAGAGACACACACACACAGACACACACACATACACACACATACGCACACAGACACACACAGAGACACACACAGAGACACACACAGAGACACACACAGACACACACACAGACACACACACAGACACACACACACATACACACACCGACACACACACAGACACACACACACAAATAAGAGTGGTGTCTTGGTCTGCTATCACTTCTTCACAAGCAGCACACCGGGTTATGGCCCTGTCACACTACGACGTAATGACATCATAACGTAACCCAACATACGTCAACGTAATGACGTAAGCCGCGCCAGCAACACGTCCAACGTGTCGAGAAACGCTGGAGAAACGCCAATAGCGCGCCGGGTACCCGTTACGCAAATGTTGATGGAACGTTACCGATGCATTGTCGGAACGCTACCGATGCATTGTCGTTACCGATGCATTGTCGGAACGCTCGCAGTTTGGCGAAAAAATGCCAACATTAATCGACGTTGATCAACGTTCTACCAGAGTTCCGCCAACGCGCTGATAACGGATATCGACGTTTTGGTAATGCGCCCGTAACGCGCCAATCAACACGTTGACGTCCGTTGTGGCGCGTCGAAAGTTTTGTGCAAGCACAAAACGATCGACGCTAGCCAACGCAGGCCGGCATTCCGCCCAGAACGCCACTGTCACTCAAAGTGTACCGATGTGTACCGACGCGCCGGTAATGCATTCGTAACGCGCCGGTAACGCGTGCCGACGTTTCGACAAAAAGGGTGACACATTGGCATGCATTGACGCGCGTTGGAGAGAAACGTCGTAGTGTGACCAGGGCTATTACCAAGCTTGATCATCAAAAGGCATGGGTATCTTGCATCATGCCGCATCTAACTTAGGCCAAATAACAAAAATCAAATTGGTGATCGTCCCCGCCAGTGCCGGAAAAATCACCCCCACCTGATCTTTTAATATATATTGTCTTAAGCTGTTAAAACTACGCGGGGCTAGCAGTAATTCAACTTCTGTATCAATTTTGAAGTCATGTGTTTACACTAGGCTAGGATTCAAACCCAGGTGTTTGAATCCTACAACTTACCAGAATGGGAGGCCGATGCTCAACTCATTTGGCCATCGCGTCTGGTTACGTATTAGGTCTACATCATATACCAGAACAAATATATAAATATATAAAAACTGTATGCTTGACCCTGATTTATGTGATCAAAAGGATGATCACCAATTTGCATTTTTATTTGGCCTTATAGTCTCGATAGTGAAAAGTAGGGTTCCGAGCGATAGGCACCCCCCCTCTCCCCCTACACACACACCCACCATTGTGGTGGTGCTTATGTGAAAGGTGAAAGCTGAAAGCTTGAAAGCTGAAAGCTCATGAAAGCTGCCTGCAAAAGTGTTGAAGTGCTGCTGGCTTTTGCAAGTTACCAGCGGCACTCTCTCGGGGAGCAAATAGAGGTTTCACACTGGCAAGAACATGTCAAGACTATTTGTCCCTGCAGTTGCTGGTCGGGAGATGTAGGGAGTTCCATACATCAACCGCCCTTAATGCTGCCACAGTGACATGGTTTTCTGTTTAGGGTTTGCTTCCTTAGCCTTCCGTTCTGTCAAGAACCTGTACCACAAGGCAGTGGTTTACAACTCTGCAAGGCAGGGGCGTCAAACTCCCTGAGGTATTGCTATACCTGCAATACCTGCATACAAGGTATGTGCTTATGTAAGCACAACACTTCCTAGCTCCAGTCCCTATCCAGCAGTAACTCACAAGACCCATATTGAAAACACCGTGCTTAGTTTTAGAAATGATTGCTCGGATGGTGCACACACTGGTGCTACAATAAAGAAAGCCGAGACAGCCACATCGGACAATAAAGTAACACAAGCTCTTTTGCCAGTCTCACAAATGCTTTCCTGGGCAACTAATACAGACCTCACATAGTATGCTGTGTACAGTATAACCCCGTTAAACCAAGCTCGGTTAAACCAAATGATCTGTTAATCCAAACTTTTTTTGGCGGCCTGGCAAAATACTACCATTTATCATATAAAAAAGTTGGTGAAACCAAAGTTGGTTAATCCAAATTATCGGTTAATGCAACTAAAATATTCGGACCCCAGGACAATCCGGTATGGTTAACCAAACTTGTATGTGGTTATAAGGTCATCTGAGACCCCACCAATTTTGTATATGATAAATGGGAGTATTTTGCCGAGCTGCCGAAAAAAGTTTGGATTAATCAATCGTTTGGTTTAACCAAGGTTGGTTTAACGGGGTTATACTGTATATACATAAGATACAATAATCAGAGTGTCCACATACATTGTATATTACATGTGCAATACACACTTACTCAAAGTCAAAGTCAAAGCCAAAGCTTGGTTAAACCAATGATCGGTTAATCCAAACACATTTCTAGGGTCACTTCAAGTTTGGTTTAACGGGGTTATACTGTATTTATTTGCTGTTGGCAATGATTTGTGACGATATTTCAAGTTCATCTGAAGGATAGTTGATGTGTGCATGAATGGAGAAGTCTTGCTTTCTGATTAGTATCTGGCTGTTTAACAATGGATGTATTGTATCCCAGAGGAGCTGTTATAATCTTTCCCTCCTTCTTTCTTCGTCTTTTAAGATTTGGTAATTAATCAACGGGATTTCTTTTTACAGGAACTAAATGAATTGGATTCATATGAATAGATGAATAGGCCTTTTCTCAAGCGTTGTTTTGTACAATTATTTTAATTTTGTTTAAAATAATGACAATTCGAATGCACATGATGTATTAAATTGTAAAGATATAAGTTACAATATTTAGAATGTCATCTCCTCAGAAAAGCTGATGAGCTTTCAATATATACATAATTGCTTATCTACCCATTTACACCAGACATTTTAATAATGATTAGACTAGGAAATGAGAGTGTGATGAGTGAATAAGAAGGTGCTTTTTGATTTACAGCGGTGTTTAGTGATATCAGCCACATGACAGATTTCTTAGTGTGCACACATGTTGAGAGTCAGTTTCATTGGTTGGATTCTAAGGTTCTGTGATATAGACTAAATGCAGAAACATTCAACTAGGTTGGGTAGTGGGAGGGTTTTTGTTTTAGTTAGTGGGCAGGCAGCTGGCACTCAAGGAAGGCAGGAGAAGGAGGGTGAAGTGCGCTGAATACTGGTGAATTGGGGAGGGGAGCAAAGAGGGAACCATTATTTATGAATGCACTCCAAGATTAATTGGTTATGTTTCCTTCAAATATATTCAAACAAACCATTTAAGATCAGCTCATTATTTAATTGTCATTTAAAAAAAACTCCACATAACTTTAAGAAACACAGACTGATAACTGCCCAGCATTGAAAACAAGCTCGATCACCCGAACTTATATGCTATGGACAGCATAAACATCCCATCAAAAAACCAAGAAAAAACTAAAAAAATCAAAGTTACTTCAAACTAAAGATAGGTAGATTATAATGATCAACCTAATATATATTCATCTAAAATATATGACAGAAAGTTAAGTCTATCGGATTATGCACCTGTAATGAACACACTGCTGTTTTGGCCCTCTCAATTATATTATATAGTCACAGTGCTTGTTGTTGATTTGCGTCTTAGCAACATCTAAGGTCATATTAGGATATATAGTAATAGATTTGATAGGATATAAAGATAGAATTCCATCATGACTGTAATTAGCGTGAAGTACAGACTAGTCATTTGACAGTGTGCATCGAGTCAAACAGGAGAGGAGAACTTGATGAGCATAATTAGTAATATAATATTTCCACATCGTGAAATGAAAAAATTGTGAATATTGGAAGATTTGGATGAGGATTTGTTTGTTTGTTGGGGCTTTACATCCTGGCAACATCTAAGGTTGTATCACATTTGTTAGGTTGGGTTTTACATCTAGCAAAATCTAAGGTCATATCATGATAGGTACTGACTTGTGACACAAAAGATTGTTTTACATAACAACACCTCTAGAGCACATTGATTTTTGTATCATTGGCTATTGAAAGTCAAACATATGGTCATTCTGACATAATTCTTTGGAGGAAACCCGCTGCCGCCACATAGGCTACTCGTTCCGATAAGCAGCAAAGGGTCTTTATATGCACTTTCACACAGATGGGACAGCACATACCACAGCCTTTGATAAACCAGTTGTGTACCACTGGTGACTTGTGACACAGCAAACTCATGGTGAATTTATAGTGCTGCCCCACTTGCAAAACATGACCCGATATATCCCACTCAGTCACATTACCCTGATACTGAGCAACCCAGTCTGTGTCATAACCTATTAATGCTGAGCGCCAGGCTAGGCAATGCCAAGTATAACTAGTCATTAGTTTCACTAGGTGGGAGTTTAAACTCAGGATCTTCCGCATGGGAAGCCAGTTTGGGTGAGGAAGACAGCAGATAGATGTAGCTATAGTGTTGTACTCCTCTGAATCGATCTTCAATTAGCGCCACAGCTTTCACAAAGAATTTACACAACACATTTTTCTGACTTGGAACTAATGAAATGTGAACATAGCGGAATATACACAAAGCATATTAGTGAGAGAATCATAAGCATAGACCAGGATAGGCATTTACATTTGAGAAGAGGTTGCGAGGGTGGGAGGAGCAGTCTTAACTGTACTGACCTTTCAGGCAAGGAGCCCCAATGACAGGTAGGCATGGGTAGTGTGATTACATCAGGGAGCATTGTCCCAGAAGTGGAAGTGTGGGTTTCAATCCGGCTCTAGGTACAATATTTCCCATTTTCATCACCCAAATAACACTGGTTGCCATAACCTGGATCCTGTACAACGTACATGATGTATGATTGTTGAACCTCACCTAAGTATGTATATGAGCCTGTCTCAAAAGGTGATAACTCTTTTTGTTTGTCCATTGTAACAATTGACACAAAATAGCACAGAAACGGTTACACTGAAATCATATGGACATTTGCTTCAAATCAATATGTATTCTATGGGGATTATGAAACACCATGTAAAGAACAAATCAGTTTATCCTGAGCAAATGCATAAGCAGATAGTATGTTGATCATTACAATGGACAAAGTTTTGTCCCATATTGCTTAGCACCTTTTGAGACAGTCTCATATGTAAGTGCATTGCCCCTATGTATGTAATTGTACGATCGATGTGTACATATAAGATTTCTTTTTTTTAAATCGAGGAAATCGGTTGATATATGCAGGCCATTAGAGAATGCACACATAGAAATAGTGCGATGAATTCCCACAGGGGGAGAGGTGTACCCTGTACCCCAGGAACATAGCTCTTAATGGCTTAACGATGAATGGACGCAAATAAAAGATGACTGAAATTCACTGTGTATAGACAAACCTGGCCCTTGTACACCTGGTAGTGTTCATCGCAGGGCAATGTCACATATGTGTACCGTCGAGCCTTCCATTGGGTTTTCTACCAGTAAAAAAGCTTCTGCCTCAGAATTGCACATGTAGTACGTGGCACACATACTATGAGCGCGGTATGAGGCAATGCATAAGAAATAGCTTAGGGAGGGCATTACCTATAAATCAGGGCACACCGTGTGAGCATGGGCACGAAAGGGAACACCTCGCCACGATGTAGGTGTGTCTAGATTGTGTTGCCTTTGCAATCATACAGATGTTCTTACAACAGCATAATCCAATGAAAGCGTCAAATTTCCAAAAACCTAAACAACACTCAATTAGACCTTAGTCAGTCGGCTTGAGTCCAGTTGCGGCCATTTTGTGACCACCAAAAGAGCTGGTTGCAAGTGAACGCTAGCTGTCGGCGACCAGTCACCGACCCTTGTTTTTTCGGCTCTTTTTTCTTTGATCGCAAGGAGGTTCTTGGCTTCTAGTCGCAAAGTGGTCACAACCTCTTTGCAACCGAAGTTGACAAAAAAAAGTGGGCAAAATAATGGTCAGTGACTGGTCGCATACAACTGGCGTTCACTTGTGACCGGTTGTTTTTAGTGGTCGCATGGTGGTCGCAAGGTGGTCGCAAGGTGGTCGCAAGGTGATCGGTGGTGGCAAGGTGGTCGCAAGAGTAGTGGTGGCTGAGGTATTATATCCTGCTTATCCAACTCTGAAATTGGTGCACTCGTTGAACATTTATTGGAGCTTTTTGTTATCGTGCTATTTTGATCCTTGTGAAAACAAATAAAGAAAAGTCCACATCCAGCATTTCAGTGTGCACACCAAAATTAAGCTGCTGTTTTTACTCCAAAATACCCCCAAAATTTAAAAGAGATACTATTTGAATCTAAAGCAAAGTAAATTATAACTATCAATCTATTTTTTGTTAAAGGATAAGGCGAACACTCAAAGGTCTCAGATAATGCCGATCTACCCGCAGGGCACAAAGTCTTATCGGCTCTGAGCCAATGGAATTTGATGGAATGACTTTGATTGCTTCAACATTCACTTCATACCCCGGACTTGCACTAGAGCAGGTGGTGGTCGAGTGTGTGAACAATCATCACAGCATGGTTCCACAGAATGAGGGTTCTATTTGACCAGAGCTTAGTTAGATGTGCGCTTAAGGAAATGGTTTCGGTTAATCTGCATCTAATAACTTATGACCGGACACAGTGACCGAATCGGTAGAGTGAATTCTTCCCATGCAGAAGATCTGGAGTTTGATTCCCAGTCGAGTCAAACCAATGACTTGCAAAATTTATCCTTGTGGCTTCCTAACTTGGTGCTCAGCATTAATTGGATATGGCAAGGACTGGTTAGCTCAGTGTCGGGATAATGTGACTGAGTGGGAAATTGGGTCATGGTGCCAGTGGCCTGATTTCCCAGTGGGTTGCCATGAGTGCGCACTATCACAAGTCGGTACCAGTCCTGATATGTTGCCATGACGTAAAACTCCAACAACCAACTATCTAATTATATATGGCCACCTGATGCTACCTGGGATCTGAACCTCACTATAGCATTTCCACATATTCTAGTCTCCAACATCCACATATTGGCTCACTGTGAGCATGCCCCTGATGTTATATATAATTCAAGCGATAGCTGCCCACTCGCCCGGCCCCTACTACCACCCTTGCGCTTGGAGAGAGGTCCAATGAACAAGTAACGGTCGTTAATCATCTCAGCCGGTCTTTGCAGTCCGAGAGGCCACCTTCCCTTCCCCCCGCTTGCCCCGTGCCCCCTCCTCCTCCTCTAGGTGTTTGAGACTAGACTGTACATGTGGACCACCCACCCACGGATCTCGCGTCCCCTGATGACAAAAACATCCCTTTCTCCCCTGATCTTGTACATATCACCAGAGAGTGTGCATAGATGAGAGGGATAACTCCCACGAAAATCGGTAACATAGGGTACAGTGGCGCCTCTCGCCTAATTTTGTTCTGACTTTTTTATTTGTATTTTATGCAAATTAAGAAGGCTGTTAAAATTAACTGATATCCATAACATCATTTTAACACAGATCCATAACATCATTTTAACACTAACAACAAATTCAAACAAGATTTTATTGATTAGACTTAACCGGGAAGGATTGAGTCTTACAAGAAAAAAGTTGATAAAAAAACATTTGAGTAGATATGCATGGTTTCGATATGCAAATTTTCATATTTTCACTTCAGCAAAAATGTATATGAGCATAATTTGAATAGAGTTTGTGGGGAAAATTCATATAGTAGGGCCTATTGCTAACATATTTAATATACCGAGTCAACAAAAGTTATTTACATCTATAAAAGAAGAAACTAAGCCGCTGCGTACAGCCATATCATAAACTATTCAATAACCACCGCTTGGAGCGCAACATATTTAATATACCGAGTCAACAAAAGTTATTTGCATTTATAAAAGAAGAAACTAAACCGCTGCGTACAGCCAAATCATAAACTATTCAACAACCACTGCTTGGAGCGCCGCAGTCAGCAGCTGTTACATGGTCCAGTATGAGAGCTGTCCCTCTCATCTATACACGCTCTCTAATATCACTCATCATAATCACACATGCTGGCTCGCTTGCATCTTGTTGAAGGCAGATTCACGCATGTTCACGCATGTTCACGGAGATTCACGCAGGTTACCGCATACCCATGAAATGTTCTCGCAGGTGGATTCATGCACTCCTTACCTTCTATCCACACAGTTCCTCATTACTCTCGTTAGTATGTATAGGAATCAGTGCCTACAGCCCATTGAACTGGAGTCCCATCATTGTTGCACACAGCTCAGTGCCTTTTGAATAGCTGCTGATAGTTTGTATATAGAAAGTGGGGCCTCAGACAGAGTGTCTGGGTTCCTGGACAAGAGTGTCTCCTGCGAGAGAACCTAGCTCAGAGTCCCTCTCAAGAGTGTCCAAGAAGTGCCTGTAGCATCATATATATCAGAGTGAGGCATGTGTGTCAGGTGGTGCAAGGTTGCAGGTGACTGGGCCTCCCACAGCCAGCAATCAGACACCCTCTACAGACTGGGGGTGATGCCCTAATAGGGGCAGCTGTCACTCAGCCACAGCTGCAGGTGGTGTCCATAATGTATGCAGGATGGCTGGGTGTGCTTGCCCATCGGCCCTGTGGTAACAGTTAGTTGCAGACAGTTACAATAAATATATATTAAAAATGTCCTTCTCCTCCACTTGCACTCTTACTGAGGGAAGATTTCACCAAACACTAACTGTCTCTTACATAGGAACATCTCGTCATAATCTCGGGCACCATGTGTTATCATATTTTCCACAGTCTCATATGGCACACAGCGAGTGGGGCACCCACTGCTTCTCGGTTACATAACCTTAGTCCCCACTCTGTCATCTGAGAATAGTAATGCTCTCTGCCAATATATAATTCCGAACCGGAAATCTGTATATTTTACAGCAGGTTCACATAGCTTCACACGGACTCACGAAGATTCACGCGGATTCTGCTCTGCTAGCTCCGATTGTCTGCAGGCTTCCCAAAATCTCACGCATATAGGTATATTCCGCATATTCCGACATATTCACGCACATTACCGCAGATTCCTGCAGTTTCACGCAGATTCCCACAAAAACACACAGATGCGCACATGTTCATGCAGATTCACACATATTCACACGGACTCACGCAGATTCACGCAGATTGTGCTCTGCTAGCTCCGATTGTCTGCATGTTTCCCAAAATTTCATGCAGAGAGGTATATTCCGCATATTCCGACATGTTCACACACATTACTGCAGATTCCCACAGATTCACGCATATTCATGTAGATTCACGCAGATTCTGCTCTGCTAGCTCCGATTGTCTGCAGGTTTCCCAAAATCTCACGCATATAGGTATATTCCGCATATTCTGACATATTCACGCACATTGCCGCAGATTCCCGCAGATTTCCACAGATTCACGCAGATTCACGCAGATTCTGCTTTGCTAGCTCCGATTGTCTGCAGGCTTTCCAAAATCTCACGTCTATAGGTATTCCCCGTGCCCCCATCTCTGCCAATTTGGATTTCCACCGCTGTGTATAACTTACAGCGTCATCAAAGGCCAGTTGCTCTCATACCACGTCTATGTGGTGTCGGAGGTTAAAAATCCCTTGGGTCGGTAAAAGTGTAGGCTCGGGCTTTCTATCAACAAACTGTCTAATGGTGAAAACAAGCCTATTCATGCTTATCCATGATAGGCAGTATAAATCTTCAACAACAACCTAGACCCATATCCGAGTGGCTTTCTCTCCACCCCTCCACCCCCCACTTGAACCTACCTCCACCTTGCAGACCTTCTTTGGTAAGAACCAACCAAAGTAACCCATCCCACACGCCCTCCTCACCTCGCTCCACACACCTCACCCCAAGTTCGCCTTTGTGATGTCCATAAATCATTAATCTCATTCGCAGATAGGCATTCTTTCAGGAGTTTCAGAAGCTACGACATCCTTGAGATACAAGATTCAAAGGCACGGCCCCTAATATCACATCTGTCGCCGTCTCTGACGCAAACACAAAACCGGGAAAGGTGCAGGTGGGGTGATAAAGGGCGAGGGTTTTTATTTTATTTTATTTTTTTAAATATTTTTTGTTTGTTCGCTCCCGAAACTGACGAGGGTAATCTAGATTATCAGGCGAACGTGGAATCCTGCTGTCTAAATCCGACTCCGGGAACGGCTTCTGTATACCCTCAGTGAAACTAAAGCCTTGAAAGTTACTGCCTCTCAAATATGCATAGGTCAGATCTGTCTCCGCTTGTCTGCAGGTCACAGGATTACTACTGTTAAAACCGAGCGCGGTGGCCTATTCGGTAGAGCGCCGGTCTCGCGTGCGGAAGGTCGGGAGTTCGGTTCCTGGTCGAGTCAAGCTAATGACTAATACAATTAATACCTGTTGCTTCCAAGACTGGTGATCTGCATAATTAGGATAAGGCAAAGACTGGTTTGCTCAGTGGTAGGATACTGTGATTGAGTGGGATATCTGGTCATGGTGCCAGCGGTTTGATTTCCCAGTGGGACAGCACTATAAACTCGACATGACTGTGCACTGTGTCACAAGTCGGTACCCATCCTGATATGATCGTTTGATGTTGCCAGGATGTAAAACTCCAACAACCACCCAGCTACTGTTGATGTTAACATACACTGCCTCCTCAGGCTCAACAACAAGACTTACACTGCCATAGATCACCATTTGTTTAATTAAGCGGAAATGCGATTTGGACTTCGTGAATAAACTATAGCAGCAGCAGCGGCACGCAAAGATTTAGTGTGATTAAATATGGAGTCGTAAAGCAGTCAAACTGAAACCATCCGCATGCGTATCGCTGCCGCGCTTCCGATGCAGCCACTCCCCTAATTTAATATGCACGATGTGACAGTGGGAGCTATATACCACGTGACAACAGAAGAATCGAAATGCCCATCAAATCAATAAGCGCCCATCGTAAGTGACATTCGTTACAATGGCGTGTATTCTCCCCACTTGAAAGGAATGTCAGCAGTAAAACGCATTTACCCGCGACATTAATAATAAATAAAGATTGAAGGTACCAAATGTATGGTATGTAGGAAACAATGCGTGTGTTGGACATGTCATTGCTTTGCACGAATATAAGACAATAAGTATAGCTTTGGTTTTAAAGGTGTGCATAGTCGGTTAAAAGCATTAAATGTTTGAAAGCAAAACACTGATACAGATTTGGAGCTACATAGCCAACTTAGATAATAGTACACTTAGTAAGCATGGGGGAGCGGGACGTAGTTCAGGCGTAAGAGTCCACCTGTGAAGGTGTGGGTCATCCGATCGTTCCAGCTCAGTGGACACATTTTCAGTTCGGGCTATTTTCCATTCCAAACAGTGGTCCACAACTGGTTCATCAAACGCTCTGGTATGTGCTGTCCTGCCTGTGGGAAAGTTCATATAAAAGGCCCCCTGCTGCTTATCGGAAAGAGTAGCCTATGTGGCAGCAGGAGGTTTTCTCCAAAGATATATGCCAGAATGACCATATGTTTGACATCCAATAGCCAATGATAACAATCAATGTGCTCTAGAGGCATCGTTAAATAAAACAAACTTTAAAACAATTAAGCATGGGTTGCTATGTGGCACTTTAATAGAATTTGTTACTGCCGACATTCATTTTGCCCGCTTACACTTCAACTATATCCACAAATTGGTAATTTTAAATAAAAAATACCTCAAACTAAAGACAGGTAGAAGACAAGGATCAACCTGATATATTCATCTTAGAAAATGACATAAGTTCAAAAGCATCGGGCTAGGCAAATTTAATGCTCTAATCAGAAAGGGACGGTGGTAATGCTGCAGGTAGCTCTTGTAAGGTGAGACCGAACGTAATGGCCGAATCGGTAGAGCGCAGGCTTCCCACGCGGAAGGTCGGGAGTTCGATTCCCGGTCGACTCAAACCGATGACTTACAAAATTGATACCCGTAGCTTCCTCGGCTTTAAGAGGATAGGGCAATGACTGGTTAGCTCAGCATCAGGATAATGTGACTGAGAGGCATATCGGGTCATGGTGCCAGCAGCCTGATTTCCCAATGGAGCAGCACTATAAAGTCGCCATGAGTTTGCACTGCCACAAGCAAGTATCCTTCCTGATATGACCTTAGATGTTGCTAGGAAGTAAAACAATAACAAACAAACAAATCTTTGCCAAGTGTCTTTTGCATCCAAATCCATTTTCTTTAGCAGGTCAAGGCCATAAAAGGACATAAAACCCCAACAACCAACGAATCATATGTAAGCTGGGAACCAACCTTGTATCGCAAGATGACCTAAAGTCACTGATATATGAGAACGGTACTTATATTACACACCCTCTTACCGGGAGGTACAGCAATTCAAGGACAGCATATATTGCCAGCTTTCGGGGCGTGAGCGCCAACGATTGCCTATGAGTGGCGGGAGTGTGGCAACGTGCTGGTTTACATGGTATTTACTACGCTTATTGGGGGCTTTGCTGTGACGTGCCCGACATATGTTGAGATTGGGATAATTGAGGTTAAAGCTGGAGAGTCCGATGAAGCATCAACTTTTCAAAGTAAAGCTTGACACCGCCACGTGACAGTGCCACTTGACAGCTCTATTTGACATATTCACTTGACAGCATTATCGGACAGCATCAGGTGACAGCTCAATCTGGCAGGGCTACATGACCAGCGGACAGCACCATGTACCAACGCCACATGATAGCGCCACTTGACAGGCCCAGCTGACAGTGTCACTGGACAGCTCCACCTGCCAGCACCACTTAACAGCTCTTCTTGATACCTCCACTGGATAGTACCATATCATGGCCCCCGCCCCCACTTGACCGCATCATCTGATGCCATCAGACGATAACCTAAACTGACTATGTCGCCACCTGACAGCCCCAAATACAACTATATGAATGCATTATCTGACTTAGCCAGCCGACAACAACACGTTGCCAACTGACAGCTCCAAATGACAGCAACACCTGACCGCTGACAAAACCATCTGACAGTTCCCGATATTACAATGGCACCTGACAGACCCACTCATGATACTTTCAATAGAACTCCACCCCCCACCCCTGTTACAGACATACATATCATCATCATCATCATCACCACCATCATTAACATCACCAAGTAAGCCTAGCTGAGTCAATGACTTATAAAATTGATACTTGCCATTACCTAGCCTGGAGCTCGGCATTAATAGGATAAGACAAGGTCTGGTTAGCACAGTGTTAGGACAATATATGACTGTGTGAGATATAGTGTCATGGCACCAGCATCTTGATCTCCCAGTGGGAGAGTACTATAATTAGAAAGACGCACTGTCACTGTCACAAGTCAATACCCATCCTAGGATGTTGCTCGGATCCGTCTCAGGTGTTTGTAGACCATGGGATTGTGGGTTCGAATCCTGTTAGAGTCAAACCAATGACTTAAAAGTTGATACTTGTCGCTTCATAGCCATGCGTTCGGCATTATTAGGATAGGGCAAGGACTGGTTGGCTCAGTGTCAGGATAATATGACTGAGTGGGATATCAGGTCATGGTGCTGGCAGCCTGGTATCCCAGTGGGGCAGGACTATAAAGTCGCCATGAGTTCGCACTGTCACAAGTCGGTACCAGTCCTGATATGACCTTAGATGTTGCTACGACGCAAAACAACAACAAACAAAACAAATGTTGCTAGGACATAAAGCAACAACAACCAAAGAAATCACCAAGTAGAAATTCTTAACGCAACATAATTCCGCATGAAAATCCAAATGGATTTTCACATACAATGATGCATTCATTCACATGGCAGTCAAACCCAATGCTTAACAATAGAGTGAATCTCAAGCGTAGTTCCCATTGAGATATACTGTGCTATATTAGAAGCCCTCCGTGCTATATAGCCAGCCAATGGGGTGGTGCACACACCTATCTATGGTCACTACTCAGTGGGTTGTCGCGTGACAAGACTGACCGCACACAGAGCACTCTACGTCGATATGGCTGCTGGCATGCGTGTGGACAGCCGTACACATGAGTTGCCTAGGCATGGAGAAGTAATGTCCACTTTAATCGTACCTTACCGCTAAATGCCAAGTAACACGACGAAGACCAATCCACTTCTGCCACCAACCGACTCGGACCGCCCATTGGAATTGACTATTCACTTGATGGGACTTACTTATAGCCTACTACTAGGCGTGGTGGCCGAATCGGTAGAGCACGGGCCTCGCGTGCGGAAGGTCAGGAGTTTGGTTCCCGGTCGACTTATATCAAATTGATACATGTCACTTCCTAGCCTGGTGATCGGGATTAATAGGATAGGGCAAGGACTGGTTAGCTCAGTGTCAGGATGATGTGAATGAGTGGGATATTGGGTCATGGTGCCAGCGGCCTGATTTCCCAGTGGGGCAGCACTCTAAAATCAAGATGAATGCGCACCATCACAAGTCAGTACCCATCCTGATATGACGTTAGATGTTGCCATGACGTAAAACTCCAATAAGCAACCATCCTCCTTATAGGCTAATATAGGCGTGATTTCTCTGAAGCCGAGTGGTTACTATGAGGATCAATCAGACCTAATTGCACCCTTTGTGTCTAGCACGGTAACATAGATGAGGGAAGTGATAATGCAAATTGGTAGGGCTTCTCTTTGAGATGGTAATGACATGTCTTCTGGTTCGCAGGTCATTGGTTACAACCGAGGTTTGAGAACCAAGCAGAGAAGGTTTGCCGAAGTCTCACAAGGTCCAATTTGAGTAACAACATTGAAGGTAAAGCCATTTAACTGTGGCAGCATTACGGCATAGCAGTATAGTGGCATGGCAGCATGATGGTATGGCTGTATGGTAGGATGGAACCATGGTGACATGGCAGCATGGCAGGCTTGACAACATGATGGCATGACAGCATGGTGGCTTGACATCATAGCAGCATGGCAACATGGTGGCTTGACAGCATGATGGCATGGCAACATGGTGGCTTGATAACATGACAGCATGGCAACATGTTGGCTTGTAAGCATGATGGCATGGCAACATGGTGGCTTGACAGCATGACAGCATGGCAACATGGTGGCTTGACAGCATGATGGCATGGCAACATGCTGGTTTGACAGCATGATTGCATGGCAACATGGTGGCTTAACAGCATGACAACATGGCAATATGTTGGCTTGACAGCATGATGGCATGGCAACATGGTGGCTTGACAGCATGATGACAATGCAACATGGTGGATTGACAGCATGACAGCATCACACATGGTGGCTTGACAGCATGATGGCATGGCAACATGGTGACTTGACACCATGATAGCATGGCAACATGGTGGCTTGACAGCATGATGGCATGACAACAGGGTGGCTTGACGCCATAGTACCATGGCAGCATTGTGGCATGGCAGCATGGTGGCATGGCAGCATGACAGCATGGCAGCATGGCACATTGGCAGGATGGCACAAGGACCCCTAAACTAAAATGTTTAATGAGAATCAAAGTTGGTTATGTTGGATATGTAAGTGTTTCGGTTTAGACAATTTGTTATGCGTTCAATAGATTATGCAGATTTGAGATTTGAGAATGACTCTGAAAGGTGATAATCCGACAAATTTGTCTCTGCGCATCAGCAAACCAAAGATACGCTAGAACCACCTGGCCTCGAGTTAAGGCGTGTGTGGCTGGAGTCGTTAGCATATATCGAAAATCCCTGTGTGGGCTCGGCAGCCTTGACGAAAGGCTGAGGGGTCAGATGGGGTAAGGTCCCCGCTGGAGGAGTGTAATTGGCAGGTAGTGTTGGCTGGTTGTTGGAGTTTTATGTCCTGAAAACATCTAAGGTCATATCAAGATGGGTTCCAACTTGTGACAGTGTGGACTGATGTGGACTTTATAGTGCTGCCCCACTGGGAAACCAGTCCGCCAACACCATGACCCGATATCTCGCTCAGTCACATTATTCATTATTCTTGTATATCATGCCTTGCATGATCAGGCTCCAGAATATATGAGAGATATGCTCCAGGAGAGAACAAATGTTTGAACACTGCGCTCCGCAGTCTCCAGCCAGTTGGCAGTTCCTCGGAGCAGACTCAAAGGCTTTGGGGATCGTGCTTTTAGTATTGCTGCCCCAAGACTGTAGAATGATCTGCCAGGATATATCACATATTGTAAATCTGTTGGTGCTTTTAAAAAAGGTCTTAAGACACATTTGTTTAAATCTGCTTTTAATTAGGTGAAATTTATTTTCCTCTATATTTGTTTGTTATGTAAAACGCCTGAGAACGGCTTGCTGGATCGGGTGCTATATACACGTTTTATTTATTTATATATTTATCCTGACACTAAAGTAACCAGTCCCTGCCCAATCCTATTAATGCAGAGTGCCAGGCTAGGAAGTGACAAGTATCAATTTCATAAGTCATTGGTTTGACTCGACCTGCAACCTAACTCCTGATCTCCCGCATGTGAGACTGGCGCTCTACCGATTCGGCCACCACTTCTGGTACCTGGCAGGTAGATTGATTGATTGGTGGTTGCTTTACGCCGTGTCAGCAGTATAGGCCATATTCACAGTGAGAAATGTTTGTTTTTTGTTCAAACCATCGCTTTACATGTAAAAGCAGACAATCAATTATGTGCCAATAGACACTCATTAAATTAGAAAGCTCACAATCATATATTTGTGGTCAAGGGAAACAAATTCCCATAGAAAAAGAAAAGTGTTATTAATAATTGATAACATTTATTTAGTAAACTATATGAGGTGGTACAGTCCAGCTGCCCTCAAAAAGGCTAAAATGTTTTCTTGTTTTACTTTAGTAAAAAGGTCATGCATACTGTCTGCAGTGTAGAATTGTTGGCGCAGTGCAAAGAAATGTGCTTGAGTGTCAGCGGGTACACAGGTAGATGAGACAGACAAAGGGGGTGTGTGCGCTGTGTGGGTGTGGATGTGGGTGTGGGTGTGGGTGTGGGTGTTGGAGTGGGCGTGTGTGTGGGGTAGGTGTGGGAGTGAGTGTGTGGGGGTGGGGTGGGGGTGGGGTGTGTGAGTGGGTGGATGTGTGTGTAGGTGTGTGAGTGTGGGTGTGTGGGTGTGGGTGTGGGTGTGGGTGTGGGTGTGGGTGTGGGGTGTGGCTGTGGGTGTGGGTGTGGGTGTGGGTGTGGGTGTGGGTGTGGGTGTGGGTGTGGGTGTGGGTGTGGGTGTGGGTGTGGGTGTGGGTGTGGGTGTGAGTGTGGGTATGGGTGTGGTTGTGGGTGTGGGTGTGGGTGTGGGTGTGGTTGTGGGTGTGGGTGTGGGTGTGGGTGTGGGTGTGGGTGTGGGTGTGGGTGTGGATGTGGGTGTGGGTGTGGGTGTGGGTGTGGGTGTGGGTGAGGGTGTGGGTGTGGGTGTGGGTGTGGGTGTGGGGGGTGGATATTGGCTGAGAGAGGAGAATAGGTGAGACGCCCTGATTGGATTGGAACGGACAGGTTAATGTTGGCGATTCGGGAATTAGCGATATGAATTTGGTGGTTTTTTTGGAGGCACATAATATTTATTCATTGAATAAGGTCCTTTTGTCAGCACCGATGAAGCACCGGTCTTCCGGCTGTGTAAAAGTGTGGATATTGGATGCATACGATGATGTTGCAAAATGCAAAATACAATATTAAGCTAAGACACACCATATCTAAGCTAGACACTCAAATCCTATGGGGAAGACCGCAGTTGCTATGGCTTAGCAATAGTTAGTCATTCTCAGGTGTTGAGTAAGGAAATTCACATACAATTTCAGCGGATAAAATACAAGTACATGTACTAGTAGATATTGTGATAATGGTCACTTATTTTGAACTCAGTACACAATACATACCAGCCTATTGGTAATGTAAAAGGAACAGTTCTAAAGAGTGTAGGAGTCTGCATTGACCTCTCCGACAAGCAGATATATATGTATATATATAGGTAGGTCTGGGTAGGGTGATTGAATCATGGATCCTATGTAATGTAATAGTTAACATACTAGCTGCTGAATGAATGTCAAGAAGTGTGGGCTTGAAACCTGCTCTAGGTGCAATATTTCCCATTTTCACCAACCTCACGACACTGCCTAACGCCCTGTAAAGTCTACGGCTCGAATATGTAGTTCTGGGGGCAGGCTATAGTGAAATCAATACAGACAAAGGGAAAGGATGAGTATAAAGTGTAAAGAAGAAGAGAGAGTCAAGCCCTCTGGTTTATTATTTATATGGTTACATGGCTTCATTGTAGAGTATCACCCACCCCTTTCCCCCAATGGAAACAAGCATTCTTGGCCCTCCCAATAGGGATCCAGCATTCCTGATCTCCATGGCTACCAGTGGTCTGCCCACCACCAACCTTGTTTGGTGATCCTACCCAGCAGAGGGGGTAGGCCCTGAGTGCCCCTTACACACAGTCCTGCCAGCACCACTATGTCTATGCACATCCCACTCAGGCACCAATAGCACTTACATATATATACATACATGCGCTTGGTCACGTACACCTGTTTAGTAATATAATATTTGCATTTCTCCCGATGCCGTAAATCAGAATATTTTACAGCCCTGTACAAACTGTCTCGTCGTTGAACCTATGCTATGCATGTAATTGCATTTCCTGTATGTATGTAATTGTAAGCTTTAAAGAACTCAGGCATGTACTCCATTTAAGAGATTTACAATCTCAGGGGGGACAAATGTAGGAGTCCGCATTCACCTCTCAGGCAAGCAGCTGTGTAGACTGTTAGGCGTTGATAGGGTGATTTCATCAGGAATCTTTGATAAAGAAAGCCCCAGTAAAACATACCCGGATCAGGGGCCGGACGAGCCCCGGACTGCTATCCAGGGTGGTCCAGGGCGATCCGGGGTGATCCTTGGCTCGTCCGTGGCTCGTCCGTGCCGACCCCCCTTGATCCGGCCTGATCCGTGGCTCGTCCGGTGCTGTCCGGGCTCAGCCCCGGATGTTTTAAAATGTTTAAAACATCCGGGGCAGTCCGGGGGACTTTGGGAGCCGGGCTCATTCCGGCCTGATCCGGCCTGATCCGGGGGTGGTCCGGGGTGGTCCGGATATTTTGGAGGTGGTCCGGGGTGGACCTGGCCTGTCTGGGGGTGGTCCGGGGTCATTTTGAGCCACGGTTTTGACCCGGAACATCCCCGGACTATCCAGGACTAGTCCCGGCCTAGCCACGGACCACTCCCGGACTGTCCCGTAAGACCGGGGATGATCCGGGATAGTCCGGGGGTGATCCGGGATAGTCCGGGGGTGGTCCAGGGCAGTCCGGGGGTGGTCCAGCCCTGTCTGGGGCTGGTCCGGCCCAGTCCGGGGGCAGTCCGGGGGTGGTATGGGGCGGTCCGGGGCTCGTCCGGGGCTCATCCGGGAAAGTGTGACTGCGAGGCAAAAATCGACGAAAACAGTGATTTTATCCGTGGCTGTCCGGGACAGTCCGGGCCGTTGGTCCGTGGGTGGTCCGGCTCAAAATCCGGGGCTAGTCCGGCTATGTGTGACTGGGGCTTAATGGGTTTGCATGCCAGCCCCGGAATGGGAAGAATTGTGGGACCTAATCTTCCTGGAGGCACAGCATTTCCCATTTCGATCACTTCATGTCAATATTGATATTCACAAGTGCAGTTTTATTATCCTCGTATATGAGTTCTATTTGCAGTAGACCAGACAGGATGGCCGAATGAGTTAGAGCGTCGTCTCCGGTACTGGTAGATCATGGGGTTGTGGGTTCGAACCCTGGTCGAGTCAAACCAATGACTTAAAAATTGATATTTGCCACTTCCTAGCCAGGCGCTCGGCATTATTAGGATAGTGCAAGGACTGTTTGGCTCAGTGTCAGTATAATTTGACTGCATGGTATATCAGGTTATGGTGCTGGCGGCCTGGTTTCCCAGTGGGACAGCACTATAAAGTCACCATGAGTGCGCACTGTTGTAAAATATTTCGATAATTACACATTGGTGGGAATGTGAACTGGTGTATAAGGGATTACAAATGTTATATATAAGGTAAATGATGTAATGTGACCAAATGCATGTGGTATTGTGTAGTGTTTGTGATCCTTTACCTAGATTAACTAGACATTGTGTATTATATAGATAGTGTTAGAGGGGCACTACTGATAGTGTGATAGGGCCTTAGCAGCTCTGCTCACAACCCCCTCCCCCCCTCCCCCCCCCCCAGCTGTTAGATACAGATCACTGCACACCCAGAAAACAACAGGGCAGGTAGGCCAAAGCAACCAAGGCATGGATACTAGAATGCATACTGTTGATTGGTGGACATGTGAATGCTTACTGTTGATTGGAGGATCTGGTCATGTGACAGGCCATCTTGAATTCTAAAATCACTATCTAATAATAAACCTGAGGGTGGAAGCTCTCTCTACCTTTGACTGTATACTCTGCCTTACTGTAGTGATTTCATATTAGCCTGCCTACACAACTACAGCTGCCAGCCGACGACTTTACACTGTCACAAGTCAGTACCTGTCCTGATATGACCGTAGATGTTGCTAGGACGTAAAAGAACAAGAAACAAACTACTTGCAGTATTTCATTCCACTGTTTTATTTGTGATATTTATGGGTGTCATTTTGTCAGTATCAGTTAAAATCAAAGCCGTCATCTACACATATGTGTGCATATACAGTGTGCATGGTGTTGTGTTGTACTTATGGGTGTTGTCAGCTATGTGTAATACCTTGGGAAATAAGGTTGGTGGTTTTGGCGGAGGTTGCTGACTTACTGGATTAAAATCCCAGCCGAGTCAAACTAATAACTTAGAAAATTGATTAATGTCAAAATCTAGCCTGGTACTCGGAATTGTCCTGCCTGGAAAACTAACTAAAATACTCCCTACATTAAATGGATATATTGAATGCAGGCTCCTGACCACACGTACCGCATACACTTAATTAGCTGAATCTAATAATATTTAATTATTTTTTAAATAGTTAATTTTTTTTTCCGTACATTAGTTGTTTAAGCAGGGGAAATTTTAGTCGCAGACGACTGGTCTTCCTCATTCCACTGCTCCTTGCTCTATCCTAGTAATGCCGAGCATCTGGCTAGGAAGCGACAAGTATCAATTTTCTATACTTTCTCTCTATCTCTCTGTCTGTATTGTTTTTCACTTTAGCCTACCTACATAGCCACAGACCCGAACACCGACCATACACTATGGAATAAAAGTTTGCTTTTGTTTCTAATTTGCCGTTATTATCCTCAAATATCGGATCAAGGAGGTTGTTATCGTCACATTTGGATTATGGTGTGAATCTGTTCCGTAGATGTTTGGGCCCGATAGTTAAATTTAACTGACACGAGCGGACAACAAGCCAATAATATATGTTTGGAGAGAGTCGATATGGGCTGATTGAGTGGCCGTGGCAGCAGACTCTGGTGCACGGTGAGTGTACGAGGTTGGGTGCAGTAGACAACCCGCCTCCAGGTTGCTCCAACCTGGATAGTCCGACCCATATATTAGCATGCAAAACGGAGATCATTGCATATTAATAATATTGGCATAATTCTTATACCATATATATATATATATATATATATGTGCACACACATGTCTAAACATGTATCACATTACTATCGGGCGGCTGTGCCGCAGCTGGATACTAATGTGATGGTGGGGTGCCATCTTCATAACAAACAAGGTACCGGAACGGTGGCCGAATCGGAAGAGCGTAGGCCTCCCGTGCGGGAGATCGCGAGTTCGATTCCCGGTCGAGTCAAACCAATGACTTACACAATTTATACTTGTCGCTAGCTGGGCACTCAGCATTAATAGGATAGGGAAAGGACTGGTTAGCTCAGTGTCAGGATAGTGTGACTGTGTGGGATATTGTAAACCACTGCCTTGTGGTCCAGGTTCTTGACAGAACCGAAGGCTAAGGGAGCAAACCCTAAACAGAAAACCATGTCACTGTGGCAGCATTAAGGGCGGTTGATGTATGGAACTCCCAACATCTCCCGACCAGCCACTGCAGGGACAAATAGTTTTGCGGCTGTCTTGACATGTTCTTGTTGGTGTGCGACCTCTATTTGCTCTCCGAGAGCATGCCGCTGGTAACTTACAAAAGCGAGCAGCACTTCAACACTTTTGCAGGCAGCTTTCATGAAATGTTCAATGTCACACACTTCAGAGCGAAGACCAAGACTACCCGGATACTGGTGAGAGAGCTACTATCCGCAGATGACAGTGCACTGGTTGCCCACTCTGCTGAAGAGATCCAGAAAATAGTGGACACTTTCTCCAATGCATCAAAGAAGTTCGGCCTGAAGATTAACATCAGGAAGACGGAGGTGCTGTACCAACCCAACTCTACAAGAATCCGAGAGGAGAAGATCATGGTTAACGGAAACAAGCTGAACTCTGTTCCGAAATTCACCTACCTCGGAAGCACTATATCAAGTGATGGACGCATTCATGCTGAAATACAGAGGAGGATGGCCAAGGCTAGCGCATCTTTCGGCCAACTATGCCAGAGACTCTGGAACAACCACCATTGTCCATTCGTGTCAAAGGCAAGATCTATCATGCAATCCTGCTATCCACCCTACTAAACGGAGCCGAGGCCTGGACAGTGTACAGATGACAGGTGAAAAAGCTGCATGCTTTCATGATGCGACGTCTGCGTTCAATCATGAGGCTAACCTGGAAGGACAAAGTGACGAATAAGGAAATACTCGAACAGACTGGGTTGCCCTCTATGGAAGATCTTCTGATCAAAAAGAATCTCCGCTGGACTGGACACCTCACGAGGATGTCATCAGACAATCTACCAAAGCAGATCCTCTATTCTCAACTGTCTTCTGGTTACAGAAAGAGAGGGCGCCCTCGTCTCCAGTTCAAGGATACCATCAAGAGAAACCTGAAGTTGAGAGACATTAAGACCGACTCATAGACGCAACTCTCGCAGCAGAGAGCTAAATGGAGAGCAACAGTCAAGTAATGAAAGCAGTCTTTGTCGCATCGCGACTGACAGCATGATGATGATGATGTGGGATATTGGGTCAAGGTCCTGGTGCCCTGATTTCTCAGTGGGGCAGCAATATAATTATACAGTCGCCATGAGTGTGCACTGTCACAAGTCAAAACCCATTCTGATATGACCTTTGATGTTGCTAGGACATAAAACTCCAATAACCAAACCAAACCAGTGTCAGGATAATGTGATTTCCCAGTGGGACAGGACTATAATTATACAGTCGCCATGAGTGTGCACTGTCACACGTCAGAATCCATTCTGATATGACCTTAGATCTTGCCAGGATATAAAACTCCAACAACCACCTAAGCACATATCAAATTTACACACTAACCCCTCCTCCCACCCTCCCTCTCTCTGAACACACACACCGACTCACACAAACTCACTCACACACACTCACTTACACACTCACTCACACATACTCACACGCACTCACTCACACACACACTCACCCACACAGACACACTCACACACTCACACACACGCACTCACTCACACACTCACTCACTGACACTCACGCACACACATCGCTCACTCACACACACACTCACTCACACATACACTCACTCACACACACACACTCACACACATACACTCACTCACTCACACACACTCACACACATACTCACTCAGACCCATTGACACTCACTCACACACGCACTCACTCACACACATTCACAAACACTCATCCAGAGACACTCACTCACACACATACTCACTCACACACACTCTCACACACACTCACACACTCACTCACACCCACACACTCACTCACACACACCTTCACACACATTCACAAACACTCACTCACTCACACTCACTCACTCACTCGCGCACACACCCACACACACGCACACTCACACCCACACACACACTCACACACACTCACACACACAATCACACACACACTCACACACACACTCACATACACACTCACACCCTCACACACAGGCACACTCACACCCACACACACACTCACACACACTCACTCACACACTCACATACACACTCAATCACTGACACACACTGACACACACATACTGACACACACACTGACACACGCACTCACACACACACTCACACACACTCACACACACACTCACTCACACACTCACACACTCACACCTACACCCACTCAGACACGCTCACTCACTGACTCACACACACACACTCACTCACTCACACACACTCACACACACACTCACACACACTCGCGCACACACTCCCACACTCACTCACACACCCACTCGCACACCCACTCACACACCACACACACTCACTCACACACACTCACACACCCACTAACACACACTCACACACACACTCACTCACTCACACACACTCACACACACACTCACAGACACACACTCGCACACACACTCACTCACACACGCACTCACACACACACTCACATACACACTCACACCCACCGACTCACACTCACACCAACACTCACTCACACACACTCACGCACACTCACACGCACACTCACACACACACTCACACACACACTCACACCCACTCACACACACAATCACATACACACTCACTCACTCACTCACTCACTCACACACTCACACACTCACACCGCTCGCTGTTAATCCCCCTCCTACAGACCAGGCTTCCATATCGCTCCTCGCACCAGCAGCAGCCATTAAGCACCCAGTGGGAGCGGCCCACACCGGGCTGACTGACAGCCCCAACCCCCGTGGCCTCCCTCGGCGGCTACCCCGGCCGCATCAAGCCTCCTCCCGGCGGGACCCGAGGGCTGCGCCCCTGACCCCCTTGTCTCATCCCCCGCGCCGCTTGCATTATTCAATATGGAAAGCCACCATTTTTTTAATTCTCTTGAATCCAATATCTGGCTTTGACGCGTCAAGTTTAAACATTGTATTTTCTTCTATTTCATTTAAAAATAAATAAATATATAGCAGGTTTATAGTAGAAGTTGTTGGGAGTGTTGCCACTTGTTGTTGCATTGAGTTGGAGGGCAATTCTTATATATATGCATTGCTAGTTCTTTGTCAAGATACCAGACTGGGTGGCCGAATGAGTTGAGCATCTGTCCCCTGTTTTGGGAGGTCGGGGGATCCGAATCCATGAGTATGTGGGTTCGAACCCTGGTCGAGTCAAACCAATGACTTAAAAATGTATACTTGTTGCTTCCTACCCTAGCACTTGGCATTAATAGGATAGGGCAAGGACTGGTTCATTCAGTGTCCGGATAATGTGACTGAGTGGGATATCGGGTCATGGTGCTGGCAGCCTGATTTCCCAGTGGGGCATCACTATAAAGTTACCATGAGTGCGCACTGTCACAAGTCGGTACCCGTCCTGATATGATCTTAGATGTTGCTAGGACGTAACACAACGACAAACAAACAAATCTTTGCCAAGTGTCTTTGCATCAAAAGCCATTTCCTTTAGCAGGTCAAGGCCATAAAAGATCCAAATGGAAAAATGTGTTGTTTGCCAGAAGGCTGCCTAGAGCTGGCGTAATTACCAACCACCCCCCACATCCCCCACACCACAACATCCTACTCCACCCCCACCCCCACCTCCATCCCCACCTCGATCCACAACCCAACCCCACTCCTCCTCACTCCACCTCCTACTCTACTCCAACCATCTACTCCACCCTCACCCCTACCCCCACTTCCATCCTCACCCCCACCCCCATCCCCACAACCACCCCAACCCCACCCCCACCCTCACCCAACTACCACCCCACTACCACCCCACCCCACCCCCACCTCCACCTCCTACCCCACACCCCAACCACAGCATTCATTCCCCGCCCCCTCCTTGGGTGGCCTTAACTGGTAATTGGCGATGGTGGATCTATTGCAGTGTAAAGGAGATTGGGCGACGTGCCCCACTTATGCACATCCTTCCGCAAGGGTTCGCCACGGAACTCCGCGTAAAGTTGCATAGTCCAACGATTTTGTCACTTTCTGAGATAAATCATTATAATCTATCTTACTCTAGTTTGAATGAACTTTTATTTTAAATGGCTACCATTTGAGATATTTGAAGTGCTAACATGCCCATTTTATTTTATTTAAGCATGCCAATATTTTAACCCCATCGGCTTCTACAGCAACAGGTTTTATTCAAGTTCCTCAGTATTCCCTTTGGTGTGCAAACAAATGCTTAATAAGTGCATCAGTATCTAAGTTAGATATGTAGAACGATACCTTGATAATTGTTTTGGTTTTGAATATTTGACGCTTTCATCTGACACTTTCATCGGACTATGTAGCTTTATCACCACCTGGAACCATCCTTCTCATCTGCTGGTGTTACATCTTGTGCCAACAAGCCCATTCATTGCCAGCAATGGAAACTACCAACAAGAAGAGGAGGCGCTCATCTTGCAGGGAATCGTGCATCGCCTCCACATCGACATCACAAAGCGAACGGCACACCTCCTGATGACACAACAAACGCCATAGGCCTTCCGAGGCATGGGGGATGGCGTCTATATACAGTCTAGACAGAGTGCTGACCTATTCAAGGTCACACACTTCAGAGCAAAGACCAAGACTACCCAGATACTGATGAGAGAGATGCTATTCGCAGATGACTGTGCACTGGTTGCCCACTGTGCTGAAGAGATCCAGAGAATACAGGATGCTTTCTCCCATGCATCAAACAAGTTTGGTGTGAAGATTAACATCAAGAAGATGGAAGTACTCTACCAACCCAACTCTACAAGAACCCGAGAGGAGGATATCATGGTTAATGGAAACAAGCTGAACTCTGTCCTGGAATTCACCTACCTCGGAGGCACTATCTCAAGGGATGGTTGCATTGATGCTGAGATACAGAGGAGGATGGCTAGGGATAGCGCATCTTTTGGTAGACTATGCCGGCACAACCACCATGTCTCCACATCGGTGAAAGGCAAGAACTACTGCACAATCATGCGATCTACCCTACTATATGGAGCTGAGCCCTGAACAGTGTACATATGACAGGTGAAAAAGCTACAAGCCTTCAAGTTGCGACATCTGCGTAACCTGGAAGGACAAAGTGACAAATAGGGAAATACTCGATCAGAGAGGGCTGTCCTCTATGGAAGATCTTCTGATCAGAAAGAACCTCCGCTGGACTGGACACGTGATGAGGATGTCAACAGACAGGCTACCAAAGCAGATCCTATATTCTCAATTGTCTTCTGGTCAGAGAAAGAGAGGATGCCCTCATCTCCCATTCAAGGATACTATCAAGAAAAACCTGAAGCTGAGAGACATTAGGACTGACTCATGGACATCACTCTCACAGCAGAGAGCTAAGTGAAGAGCGGCGGTTAAGAAATGAAAGCAGTCTTTGTTGCATTTCGACTGACAGCATGATGATGATGATGAAATAATTCAGTGGCTCCAATAACAAATACCAACTGTGAGAAACCCGCCCATTGTTTGATCCTATCACAAGTGTTTTGTATTGTGTGGCCTAATGAATGGATCAGAAAGTTGGCTATATATCACCCGTCCTAATATTTAATGTAATACCCCTGTCACACTACGACGTAACGAGCCAACGTGAGCCTAACGTGGTCATTTTTTCGTCATTACGTTGGGTTACGTCATGATGACGTCAGAATGACGTTAGAATGACGTCGAGCTTCGTCACATTACGTCGTGTTATGTCGAGTTACGTCGAGGTTTTGGACATGTTCAAAAATGTTGACGTAGCTCGAACGTAAGGTATACGTTCGCCGTACGTTCTGTTCACGTTCAGTGAACGTCAATGACGTTAAACGGACGTTTTTCCAACGCTGCTCACTACGTTCAACTACGTTCCACTACGTTGACCCACATTAAACCGAGTGCAAATGCCCACGTGGCGTAATGGGAACGTCAGGAGAACGTCAGGAGAACGTCGGGAGAACGTCAGGAGAACGTCAGGAGAACGTCAGAGAACGTGCATTCAACGTACGTTCAACGTCTCATGACATAGCTAATGTCATGTAACGTTCTTCTGGCGATGGAATAACGTTCATAACGTTCCGTGATCGTCATTACGTTGACCTCTCTCGTTGAATGACGGTATCACTACGCTTTACCGACGTAACGCTCTCGTCCACTACGCTGCATCCACGTTCAACTTGTGCCCAAATTTGCATACTACGCCCAGAAGTTCAACGTTCTTCACGTTCTCCCTACGCTGACGTCATTACGTCGTAATGTGACAGTACCATTATTAAGGTTGTGCTTATAATTTGCATTTGTACACATATATAAGAAGAGCTTGGGTACAAAACCCCGTAAACTCCAATCCCAAAAGATTTAGATAAAATAACAGAATTTTGCCTGAAAGTAATTAGAATTCTCACTAATTCCACTTTTCTTGTGATGAAAATGTCATGGAGCAATGAACAAACATTTATGTAAAATATGATCCTTTTCAAGGTTTTACTCCAATGCTTATTTAAATTTTGGATTGGCGTTTACTGGGTTTTGTGATGTATAAGCATCATGCGAGTTTAAAGCCGCAGAAGTTATTTTCTATACGTTTATTATATTATATTATATTATTCTGATATTATATTATTAGCCAATGGGCTCTCTGCATGTATTTGCTCCTTACTCTTACGGGTACTGGTGGCTCCACCACCCCCCGACCCTACTTCCGCGGAAATATTGTCACTTGCGCCAGGAATTTATGTATATATGGATAGTGATATTCCCATTATCGCGTGTAATAAGCTCTGGAGACCCTGCCCCCCCCCCCCCCGCTCACGGGGTCGGGGGGGGGGGGGGGGGAGGAGGTCCGGCTCCTTCTCGCACTACTATATATATATATATATATATATATGTGATGAATAAGCATTATGCGAGTATAAAGGTGCGGAAGGGAATTATTATTATTATTATTTTCTATTTCATTATCTACCAACCATTATCCTAGATGAATTCACCTCCTATCCTACATACCGGTACTGGTGGCGTCACCTTCGGCCTCGACCCTAACTACGGGCGTTCCCATTGTTATTCGCGCCCTGGAATTGTACATACATGGAACTAAACTAACTGGTGGCGCCACCTATGTAATAGGAAATCAATGTTGAGGAAAATCATCCTGTTCTGTAACCAACCTGCCTCAGAGCCCGAATCCCGCCGTTTGTTGTGGCATCAATGAGAAGTAACCTCAAAAGGCCAAAGTCTATTTTCGGATAATCTTCCGCCGGAGATGGAGTCCCTAAGATGAGGTTCGATTCCTTCCTGACCGCAACAAGGGCGATGTGGCACCGCATCGCGGCGGGTGTGATGGGGTGAGTGGGGGTAGGGAGGAACTCTCCACGGCTGGAGGTAAATAGAATCCTGCGGTGCCACCCACCGCAAACCGGAAAGGGTCAGGATGTCCTGAAAGGACCGACTATTAAAGGGGATGCCAGCCTTCCTTTGACGGAATAAGAACTTGCAGTACCATAGCAACGAAGAACCATGGCAACATGACAACCATCTGGTGGATGATCATCTTCTCACAAGGGTAGTGACTGGATGTGCTGGCCGGATTGCTAAGAGCACCCTGGGCAAAAGGTCGGGAGTTTGAATCCGAACCAAGTGAAATCAATGTCTTCCAACATTGATACTTGTCGCTACCTGTACTGGCAATCGGCAATAGCAGGATAGCGCAATGACTGGACAGTATTAGGATAATGGGATCGAGGCGAAAATCGGGTACTGGTGCCGGTGTCCTGGTGGGGCAGCACTATAAAGCTGTCATGAATGTGCAAAGTCACAAGTTGGTAAATTCGTGGGAATAATTTTGGCTGACCTGTTGACCAGTTTAATTGTGTTACCTGATTTGAACATCAGTGTGCAAGCCGTGCTACATATATTCTCCAATCAGATTAATCCAAATTAGGTCACTTTGATGACTGTGCGTCTGCATCACCATTCAGCTTGACCGTCAATGGCATTCAAACCTGAGCCAGCAATCAAGTAAGATGTTTTAATTATCGCTTCCACCTGTTCAGGGCAAGCTAACCTTTGACATTCATTCATTCATTGATCACAAACGTGAATGCTATATGGTTCTCTTTATTCCTTGAATGTCTGTGAAGAAATGCACAAGGCTCTCCAGTTACATCACTCATTCTATTCCATTGCTACATTGACTCATTGAGGCAAACTAAGATAAGATACATCCATTAAAGACTCCAACTTCAACTTCATTGTCCTCCTCACTGTACATTACCCAGATCCGCCACAACCCCCCGCGCGCATTCCATGTGTCATGGCATAGATTTAAAAAAAGCAAATTTTGAACAAACACGTTATGCCATTCCAGGGCTAGAATTGTGACCATTACACTAGCTAACCTCCCTGATGCACTCACCTTATCTACTGCCTACCTGTCTATGTGATACCTTGCCTGAACTGTCAGTGCGATCTCCTACAGTCATCACCCTGGTACTGCCAGCTTAAAAAAAATGGTTTAGATCCATAACTCATTTAATATGTGAGACTGTCTCAAAAGGTGCTAAGCAATATGGGACAACACTTTTTCCATTGTAACTATCAACATAGTATCTGCTTATGCATTTGCTCAGGATAAACTGATTTGTTTTTACATGGCTTTTCCTAATCTCAATAGAATATGTATTGATTTGAAGCAAATGTCCTTGTGTTTTCAGTGTAACCATTTCTGTGCTGTTTTGTGTCAATCGTTGCAATGGACAAAAAAAGAGAAGAGTTATCACCTTTTGAGACAGACTCATGTGTAATTACATTCATACAGGCAATGTACTTACATATATACATACACTGGGTAGGTTGAACAATCACATAGCATGTAGCTTGTACAGGATCCTGATCACACAGCACCAGTGTTGTGTGGGGTGATGAAATTGACAAATATTGTGCCTAGAGGATTCGAACCCATACACTTTGCAATTCTGGGGCTAGAGTGCTAACCATTACACTACCTAGGCTCCCTAAGGCAATATCGGTATCTATGTCTGCCTGTATATGTGGCTCATTGCTTGATAAGTCAATGTAGACAATTACACGTGTATATTCCGACATGTTTAATGCAACTCTGATAAAAATCGACTCACTTTGGAGACTACTCTTGCACACTTTATCGTCCATCCTTAACCTCGCTTCCTAAATGTGTCTAACATTTTAGTAATCGGTTCAGTTTATTTAATTGTTTGTTTGGGTTTTACAACCTGGCAACACCTGCGGTCATGTGAAGACGGTTCGGTTCATTACAATGCACAGTTAATCTTCTACAATACTAGCCATTGCACACATTCTTTCAGTACATCTCACGTATTTCAACCACACAAGAAAGCTTCATTTGTACATCATTTAAAAAGCCAAATTATATTCACCCAACAATAAAATCACATTATTACCGATCCCCGAAACTTTTCTTACCCTCTTGTATCCCATAAACTAACAACCCTCTCCTTCCCCAACTCACCCCTTTCCCTGAGAAAGGGTTCACAGCGAGGAAAGGAGGAAAAACGGGTAACCACTGTCACATATCGAGCATACCCTTGCAGGATGAGTTTCCCATTCTGTAAGTAGGCTACTGATATTCTGTGATTTAAACACAAATTGATGTAGATCAATTTCAAATATATTTCAAACACTTTAATCTGTGCAAAAGATACATAAATGTGTGATAATGTGTGAACAAGAAACTAGTCAAATAATAGGGCTTAATCGATTAACATGACCCAGGCGATTCGGGTCACTGGAGTTGCTAGAATTTAAAATCGAACACCGCGAGTGGAGTTGACAAAAGCATGTGCCGTGTGCAAAATGACCCGTCAGGTCCTCCGTATTGATTTAATGTGTTTTTTTTAATAACCCAGATTGTCAGCTTCTACTATCATAAAATACTTTAAATCCTATCAGTTATTGAAAAAGATATATTAAGTTTTAGATTAAGCTGCGGATAAGTAATCTACCTCACTGAGTTCTCGCGAACACGAGAAGAGGAAAGTCTATTTCCGGCAAGTTCAAACGCGCAGAAACGGGTTCAAACATGGCTGGTTGTCCCACTCCTTTCAGCGCTGAATATGCTTATGCTTTCCCTGGGCCCTGGCATACTTTAGCTATCACCTTTTATCGCCCGTTCTTTCTTTATTAGCGTTATTACGCTCACTGGCTTCTCTGGCAATGCGTTGACGATATCATCATAAAAGACCCATGAATCACGGAAGTGAATGAATTCCGGTGTCATTACGCCAAGAAGTGGGCGTTCCTAATCTTGACAGATTAGATCAGATATTGGGAGCGGACTTAGGGAGGGTCTAGCTACGTTTACAACGTAATCCCTTCGAACGCCCGGCCTGGACCAGTGCCTTAGCCGACTCCTTCGAGGAGTCAATCATCATACATTGTGGTCTTTTCTGTGTAAGGCGAGTGATATTATACCACAGCTTTCGGCATAGAACCGCCATTAGACGGTGTTCCATGTTCTCGAATTGCAGGGCTATGCACACGACTGGAGGAATATTCTCTTATTCAACAGCTTTTTGACTGTCCTTTTAACACATGCTAATGGTTATTGATGCACCATTTCAGAGAATCTTGACTATTCAAGAACCATTCAAATGTACTTTTAGCACATGCCAACAATTTATTGACTCACACAATAGGAGCACTAGATCCTTCTGTTCAAGAATTATGTATTATATATACTTTTAACACATGCCGACAATAATTATTGATGTGCAATATAGGACGACTAGAATCTTCTCTTCAACAATTATATAAATATGCTCTTAACACATGCCAACAATTATTGATGCACACAATAGGATAAGTATATTCTTCTATTTTTAGCAATTTTATGAATATCCTTTTAAGCATGCGGACAATAATTATCGATGTGCAATATAGGAGGACTAGAATCTTCTATTAACAATTATATAAATATCCTCTTAACACATGCCAACAATTATTGATGCACACAATAGGATAAGTATATTCTTCTATTTTCAACAATTTTATGAATATCCTTTTACCACATGCCAATAATAATTATCGATGTGCAATATAGGAGGACTAGAATCTTCCCCTCAATGATTATATAAATATGCTTTAAACACATCCCAACAATATATTGATGTACAATATAGGAGGGCTAGATTGAACTGTTTTCAGCAATTATATAAATGTGCTTTTAGCACATGCCAATAATTATTGAAATACCATGGAGGAGAATCCTTCTATTCAAAAACTATTCACATGTGTTTTAAGCATATGCAAGTAGTTATTGATGCATGCATTAAGAAGACTTGATTATTTGATTCAAAAACTATTTACATATATTTAAATATGATTTAACCACATGCTAATTAATCACGAAAGCGGATACTGGTTTTAAGTGATAATAATAGTGTGTTTTATTGATACAGGTTTAAGTGTTAATAATAGTGTGTTTTATTGATACAGGTTTTAAGTGCTAATACTAGCGTGTTTTATTGATACAGGTTTTAAGTGCTAATAATAGTGTGTTTTATTGATACAGGTTTAAGTGCTAATAATAGTGTGTTTTATTGATACAGGTTTAAGTGATAATAATAGTGTGTTTTATTGATACAGGTTTTAAGTGCTAATAATAGTGTGTTTTATTGATACAGGTTTTAAGTGCTAATAATAGCGTGTTTTATTGATACAGGTTTTAAGTGCTAATAATAGTATGTTTTATTGATACAGGTTTAAGTGCTAATAATAGTGTGTTTTATTGATACAGTTTTAAGTGCTAATAACAGTGTGTTTTATTGATACATGCTTTAAGTGCTAATAATAGTGTATTTTATTAATACAGGTTTTAAGTGCTAATAATAGCGTGTTTTATTGATACAGGTTTTAAGTGCTAATAATAGCGTGTTTTATTGATACAGGTTTAAGTGCTAATAATAGTGTGTTTTATTGATACCGGTTTAAGTGGTAATAACAGTATGTTTTATGGATACATGCTTTAAGTGCTAATAATAGTGTGTTTTATTAATACAGGTTTTAAGTGCTAATAATGGTGTGTTTTATTGGTCCAGGTTTTAAGTGCTAATAATAGTGTATTTTACTGATACAGGTGATAAAGTGCTAATCATACTGTGTTTGATTGATACAGGTTTTAAGTGCTAATAATATTGTTTTATTGATACAGGGATAATAATAGTGTGTTTATTGATACAGGTTTTAAGTGCTAATAATAGTGTGTTTTATTGGTCCAGGTTTTAAGTGCTAATAATGGTGTGTTTTATTCATACAGGTTTTAAGTGCTAATAATATTGTGTTTTATTGATACAGGTTTTAAGTGCTAATAATAGTAAGCTTTATTGATACAGGTTTTAAGTGCTAATAATAGTTTGTTTTATTGGTCTACATTGTAAGTCAATGTTAACGAGGGGAGAAATACACGCGTCCTCAGCGTCAGGGTCTTGAGTTCAGTCCTACCTATCGCCCTCTAGCAACCATGTATCTGAGGGGAATGAGCATGAACTCTGAATCCTACTCTACAATAAGTGGCGTGAATGGGTAGGTGAAGCTGGACGGGGAGGTGTTGACTGTTCGATGTGTATTGGAGCAATGGCAGACCGGAACAACTCAGTGTGTACCAGGGTGGTGGCATAGGTAGTCATAAAATATACCATTACCAATACACGGCATAGGGGGAATGCAAATGTTCTATTACTGATAGGTGTACATGACCAGGCACATGTATGTATATATATGTGTAACGGCTGGTGGTGCCTGAGTAAATAGACATAGTGGTGCTAGCAGGTCTGGGTGTGAGGGCACTCAGGGCCTACCCTCTCTGCTGGGATAGTGATCACCACACTCAAATGTCAAGGTTGGTGGTGGCCATGGGGCCATACAGCTTGGTGGTGGTGGGCAGACCAATGGTAGCCATGGGGACCAGGAATGCTGGATCCCTATTGGTAGAATGCTTGTTTTCCATTGGAGGAAAGGGGTGGGATGATACTCTACAATGAACCCATGCAACCATATAAATAATAAACCAGAGGGATTGACTCTCTATTCTTCTTTACACTTTATACTCTTCTTTTCTCTTTGTCTGTATTGATCTCACTATAGCCTGCCTATTCGAGCTTTAGCCATTTTACACACTGGTATACTGATGGCGCCACCTGTAGTTGGAAGGGCAAGTCAGTGGTGTGCTTAGCCATCGGTCCTGGGCTGGTACGGTGTAGTATCAGTCCTGGCATAGTGTGATGGGTCATCAGTGTGGTATTGGGTGGTTCACCATAGCATGCAATAGGTGGCACCATCAGAGCAACCTGAACTGCAAATGGGGCCAAGTTTTGGAAATGCCCCTGTGAGAGTCGTTCAGCCATCGGTCCTGCACTAATCGGTAGATGGCGCCACAGTCCAGCGGCCAGGTTGGATAGCTTTGCCATTGGGGCACAGCCCATGAATTACCCATGTTATGTATAACGATGTAGACGGATTCTCCTATTTAAAGTTGCATAGTCCGATAGTTTTGACTTCTATGTCATTTTCTGAGATAAATAGATTCGTTGACAGCATATTTGAATAGGTCTTAAAGCGGCATAGCCCGATGAATAAATCACCTTTTCGGAACCAAAGTAATTATCTAGATTTGATTCTACATATCTAACATAGATACCGGTCCACAGTTGTCACCAGAGACAAGCGTGTTAATACACAAGTCCATGGTGTCAGAGTTGTGGCATGCTTGCCAACATTAACTTGGCATGTTTGCACTTCAAATATCTGAAAAGTTAGTCATTTAAATAAAAGTTATTTCAAAATAAAGTAATGACTGGTTGGCTCAGTATCAAGATAATGTGACCCAGTGGGATATCGGGTCATGGTGCCAGCGGCCTGATTTCCCTATGGAGCAGCATCATTAACTTGCCATGAGTGTGCACTGTCACAAGTCGGTACCCATCCTGATATGACCTTAGATGTTGCCAGGATGTAAAGCTCCAACAACCAACCAACCAACAGGTCGGTACCCTCCTGATCTGATCTTAGATGTTGCCAGGGCGTAAAACGTCCACAACCAACCAACAAGTCGGAACCCGTCCTTATATGACCTTAGATGTTGCCAGGGCGTAGAACTTCAACAACCAACCAACAAGTCAGAACCCATCCTGATATGACCTTAGATGTTGCCAGGATGTAACACTCCAACAACCAACCAACCAACCAACCAACCAACAGGTCAGTACCCATCCTGATATGACCTTAGATGTTGCCAGGTCATAACACTTCAACAACCAACCAACAAGTCAGAACCCATCATGATATGACCTTAGATGTTGCCAGGACATAACACTCCAACAACCAACCAACCAACAAATCAGAACCCGTCCTGATATGACCTTAGATGTTGCCAGGACATAACACTCCAACAACCAACCAACCAACAAGTCAGAACCCATCATGATATGACCTTAGATGTTGCCAGGTCATAACACTTCAACAACCAACCAACAAATCAGAACCCATCCTGATATGACCTTAGATGTTGCCAGGACATAACACTCCGACAACCAACCAACCAACCAACAGGTCAGTACCCGTCCTGATATGACCTTAGATGTTGCCAGGACGCAATGCTCCAACAACCAACCAACCAGCGAACAGGTCGGTACCCGTCTTGAGATGACCTTAGATGTTGCCAGGACGTAAACCTCCAACAACCAACGAACCAACATTATTGACAAGCTTTCCCTTCGTAATAACGCTATACATATACATGTATATATATGTATGTGCATCCGTGCTAGGCCGTTGTCATTATATTTTGAAGACTTAGTGAATCGATAAACAATGAATGGTGCCAAGCTCTCTCGCAGGTGTCTTTATTACTGCCTATAAAGAAGTGTCCTTTGCCTTACATAGTGCGCCGCGTCTGTCTATGATTGATCGATGAATCAATAGATCTTGTCAGTTAGGGTAGCTTCCCTAGGGCATTGCATGGGGAGGAAAGGGTGGGTGGTGTGGGGTGTCAGAGTTTCCCAGGGCTTTACGCTCTTCTAGAGGACCCGCACTGGGTCTATTGTATATATGTGTGCAGCAGGGAGGACGGTCTGGGGGGGGGGGGCGGGGTGCGACAGGGGGGTATTCGGGGTAAGCGGGAGTATCTGGGAGATTAGTGTAATGGCCCTGTCACATTACGACGTTTCTTACCAGCGTGCCGCCAGCGCGCAAAATATTATCAACGCGTCGAGACACGTTCAACTTTTCGGCAGGTTGGGAGAAAGTTTGGCATCTGTGTGGTGCGTACATCGCGCGTGGCCAACGGGTGTCGATGCGTGCAGCAAAAAAATTTAAAAGTTTGGCGCGATGTCCTCATATGACCTTAGATGTTGGTAGGACGCAAAAGAACAAAGCAATCATTTGGCGCAACGTGTGGCAACGTCTGCCTAGCGTGCGCATAACGTTATTCCAGCAATGTCCACGTGCTTCTGATGACCCCGGAATATCCGGAACGTCCAGAATGTCTCCGGAACGTCCCCGGGATGTCCCCAGAAAGTCCGAACCCACACATCGGCATGTGTTGGGGTGTGTCGAAAGGTTTGTGCATGCGCAAAACCTTCGACGCGTGCCGACGCACACCGACACGCGCCGACGCATGCCAATGCGTGCCGACGCGCGCCGATGTGCGCCAAAATGTACCTATGTGTACCTACGCACACGTAACGCTTCCCGACATTTCGCCCAAAAAGGCAACACGTCGGCGCATTGGTGAGTGATGTCGTAATGTGACAGGGCGTTAAGGTCTCACACTGTTCTGTATCTGAACACAGTCTTCACCGGTTGCTTGTTGGAGCACCACGACCCGGCAACATATAAGGTCATATCAGGATGGGCACCAACTTATAATAGTGCGCACCTTTGGTGACTTAATAGTGCTGCCCCATTAGAAGACCCGGCCACCATCACCATGACCTGATATTCCACTCAGTCATATTATCTTGACACTGAGCTAACCATTCCTTGCCCTATCCTATTACTGCCGAGCATTTTGAGTCATTGGTTTGACTCGAACAGGTTCGAATGCCACAATCTACCAAATCGGGAGAGGAAGGTTCAACTCATTCGGCCATCCCATCTGGTTCAAGTCTTCACCGATTCCATGGAGCAATAATGTATTAATGATGTACCTCTATAATAGTTAAAGGGTTTGATTGATTGATTGCTCGCGGTGTTATGTTGTGTCTGTAGCAGCACAGGACATATTTACCGACTACCACCAACCAACCGAATCGGTAAGGTGTGGGCCTGGCATTCGGAAGGTCGTATGTTCGGTTCATGGTCTAGTCAAGCCAATGACATACAATTGGGACATATCACTTCCTAGCCTGATTCTCGGATTTAATAAGGTAGGGCAAGGATTGGTTGGTTTAGTGTCAGGATAATGTGACTAAGTGGGATATCAGGTCATGATGTTGGCGGCCTGATTTCCCAGTGGGGCAGCACTATATAGTCGCCATGAGCGCGTACTGTCGAAAGTCGCTACCTATTCTGATATGAACTTAGATGTTCCAGGACATAAAACTCCAACAACCAACCAACCAACTCAGGCAGTGATTCGTATTTGTTTATTTCCGGAAACAAAAAACTGTTCCTACTTTGTTGTGTCAATGTTAGATCTCCTTACCGCTCCTCATCCACATGTGTTAGACTCCACCTCACACCCGCCCTATCCAGCCGGTCTAACATATCTAACATTTAATGCATCTGTGTTAATAGCTTCCAGAAAAGAAGATCATCGGAGAAATCCAGCCTCACACTTGTAGTATTCAAACCAAATGGTTTGGCCTAATCGATAAGAGCAGTGGATGGCAAACCGATGACTTACTCAATTGATAAATGTCACCCCGTACTCGCCATTACTAGGATATGACTTGATTCAGTTTCAGGATACTGTGACTCAGTAATATATCATGGCCAATGCAGCATCGAATCACTTACTCCATCAACACCCAGCACAACTCTGTGGTTGTTCTTCAAGGAATGGCGTAATGTTTATGCAGCTTGTTGTTTGGAGCCTCTGTTTTTTTGCTTTTTGGTTTGTTTTTTTCTTGAAGATTTATACTGCCTATCATGGATAAGTCTGAATAGGCTCGTTTTCACCATTAGACAGGTTGTCGATGGTAAGCCAGAGTCTACACTTTTACCGACCCAAGGGATTTTGAACCTCCCACACCACATAGACATGGTATGAGAGCAACTGGCCTTTAATGACACTGTAAGTTATACCAGAGAGCGTGTATAGATGAGAGGGACAACTCTCATACTAGACCGTGTAACAGCTGCCGACTGTGGTGCTCCAAGTGGTGGTTGTTGAACAGTTTTTGACACAGCTGTACGCATACTGGCAAACTCAAGGCATTGTCAATGGTCATGTGCAATCTTCATACAGAAAAAGTGAAATATCTCTAAAACCACACCACGTAGAAACAAATCGCTTGGTAGACATAGAAAACATGGTTACCAAAAAGACTATATTAAATTCATAAGGGTAGGGTTCTGGATTTGTATTAATTTTGAATAAAACTAATATTTTGCACTGCACATACCGGCAAACTCAAGGCATTGTTAATGGAGATTGCTCATGGCCATTGACAATCTTGGGTAAACACCGCGATGCACACATACATAAATCATTGAATATGCTATAATACACCCAAACATAAAAATAACTATGATTGTGTACTTTATCATATTTATGATGTCAGCTACTAGTACTACTCTATCGTCAACTGGGACAAAACATCTCAAGTTTACCAGGAGTTCCATTCTCATGACTATGCAATATGCTACCTGCATTTATTATCACTCAGTGTCAGAGGGAAATATGCTGGTTTGAGTTGTTTAATGTGTTTCTTACCTGTCATCTTGTGTCGGGAATGAGAAAAAAGATATTCCCCTCGCTGTTCCAGTGTAGTTATTGCAGTTAACCACTGCACATAATGTGCCATAGCCACTCGTTTTGGCTTGTTCAACAATGACTGCGAGAGGCGCCACTGTAGCCTATGTTACCAATTTTCGTGGGAATTGTCCCTCTCATCTGTCTATGCAAGCTCTCTGGTTATACACAGTGGTGGCAATCCAAATTGACAGAGGTGGGGGCATGGGGAATCGAACCACTGACCTTCAGATTAGGACTCTGACCTAGAAAAAAGTCAGACACTCTAACCACTCCGCCCTAGAAAACACTTTGGTTTTATATTCTTGCGAGTATGCCTATGTGGCCTCAGATTATACAGAGATATCGGATGTGTTGCATCAGCACAAATGACATTTGTTCAACTGGGTCAGCTTCATCATTTGCTTGGATACAGACCTGGCTGGATATCCAGCAGAAGTGGGTATTGTGTGTCCTGCCCATGCGAAGCGTCTCATTTTCAGAATTACTTTTTTTTTTTCATGATTGGATGGTCTACTTTAATGCTTCGAATCACCAGGATACATGGAAAGGAGTTGATGTAGACAACAAAGGAACTATTCAGAATAGCTTGAATAACTGAGAATGGGCTTTACCGCTGAAATGCCCAAATTGTCACAGTTTGACTACAGTGGCCATCAGCCTTTAGTGGGCCCTAAAGACCTCACAGCAAATAGGTTGTTTCAAAATTATTCCAACCATGAATCATGATATTTGATTATGATAATTCTCATTAAAGCGGCATAGTCCGATGGAAACATTAAATTTTCAAAACCAAAACACTGATCTAGATTTGATTCTACATATCTAACTTAGATGCTGATGCACTTATCAAATATTTGTTACCATATAGAATGGAATACCAAAGCGATTTAATAGAACCTGTTACTGCAGACCTTATGCAACCTAATATATTTATCTCATAAAATGAAATAAACTAAAAAATATCGGACTATGCACCTTTACCTTTAAGTAAGGTTGTTTTGTTCGTGTTATTCGCCCTTTAACAAATGAATGTAACAACAACAAAATGAAAGCAATCATTAACATATATGCAATACATGATATGGTATTATTATAGTGGTGTCATCTACAAGAACCTTGGGGAATTAGTTGAGGTCCCAACGCAAAAATGGAATGAAAAGAATTATAAGTTAATTCATATATCTCAACTCTCCGATTGTTGATATATAATATGTACTTTTGTATTAGCAGGCCATATCCAGATTTGGTCGTGCTTGCTCTTTCCGCTATTCCCACGTGGGTTAGGCCTTCCCCGGTTAAAACCTAATGTGGCTGACATTTCCATTCTTAGCAGCGACAGTGATTTATCATTTCAACAATGGAGTTTCATGTCTCCAGCTACTGTTCATCATTCAACAGTGTTTTGTTTGTGATTGTGCTAAAGCTCGCCTCTACAGCGCTTTGATTTTTATCATCGGCTATTGTACGTTAAAATATGGTCATTCCGACATATGTCTTTGGAGGAAACCTGCTGCCACCACATTTACTAGGCCCTACTCTTTCCGATAAGCAGCAGGGGTCTTTTATATGCACTTTCCCACAGACCGGACAGCACATATGGCAGCATTTGATGAACCAGTTGTGGACCACTGGTTGGAATGGAAAATAGCCCAAACTGCAAATGGGTCCACTGAGGAAGATCGTTTGGATGACCTGCACCTTCACAGATGGACACTCTACCGTCTGAGCTACGTCCCGCTCCTTGTTATTGTGCTATGAATGGAGCTCAATTATTGCTATATTATCCTGAGCTTGTGGAACTGTTACAATATTGAGGCTTAGTGAATACAGCCCACTGTGCGCATCAAGTGATTGCTATCAAAATGAACACTGGCAATATGTGTCAAATGCACACTTATATCTGTAATTGTGAGCTAGCATCAATAAATTAGTGTTATTAAACTGGTGTTAGTAATTAGTATCATCACAATGCACCTACATACCGACAATTAAAAATAAACAAACTGAGTTAACTGTAACATTATCCATCAAATACTCCCATCCGTTAGTCCCAGAGTTCTTATATTCTAGTCGTAAACTAGAACCGGTTCTTGTAGCATATAGGTTTATGGATACAAATAAACAAACTGAGTTAACTGTAACATTATCCATCAAATACTGCCATCCATCAGTCCCAGAGTTTGTATCTTCTAGTCGTAAACTAGAACCGGTTCTTGTAGCATAGAGGTTTATGGATACAAATAAACAAACTGAGTTAACTGTAACATTATCCATCAAATACTGCTATCCATCAGTCCCAGAGTTCTCATCTTCTAGTCGTAAACTAGAACCGGATCTTGTAGCATAGAGGTTTATGGATACAAATAAACAAACTGAGTTAACTGTAACATTATCCATCAAATACTGCCATCCATCAGTCCCAGAGTTCTTATCTTCTAATTGTAAACTAGAACCGGTTCTTGTAGCATAGAGGTTTATGTGATTACAAATAATGGCAAATTGCATGCAGTTGTAGTTGGATAATAAATGAACTACCAATGTCAATTTAAATCTCAAAATGTAATATTAAAACCTGCAATAACTAAAGCGATATACCCATCCAATGTCTACTTACTGCTGTTGCGTTTATTCATTTGTTTGTTTGGGTTTATTTCCTGGCAACATCTAAGGTCATATCAGTAGTGCGCATATATGACAACATAATAGTGTTGTCCCACTGAGAAAGCAGGCCGCCAGCACCATGACCCGGTTTCCCTCTCAGTCACATTATCCTGGTACTAAGCTAACCAGTCACTGCCCTATCCTAGTAATGCCGATCATAGTAGTAGTGACAAGTATCACTTTTGCAAGGCGTTCGTTTGACTCAATCAGATTTTGAATTCCCGACCTTCAACATTCGGGAATCCTGCGTTCTACCGATTTGGCAACCACGTCCGGTACTGTCATTGTGTGATGCCATTTAAATGAACTTTATTACAGAAACATAAAAAATATCTGTGCAGGACAATCTGCAAAGGGGCATGTGATATGTCACGGGCCACCAGAGGGACGCCTAGTGGAAGGTAACCATGCCAAAAGTAGCCAGATAAGCACACCACACAGCTATGTACAAGCCTATAATATGTGGATAGGAGTAGGCTAGTCTAGTAGTAAGAGTAGACAAAATAAAACACATACATGCCAAGAAAATCCAAAACAACTAACATAGACTACTAACTAAAACAACCAACTATCTACCTGCAACTGAAATGCAGGCAATCAATTGCCTTATCAGCAGCTACTGTACGATAAGATAACTCCAACACTACATCTGGCCAGCATTGAAAACAAGCCTGAATACCCGGGCTTATATGCGATGGACAGTATAAATACAGCCTCAACAAAAATAAGCAACAAATTACATTAATTATGCAAATGCATTTGCATAAATATCTGACGGAGAATAAAAACCAGGTCCCCTACTGGGATACAGCAAGGAGTACAGGAAATGCCTCACCCTTGGGGGTCACAGCTTGAGGACAGCCTACCCGCTTCCTATTCCGCAGTGGCCTGATAAGATCAGATGCAGTATTGGGTAAGATGTGGGTAGATCCAATACCCCAGGGCATGAGTATTGCAGCGGTTATATTAGTCACGTGACCTGATGAATTGCACCAACGCAGAGTATGTTGGTCAGGTGCGCATCAATCCTTTCAAGGCATTAGACATGATTGACAAACTGGATGTGGTGGCCGAGTCGGCAGAGAGCAAGGGCCTCGCGTGTAGGAGAGCGGGAGTTTGGTTCCCGGTCCAGTCAAACTGATGAGTTATAAAATTGATACTTGTCGCTTCCTAGCCTGTCGCTCGGCATTAATAGGATAGGGCAAGGACTGGTTTTTCAGCACCATGATAATGTGACTGAGTGGGATATCGGGTCATCGTGCTGGCGGCCTGATTTACCAGTGAGGCAGCACTATAAAGTCACCATGACTGCGCACTGTCACATCCTGATATGACCTTACGGTATCCATCCTGATATGACCTTAGCTGTTGGCAGAATGTAAAACTCCAACAACCAACCAACATGATTGACAAACTGCTAAGGGGATTTCCTGATTCCGGATTGGTAAGAAAAAGCACAGCAGCAGCACCGCATTGAAGATCTGTGTCACGTGATTTTACCATTAATGGCTAACCACTGGGCTCGAACTAACCCCCCACCGGACCTGGTGGCCGAATAGGTAGAGCACATGCTTCCAGTGGGAAAAGTCGGGAGTTCGAATCCCCCCGAGTCAAACCAATGACTTACAAAATTGATACTTGTCACTATCCCATTTAAAGGGACTGCGCCATTGGGAAATCAGGTCACTGGCACAGTGTGTGGTGTTCTCTGTGGCGGAGTGGTTAGAGTGTCTGACTTTTTCTAGGTCAGATGCCTAATCTGAAGGTCAGGGGTTCATTTCCCCGTGCCCTCCCCAGCTCTGCCCATTTGGATTCCCACCGCTGTGTATAAATTACAGCGTCATCAAAGGCCAGTTGCTCTCATACCATGTCTATGTGGTGTGGGAGGTTAAAAATCCTCTGGGTCGGTAAAAGTGTAGGATCGGGCTTTCTGTCGACAAACTGTCTAATGGTGAAAACAAGTCTATTCAGACTTATCCAAGACTGGAAAGAACAAAATACTTATTTATACTTATTTACAATTCTTGCGATAAGAAATGTCTAGTTAAAATCTGAATAGCTTGAAACAATTTATTCTCTAGGAGTTATTTAAGGAACAGCCATTGTCTAAACTTTGTCCAATATATGGCTATTTGTATCATTCAACCCTAGTGACTGCCCTCAGTGAGGTAGACTAGAACACCTCTCAGACTTACTTTGAAAGTAGAACTAACCCTATGATCACATAATGTAAACTTGAGGGTCTTCCGTACAGGACCATATTACACTGAGGGATATCCATAGTACTTCTAAGCGCAATACAGTTAATATTTCTAGTATATGAACGAAACACTCATCTGTCGCTTCCCAGCCTGACGCTCGACATTATTAAGATAGGGCTAGGACTGGTTGGCTCAGTGTCAGGATATTCTGACTGAGTAGGATATCGGGTCATGCTACTGGTGGCCTGGTCTCTCATTGGGTATCACTATTAAGTTGCCAGAGGTGTGTAGTGTCACAAGTCGGTGCCCATCCTGATATGACATTAGATGTTACCAGGACGTAAAACTCCAACAACTAACAAACTAATCGGTAGAGCGCGGGCCTCGCGTGCGGTAGTTCGGGAGTTTGATTCCGGGTTGAGTCAAACCAATGACTTATAAAATTGATTCTTGTCACTTCCTAGCCTGGTGCTTGGCATTAATAGGATAGGGCAAGGACTGGATAATGTGACTGAGTGGGATATTGGCTCACTGTGCCAGTGACCTGATTTCCCAGTTGGCCAGCACTATAAAATCACCATGAGTGTGCACTGTCACAAGTTGGTCCCTGTCCTGATATCTGATATGACTGCAGATGTTGCCAGGACATAAAACTCCAACAAACAACCAACGGACATTCATATGAAGAAGATAAAACTGCAAAGCCCCCATACAGGGGGGTGAACTGATCTGCTACTATGCAGGCACCCTTCTGTTTCCACTTCTCCCTCGACACAGACAGTAGCTGTTGCGGACCTTCCACCACCGACCCAGTTTGATGTCTAATTGAGAGCCGTCCTTACCCGCATTGAATCCCATAAATCCGATTGCTGTACAGACCGATACAGGGCGTTTTTATTGCCGACGCGGTTAAAAGATCCGGTTTGTATTTAATATACCCCGTCCGGCTGCCACACTCGAGCGGATGCGCAATCAGTCGATCAATAAGTAATTACATCAGGACCGCCACATCTGAATCGCTTTCAGCTGATTGATCAAGATACAACAACTGTTTGTACATACCGGCCCTCCTCCCCTCCCTAGTGCTCCTCACCGGTAACGTGCAATAGGGGATAGGGGTGTGGGGAGGGATGGATGGGGTGTGGAGGTGTGGTGTGTGCAGCGTGTGGAGGTGTGATGGGTGGTGTGTTTGTGTGGATGTGTGGAGTGGGGTATGTGGGGGAGGGTGTGTTTGGGTGTGGGTGTTGGTGTTGGTGTGGGTGGGGTGGGTTGTATCTGGAGTTGGGTGTTTTGGGGGTGTGGATGTGTGGTGTGGGGTGTGTGGGGGGGGGGGAGGGGGCGTGTTAGGGTAGGGCATGGCTGTGTTTGGGTATGTTGATGTGGTGGGTGTGTTGATGTGTGTGGGTGTATAGGGTAGGATGTGTGTGGGGGTGGGGGAGGAACGGCGTGTTGGGGTAGCTTATGGGTGTGTGGATGTGTGTGGGGGATGGAGTGGGGTGGGATGTGTGTGGGGGATGGGAGTTGGTTGTGGTGCATGGTTGGGGAGTATCCGGGTGGGCAAGTAAAGGTGGTAGGTGTGTCGGGGTATGGGTGTCGGTGTGGGGGTGTCGGTATCGGTGTGGGGGGTTTCGGTGTGGGGGTGTCCGTGTTGGGGGTGTCGATTTTGCGGTGTCGGATGAGCGTGTGTGTCGAGGTGTGTGTATCGGAGTGGGGGTCTCAGGGTGATGGGGTGTCAGAGTGTCGAGGTTGTCGTGGTAGGCGTTGCTGTGTGGGGTGTGTCGGGGTGGGGTGTCAGGGTGTCTGTGTGTGGGGTGTGGGTGGGGGTGTGGGGTGGTGTCGGACCAGTGTGGGGGGTGGGCGCCTATCTGCTGATTGGAGGCTTTAGCTTTGTGCAGACTTCCTAATCTGGGCGGCTGCTCCCGACTGCTCACAGCGACTCCTCCGAGTGAGGCCGCAGCGCGTCCACTGGTCCTAATGAGGCAGGCGCTCCTTCCCCTTATCGGCGAGCTATCTACAGAGACCGGAAGCGGCGTAAAGGCGCCGCTGTGGGCGCCTGCGCACAGATACACAAACCCATACAGCGCCTCCCACATCCGGTCACGTGACGGGACGCTCTGTGGGAATCAAGGGACGCGGGGGTTGTGTTAGTAGAACATGTATATGTATGTAATAATGGGAGTGTATCCATGTTAATATGAGGAAGCGTGTATATCAATGTGGGTGTGTATGTGTGCATGTGTGTGTGCATGCACATGTGTGCCTGTGCAGGGTAAATATCTGCGCATTGCATATAAATACGCGTACATGTGTTTATGCATACATGTATATGAGACTCTCTGAAAAGTAATACGGGACAAAACGTTGTCCATTGTAATGATCAACATATTATCTGCTTATGCATTTGCTCAGGATAAACAGATTTCTTTTTTACATGGTGTTTCATAATCCAAATAGAATACATATTGATTTGAAGCAAATGTCCTTGTGTTTTCAGTGTAACCATTTGTGTGCTGTTTTGTGTCCATTGTTACAATGGACACAACAAAAGAGTTATCACCTTTTGAAACAGGCTCATCTATATGTATATGGGTCGTTCTTTAAAACTGGGCACCACATTTTGGTTTCCACATTACGATGCTGATAATTTGTTCTTTCTTTTATTGATTGCAAGTCAAATAATTATTGTATCCTCTGTGTATTAAGTATTTTAGCAATAGTACATTTATTGAAGCTATCCCAAGAAAGAAATTGAAAGTTTACTTATATGCTTTTGGGCTAATGTGAAAAAGTGAAAACTTACACATTTATACTATGCATGTAGCCACACTTTTTTTCAACTTATTGTTCAACTTCTTTCTTGTAAGTCATAACCTTGTCTGCTTAAGAGTAATCAATTCAATCTTGTTGACTAAATTGTATATGTTAAAATGATGTTCTGGATGTGTCTTTGATTTTCATGTTACACAAGTGATATTAATGTATTGCTCAATTTGTATAAGTTCTAATTCAAAAAGTGAAATTCATATTGTTCAACTCTGACATATACACAACATAGAAACCTTCATAGTATATTGGATTAGGCTATTATTTGGAAGGTTTTTTGCTATTATTTGGGAGTTTTTCACTTTTGGTTTCCATGTCACACTTTCATGCCCAGTTTTAAGGAATGACCCATATATGCATCTTTGTATATGTATGTATATGTGAATATGTACATATGGGTATACGTGTATATCTGTATATGTGCACAAGTATATATGTATATGTACATGCCTATATGTGTACGTGCATATATGCATATATATGCATGTGGTGCATATATAATATAAAATGCATATAATGCATATATCTGCATATAATGTATACACGTGCATATATGCAGATATGCGTATATATGTGTGTATGTGCATAGTCTAACCCCATTAAAGCAAACTTGAAGGGACCCTAGAAATTTGTTTAGAGTGAAGAAGCAAGCTTTGGCTTCGATTTTGACTTGGCCTTGGTAAAAATGCGGGTGCATTATGAATGTAATATATAATGTATGTGGATGTGGACAGTTTGATTATTATGTGTTATGTATGTACAGTATAACCCAGTTAAACCCAGTTAAACCAAACGATCTTTTAATCCAAACCTTTGTTGGCGGCCCGGTAAAATCCTACCATTTATCATATAAAAATGTTGGTGAGGTCTCAGATGACCTTATAGTACCCATATGAAAGTTTGGTTTAACTGTACCGGAAGTGGCCTGGGGTCTGATAATTTTGTTTGAATTAACCAATGATTTGGATTAACCAACTTTGCCGTAACCAACTTTTTTATATGATAAATGGTAGTATTTTGGCGGGCCACCGAAAAAAAGTTTGGATTAACCAATCGTTTGGTTTAACCGAGCTTGGTTTAACGGATTTATACTGTATATGTGTGTATGCATATATGTAAATTTATATGAATGAATATATACAGATACATGTGCATGAATATATGCACATATGCGTGAATTAGGCCCTTGCTGCCGACAATCAATCTAGTCCGTCTATCAATCTTGTATATATTATATAATTATGCACAGATGCATATATATCAGTATCTGCGTATATCATATGTATAAATATGTGTAAACGTGTATGAAATATATTGATAGACATGTGTGTTTTACACACACTGAATGAGTCCATGGGACGAATGTATGTAGAATGATGTTTCAAGGGGGCGCCTCCAGCCCCTGCCCCCATCCCCCATCCCCCATCCCCCACACCCACCCACCCTTGCTGGGGCCCGGTGTCCGAAACACTGACTAACCTAAATGGCGGGAAACCGGCTTCAATTTGCCGCCTCATTTGGCGGTCACTTTAACCGTCGTGGCTTGTTGTCCGGCTGCTTGGTTACTCGGGGGAGGCGGGGGCCGGACACGGGCTTGGGACGGGGGCTGGCGGCGGGAGGCGGGGTACGGGCGGGGGAGGAGTGCGACGGGGGATGGGGACGGTGGGCGGGAGGAGGGGGCAGGGGAGCGGGGAAGCTCGGGGCGGGGAAGGAGGGACGGGGGACGGGGAAGGAGGGGTATGGGCGGGGGGAGTTGGCGAAGAGGGGCGGGGCAGGGTGGGGCGGGGTGGGGCGGGGCGGGGCGGGGCGGGGCGGGGCGGGGCGGGGCGGGGCGGGGCGGGGCGGGGCGGGGCGGGGCGGGGCGGGGCGGGGCGGGGCGGGGCTGGGCGGGGCTGGGCGGGGCGGGGCGGGGCGGGGCGGGGCGGGGCGGGGCGGGACTGGGGCGAAATCCCCGGGTTGAGCAATGCGCCGACTAGGCCCGATCTGTTGGTGTTCACACGGCACAAACATCTCATGCTCCAGTTCTTCCTCGCCTTCTTTCCTTGATTAAACAGGTTTAAATTTCAGCCACTGACAATTTGTGTCCCCTCATTGCACTTCCTACTCGCCCTTGCTCCGGTAACACTAATAGCGCTCACTGCTGAAGGCCGTGGGAAGGCTCTATTTTGTTGGTGTGTGCTTTGTCTCATGGTTGATGGAAACAAGCTGAACTCTGTTCCGGAATTCACCTACCTCGGAAGCATTATATCAAGTGATGGATGCATTGATGCTGAAATACAGAGGAGGATGGCCAAGGCTAGCGCATCTTTCGGCCGACTACGCCAGAGACTCTGGAACAACCACCATGTGTCCATGCGGGTCAAAGGCAAGATCTACCGTGCAATCGTGCTATCCACCCTACTATGCAGAGCCAAGGCCTGGACAGTGTACAAACGACAGGTGAAAAAGCTGCATGCCTTCATGATGCGACATCTGTGTTCAATCATGAGGCTAACCTGGAAGGACAAAATGACAAATAAGGAAATACTGGAACGGACGGGGCTACCCTCTATGGAATATCTTCTAATCAAAAAGAATCTCGGGTGGACTGGGGACCTCATGAGGATGTCATCAGACAGGCTACAAAAGCAGATCCTCTTTTCTCAACTGTCTTCTGGTTACAGAAAGAGAGGGCGCCCTCGTCCCCGGTTCAAGGATACTATTAAGAGAAACCTGAAGCTGAGAGACATTAAGACCGACTCATGGACATCACTCTCACAGCAGAGAGCTAAGTGGAGAGCGGCAGTCAAGTAATGAAAGCAGTCTTTGTCGCATTGCGACCGACAGCTTGATGATGATGATGTGCTTTCTCTTGGCTGGCGGATGGAAGTATTGGTGACCGTAACAAACCATTCATGTTTAGCTATATCCAAAACTACTAACTTTCTTTTATATATTTCTGCCAATACATAGTTGTAACCATTTTTGTCTCTAAATTATATGTAAGCTTTATTAAAACATTATACTGATACATATATTTAACTACCTTGGTTAGATATATATGTGGCTATGCGTCTGCTTCTTCACTCCAGAACATTCCCCCTTGGTCGTTGAGAAAGCCATCAGTTATCCTCCCACTCATGGAACTGAGGAAGTCTGGGACACATCCACTCGAGTACCAAGGACTGCATGCAGAGATTCAAGGCCAGTTTGCAGACCACCTCTCCATATACACTGATGGTTCAAAAGACCAAAGCCGGGTAGTTGCTGCGGCAGTCTGCCGACGGGAATAATTTGGTGTACGTTTGCCCGATCAGAGCTCGATTTTCACTGCAGAAGCCCGAGCGCTCCTTCTCGCTTTGGAGTGTATCGAGGTATCCAACCACACTAACTATGTTATATACAGTGATTCGTTCTCTTGCCTCCTGGCTGTTGCTGGACTGAAAACGAATCACCCGATTCTAGCAACGGTCATTTATAAAATGAACCAACTGACAACGGTGGGTGGGAGGAGGGGGCAGGGGTGGGGGACAGGGTATGACATCCACCTGTGCTGGGTGGCTGGCCATGCCGGCATACACGGAAACAAACGGGCTGATCGGGCTGCGAAGAAGGCCCTGAACTGTGATCTTGAACCATGTCTGATCCCTCACTGTGATCTGAAACCACTAATAGCCTTCTACATAAAATCCAAATGGCAACATGAGTGGGATGAAAACATTAATAAACTTAAAGAAATTGAACCATCTGTGGGAAAGCCACCACAGACTCATGCGGGAGGTCGGCAGGACCAAGTGGTCCTTAGCCGCTGCCGTATTGGCCACTAGTGGCTTACACATTCTTTTCTGCTCAAGGGGGAACCTCCCCCTGAATGTATTGGGTGTCAGTCCCCGCTGACACTCAAACACATTTTTACTAAGTTGCGTTGATTTTTTGGCCCTGCGCCAACGGTTCTACACTGCAGACAGTATGCATGACCTTTTTACTAAGGAAAACAGGAAAACATTTGAGCCTTTTTGAGGGCAGCTGGACTGTACCACCTCATATAGTTTATTAAATAGATTCTATCAATTATTAATAACATTTTTCTTTTTCTATGGGAATTTGTTTCCCTTGACCACAAATATATGATTGTGAGCTTTCTAATTTAATGAGTGTCTATTGGCACATAATTGATTGTCTGGTTTTACCTGTAAAAGTGATGGTTTGAACAAAAAACAAACATTTCTCGCCGTGAATATGGCCTATGTTGCCGACACGGCGTAAAGCAACCACCAATCAATCAATTAATCAGCTTCTTCACTGAGCATGGTAGCCTAGTCGGTAGAGCACGGGCCTCGCGTGTTCTAGGACAGCAGTTTGGTTCCCAGTCGAGTCAAACCGATGACTTTTAAATTGCTTCTTCTCGCTTCCTAGCCGGGCAATCAGCATTAATAGGATAGGGCAAGGACTGGTTATCTTAGGGTCAGGACAATGTGACTGAGTGGGATATCAGGTCATTGTGCCAGCAGCCTGATTTTCCAGTGTGGCAGCACTATAAAGTCGCCATGAGTGCGCACTGCCACAAGTCGGTACCCATTCTGATATGACCTGAGATGTTGCTAGGACGTAAAATAACAACAAATAAACAAAACCTCCTCTTATATATATATATATATATGTATATATAACTTATGTATGATACTTATGTAGCAATCAATGTGTGTATGGATGGTGTGGACAATCAATAAACTACATGATTTCAGAAACGGTGGTGTAACTGCTTAGTGAGTGCACCTAAACAGTATCTCCAAATTTCACAAGACTTCGGTCCGTCAATTGTTGGCACGTCCGTGAACTGTCCAGTAGGTGTCCGGTAGGTGTCTGGTTGGTGTCCGGTTGGTGTCCAGTTGGTGTCCGTTTGGTGTCCGGTCCGTCCGCTTGACATTCGGTTGCCGTCCGGTTATCGTCCGGTGCCTATTCATTAATGTACGTTCCTTGTCCGTTTAGCATTCGTTTCATCCAGCACATTTCGGTACATTTTGAGACTGGACACCAACGGACTAGACACTTCTTTGTCCGGTGGTGTATGGTACTCAGTCCTGTAAGGTCTGATTGGACCTTATACCCCAGTCACACGAGGCCTGCGTTCGCTAACGATCGATTGGCGACGTCAAAACCTCCTCCTTGCGCCCTCCCTACGCCCTTATTGAGTCCTGGCGCCGCGAAATCGCCAACCACCCGGCGCCCATTTCGGAAATTTTGGGCGCAAGGAGGTTGCTGCTGCTGCACGTGCAACCTCCTTGCGCCCTGTTCCGGCGGCGCCATTCAAAATGGTTGGCGCCCTGGCGCCGCCCTGGCGCCGCTCTGGCGCCGCCCTGGCGCCGCCCTGGCGCCGCCCTGGCGCCGCCCTGGCGCCGCCCTGGCGCCGCCCTGGGTTGGCGAATTGCCATTGGATGCTGCAGTCACCATGTGGTTGGCGCCGACATGGCGCCGACATGGCGCCGACCTGGCGCCGACCTGGCGCCGACATGGCGCCGACATGGCGCCGACATGGCGCCGACATGGCGCCTACAACATATTTGTATTCACTGTATCGAATGGAACCCTGGCTGGTTGGCGTCCTTTTAGGCGTAGGGAGGTTGGCGGCGAACGCTGCCTCTCGTGTGACTGGGGTATTAAGTAACAACAATCCGGGAACGGGAATCTCAGCATCATTCTATCCTCAACAGGTTCCTTCGAATAGATGGAACATGTCACACTTCTGAGTCATGTACTATCAACGGTCTACCAATCCCCATAAAGATTTAGTACAGAATGGGGTCTTTACAATGGAGTATGTGTGTAGGAGTGGCTGCCAAAGTTGGTAGATTGGTTGTGGGAGTTTTACGTCCTGGGGACATCTAAGGTCATATCAGGACTGACTTGTGACACTGCACACTCATGGTGACCTTATAGTGGTGCCCCACTGGGAAATCAGATTGCAATGACCTAATATTCCACTCAGTCGCATTATCCTGAAACCGAGCCAACCAGTCCTTGCCTACTCCTAATAATGCTGAGCGACTGGTTTGGAAGCAACAAGTATCAATGGTGTAAGTCACTGGTTTGACTCGACCGGGAATTGAACTCCCGACCTTCCGCACAGGAGGCCTGCGATGTACCGATTAAGCCACCGCATCCGCTACCTTGGTGCTAAGTTGATAGTGTTGTTGGCACCCACCATCATATTATTATCCAGTCGCAGCACAGCCGCCCGGCAGCAATTGGATGAAATATTGCCGCAGGGTACTGCCGAATGAGTGGTCACTTGTGCTGCACCAAACCCTCCTCGCCGTGGCTAAAGTGCCTGTCACACCTTACCGGATTGAGCAACGGACATAAATCGGACAAAGAATTTTCTAATCTGGTGGTGTTCGATATCAAAATGTAACGAAATGTGTCAAAATGTTGCAACGGCCGCTGGACGAAACGGATGCTAAATGGACAAGGAACATACATTAACAAATATCCACCAGACGATAACTGAACGATAACTGGACAACAACTGAATGTCAAATGGACGGACCAAACACCTAATGGACACGTACCGGACTGTTCACGGATGCGCCGAAAAAAACGATGGACCGAATTCACCCAACACCCTCAACAGACTATTCAGGAAGCAAACCGGAGCCGTAACAGATGGGTACCAGACATGAAACAGACAAAACAGACTAAACGGACTTAAACCAGACACAAACCATACATGTCAGTCTGGCAGTGTCTGGTACAAGTTTTGTGCATGTTCAAAACTTCCCACCGTACACACCGGACACTAGGTAGGCTCCGTGTTCCACCTGGTTGTGTGACTCCATGCTTGAGGGGTCAGTGCAGACTACTACAGATGACAACGGGCATTGATCAGTAGGTGCGAAATAGTGAATAAGGTTGCAAATTGCTCCTAGAACATGATGACTATTTTACAAATGTATGGGTCCAAATTTAATGTACAGATCATTGCGGTGAGAGGAGTGGAGCACGGGTGTTTGTGGGCGGGGGTGTACCGGTAGACTGCCGGTGGGTTGAGGGTGATCCATGGGTTGGATGGCTGGCATGCATACCTTTTGTTTGTCTGTTTAATGAAGGTTTATTTACCGTGTCCATAACATTATAAGTTCACGATAGAACTTGTTTTCAATGCTGGACAGCTTTAGTTATTGTGGTTTATTGTCATGAATGATATGTCTCCTGGTTTAAATAAAGGTGTTACTGTCACCGTCTTCAAAATCTCTACAAATTCTCCTGTCAAAAACACTTAATATAAAATGGTCCACCATTGAGTCTGGTATTGCCATCAGTTCATCCTTTAGAATTGTAGTTGCTATGTTGTCTATTCCATTCGATGTGTTGATATTTAGCTCAGATAGTAGTTTAATTACTTTTTCACTGCTTGTTTTTGCAGGTATCTATTAACCAGGAGGAGGACATCGCAGTGTCAGCTGACCAGGGGACTGGAGAAGTCTCAACTGGAGTCAGTGTCAGCCCTACGGACAAACCGAACTTGAGCGCCCTTACAAGTAAACAAGATATTAATTACAAATTTATAGCAATTAAACTTGACGCCCCCTAGCGTGTGGTACCCCTTTGGTGACCGCTCCGAGGTGCCGGTACGTTCAACCAGCCCTGTGTGGAGTTTCAGCCGGTGAGAGGCAATAGCCGGAAGTGCAGGATGCCTGCTCCTGGTAGCCAATCAGGAGGCGGCGGGCGAGTGTCACGTGGTGCTGTTGTTATTTTTCACTGAATCAAGCGCAATTAGGAAATTACAAACAATGGCAAAACAAACAACGAACATGTTTACAAGGTTTTAATGCCTACGTATGAATAGAATTAAGACAACTTTCCGTTATTGTATTGCCAGAATTAATACAGTAAAACCTCTCTAACCGACCACCTCCACAGATTGACCACTCCCCTATCTCGATCGCTTTATTTGTGTCCCAAACGATCGGCCATACAAAACCATTGTAACACTAACAATCAAAAAAACTTCCGAAAGCGACCACCTCCCTAAATGGACTATTTAGAATCGATTTAGAGAGGTTTTGCTGCAGATTTAGAGAGGTTTATTGCACTTATTTGCACTGGCACAATTGATCATACAGTACATATTGACGTCATATTACACTGATTTCATTCTAAAATAACACAATATATAACTTGTTTCATTATTTTTTATTCGTTGCTAACCTGGGGACAATTTCAACACCGTGTAATTGGTTGTTATATCACTCCACATGTCGATGCCTTTACATAGTACAAATGCTGGCTACATTGTCATCTGCTTGTATGGTCTTACAGGTACCAATGTGGTATCCAGTGCAGAACTTTCAGTTTGACCAAGTAGTCCTCACTCGATGCCATATTGGCCACTCTTGACTGACTGATGCAGTTTTACTCAAGGAACAATCACCCCACCCCACTAATACATTGAATGTCAGTGTCCATCATTGACACTGAGACATATTGTACTTAAATGTGTAGATTCAATCGATTTGTATTACAAAATGTTCGCCTAATATCATCTATGACCTCTTGACAAGTTATTGGCGCTTTACATTGGTAAAGTTCCTGAGAACAAGTGGGCTGTATCGCTTATGTAAGTTTAGCTAGGCGTTATCAGTTAGATTTTGCTGTCATTTGACGACACTTGAAAAATTACTTATAGGATCATGTTTGTTGTCATTTGAGACAAATCTGACTATTTCAGATTGTTGTGTACATTTTAATGTAAACAGATGTGTGATTAACAAAACACCCAGAATAAATATCACAAACTTTCTTCAATGAATATGGTCTTTGCAGCAAAGACATCATCAAAGAATCATCAATCAAGCAATCAATGTACACGTTCATTATATTAGCCAGTAAAGTCTGGAAGTGTGAATGGGATTTTGATCGAGAGTGATTGGAACAGAATATGGTATGTTAGTGCATTGGGGGCTCTTTGGTATCATCAGTATAGTCTAGCTGGAGTTAAGCAGCTTTGAAGTTGACCAGATTCCCCGCTAAGATGATGTGACCCGATGAGTGTGAGTCAGGATCACGAAAAGAGGCCAATTGGGGGAAGTTGTCGGCGTCGATCATTGGATGTCGGCGTCGAACAGTATAATTATAGTTTAGCATTGACAGAGGTATTGGAAAGTCCTTAAATTTATCCTGAATGTAAAGGTAGAGATAACACAACAACCTTATTTGTTTCGAGGATAATTTAATAAAAAACAAAGAAATGCACAACACTTTAAGAATTGGGATGCCAACATCTGTTAAAGTTGTCAGCGTCGAGCATTGGATGTCGACATCGATCGGCATACTTATAGTTTAGCATTGACAAAGGTGTTGCAAAGTCCTTATATTTATCCTGAATGTAAAGTTAGAGAAAATACAACAACCTTATTTGTTTCTAGGATAATTTAATATAAAACAAAGAAATGCACTACACTTTAAGAATTGCGACACCGACATCTTAAGTAAACCACCAATTGGCCCATTTTCGTGAGGCTGACTCGTGTACATGAGCCCGTGATTAGGATAGGGGAAGTTCTTTATAATCGCTGCTAAAAACGCCATTACTTTCTAAAACCAAACACTGAAGCCTGAACCACAATATAAAGCCCAGCCTGATTGAATTAAACTGACATAATCTAATAACCCCATAATTAAGAAACAAAATAACTTGTCTTGATTTGAATCTACATTCCAAACTGATATATTGGTGCACTTTTTAGACAATTATTGCTAAAGAGAATGAATAGTTATTTAATGTAATGTTGTTAAACTACCACAGCTGTAAGGCATATAAACATATGATATATGAAGCCATTCTGGCGTGGATACCAAATTTATTTTGCATACTTTCTCACAAACTATTTTCAAGTTTAGTCATTTTTCATAACAGATCCCCCAAACTAAATTAAAATAGTATATATATTGGAATATTATATATATATATTAGATGTATAATATATCAGAAATTCGAACCCAGTACTAGTGACTAAAGCTGTTCAGCATTGCAAACAAGTTATATCATGAACTTATATGTTATCAGGTTATGGACAGGGTACATATACAGTCATTTAAATTCTTTTATTTAAAAAAGAAATTATCCGATATCTATCAATATAACAATGTTTTTGACACATTTTCTAGAGCGATGTAATCAGGCACTCAGTTTGTAGTCTGGGTTATTTGTCATGCGGCGAGCCTGGTTGTTCCTACTTGGGTCACATTTACTGAGGATGTCACGTGGTGCAGGTTGCCGTCTGATATCAGCCAGCTCCAATATACAATCCATCTTGAAGTGGGGGAATAATTGAGCTAATGCTAATATGATAGATACTGAGGCGTAACACTCTATAAGAGGCAATATAGGATTCCATATACTTGTACACACGTGCGGCTTCACCAGAATGCCATGTGGCGTGATTGGGCTGTGGGGGTCGGGGGGTTGGATGTGGGGTGGATGTGGGGTGGGGGTGCAGAGAGTGGGGGGGGGGAGCTGTTGGGCATAGACATTCTGCAAAGCGTTGTTACTGCTACCAGTAGGATATATTTGGCTAGCACATCCATGTGTTGTGTTTGGGATGTGGGGGGGGGGGGGGGGCGAGGGTCGGGGTGGAGGTGGGGGGGGGTCGGAGTGGGCTGGAGGGGGGGGGGGTACGGGTGGGCGCTGCTGGGCATAGCCATCCTGCAAAGCGTTGTTACTGCGCATCCATCCATGTGTTGTGTTTGGGATGTGGGGGCGAGGGTCGGGGTGGAGGTGGGGGGTTGGGGGTGCGGAGTGGGCTGGGGGGTGTGGGGGTGGGGGTGGGGGGCTGTTGGGCATCGACATTCTGCAAAACGCTGTTACTGCAAACAGTAGGATATAAAGTGAAACCTCTCTGAGCGACCACCACCACAGATCGACCACTCCCCTATATCGATCGCTTTATTTCGGTCCCAAAACGATCGCTCATACAATATCATTGTGATGCGTGAAAAGGAAGAAGGCAAGGCGGAGGTGGAAAAAGGAGGCGTTTATTGTGCCGCCTCTGGCAACAGGGGTTACAGAGCAACAGTGATGAAAAACATAGGATCACAGTAAAGACACAGGCAGGGAGTTCCTGAGGAGCACAGAACAAAAACAAGTAAATCAGGGGCTCATAAGGAGCACAAAGTCAGATAGGTAGAAGAGTTCAGGTGAGGGGGGGGGCGCCGAGGAGCCCTCCACCAAAAATGGAGGAGAGGGCTCGAGGTGCGCCCGAGGCGGGGGCCTGGAGGTGTAGGTAGGTAATGTTCCTGAGTTGTAGGTCTGGTGTGAAGAAGCGTCCCGGGCCTACGTGGACGGGGAGCGGGCGGCCAAAAAGGGGAGGCTCGCTCCTGAGGGCTGCGGGGAGGAGGTCCCGCGAGGGTCGATCAGGGGGGCAGCGAAGTCCTCAGGGCTGGGCGGGGTGGGGGTCGGGTCGGGCGGGTTGACGAAGGCGGTGTCGTGAGGGTCGGCGGCTGGGCTGTCTGGGGAGGGTTCCTCGTGAGGCTGGGCTGTGTCTGAGGCGTGAGGTGCGAGGTGATGATCCCCGGCTCCGTCTGGGCGGCGTTTCGATCGGTGGGCGCTGGGGGGTTGTCGATGGAGGTCACGGGGCTGTCGGCAGTGGTGTGGGTGAGGCGCCGGGTAGGGCCCCCCGGGGCGGCTGGGGAGGGGGGGGCATATCAAAAATCCGCCGAGGCGGCCGGGGTCTGGCGCTCACGGGCTTGCTTGGTGAGGCAGCCGGCCTCGCTGTGCATTGTCAGTAGGCGCCGGACGTTGGCGCAGTAGGCGCAGACATGCCGGTGCCTGTTCCCCACCTCGCCGTGGGCCTCCCCGACGGGGGCCCGATCGCACGAGGCGGGGTCGCGGTTCCAGGTGGGGCAGGGGGCCCCGTGAGTGTACCTGTCGTAGGCGATGCGGGTGTCGGTTTGGGCCCGGGGCAGGTGTGCGCCTCGGGGAAGGTCGTCGCCTCGGGGGGCCGGTGCTGCCGGGGCGGCCTGAGGGGCAGGTAAGGTGAGGGCCTCCACCCTCAGCAGGTTGAGGGCGACCGGGTCGTGCCATCCCTGGGGGAGTCTCCCGTCTGCGATCCAGGTGAAGATCGTCTCTGAGTAGTCGCGGACGGTAGCCCAGGGGTAGACCAGGTTGTCCCTCAGCACGGTGAGGTGGTGGTGGTGTAGGCCCTGGGTGGAGTGGGCGGGGAAGCCGGGGTGGTCGATCAGGGTGAGAAGGGCGAGGCTGTACTCGTCTTTAGTCGCCTCTTCACCGGCTTCCTCTCGGGCCCCCTCTCCACGAGGTCTTAGGGGAAGATATAATCTGCCGGTATACCTTGCCTCCTCACGGAGTGCCGCGCCTCGGCGGAAGCCAGTATCTCCCGCACGGCGTCGGCTGCGGATGCTGGGGTGTGCTGGGTCCGCTCCTCGTAGTAGGTAGGCGGCGGAGCAGGGGCGGCGTGGCTGGCGAGGTGGTGGTACCGCTCGTACTGGGGGTGTGCCGCCCCCGGCAAAGTCGCTTGAGGTGGCGGCGGGGGCCGGGCCCCGGCTGGGGCACGCGCCCGAGGTGCCGCAGGTGGGGGCGTCTCCGGCAGGGCTCGGGGTCCCCCCGACTCCAGGGCGTCCATACGGGCGTCCATACGGGCGTCCATACGGGCGGGAGTCTCGCGCTGCTGTGTCTGGAGGCGCTGGAGGGCCTCGAGGATCGCCGTCGTGTCGGCGCCCGAGGTGCGGTCCGAGGGCGCCGAGGGGGACGCCGGGGCCGAGGAGGGTGAAGCGCCCCGCGGTGAGCTTGAGGAGGGTCCCGGCGTGGCCAGGGCGGTCGCCCGGGAGCCCTTGCGGCCCTTGCCCTTTCCTTGTCCTGGCATGCCTGAGGAGTTGCAGCGGTCCGAGGTGGAGTCGGCGTGGTGAAGTCCAAAAGTCAGGAAAAGAGAGCAGAGCGCGGAGGAGGGCTGGAAGGCGAGTGGCTGAGGGAGGCCGGCGGGCGGCCTTATAAGGGAGGGCAGGAGGGCGGTGGCAGGTGAGGTGCGAAAGCAGTGGGCCGGGGGAGGGGGAGGAAAGAGGGTGAGAGGCGGACGTCGCGCGAGGTGCGAATGCTGCGCGACGACCGGGAAGTGGAGGGGGAGGGTCTCTTCCTCTCCACGCATCAAGCGCAATGCTCGCATTACGACCAATGATACAACAAACTCTCTAAGCCGACCACCTCCCTAAATGGTAAGTCGATTTAGAGAGGTTTTACTGTAGTATGTTAGCGTATACGTGTGGGGTGTTGGGGATGTGGGGGTGTTCGGGTGGTGCTGGGGGTGGGTGGTGGGATTTGGGGGTGGGGGTGGGAGCTGTTGGGCATCGACAATCTGCAAACCATTGTTACTGGGAGCAGTAGGATATAGTCTGTGTTAACGCTATCAATGTGCAGCCACTGATACGAGAGCGCCTGTGAACTGCTGAAAGATAGCGTGATATGCTACTATCTTCGCCGCCATCCCAAATTGGGTGGTGTAGGGCGGGGTGTGTGTGGTGGTGGGTGTGAGTAGGGCTTTTTGTTGTTTCCTATTTATACTGCATAACCTACATTTATGTGATGAATAACGAATTATGCGAGTATAAACGTGTGGAATGGAGTTTATGGTTTATATTATTCTAGTGATTGTTATATTTCCGTTTCCACCGCTCAACGGTGGCGCCACCATTGGTCCCTACTGTAGCTACCGGCTCGCAAACCGCCACTTGCCTACTGTTATTGTATACGGTCTTTGTTTGTACTGTAGCAACTATATATATATATATATATATATATATATATATATATATATATATATATATATGAAGAGTTCAGGCACAAAACCATGTAAACGCCAATCTACAAATGTAGTTTAAATAACAGACATTTACCTGAAAATAATTTTAATTCTCACTAATTCCACTTTTCATATGATCAAATGGTTATAGAGCAATGAACAAAAGAGTGTGAATATAACAAAATTAACTCTTTGACGGTTTGATTTCAATGATTATCTCCATTTTTCTATTGGCACTCACGTGGTTTTGCGCCTGGACTCTTCATATATACAGTAACACCTCTCTAAATCGACCGACCTTGGGACCGACCTTTAGTGGTCCATTTAGGGAGGTGGTCGGTTTAGAGACTTATTATATGGTTACAATGGTACTGTTAGGAACCAAATAAAGCGATCGATATCGGGTAGTGGTCAATCTGTGGAGGTGGCCGGTTAAAGAGGTTTTACTGTATATATATCATTGAACTAAGCAATTTTATAACGAATTCAAAGTTATTATTAGTAGTAATATTCCGTCATTGCCTTCAGTTGTGCACTTTTCTACCATGTATTCACATTCATTCGAAATGAACATTTTTACTAGCTGACATTTAAAATAAAATAGCAAAAACGAAATCTTTATTTTCCCACTGATCAAGGTGATACGACGAAATAATCAAATGAGACACTCACGCGATATGAACATTTTACAAAAATGTTTTTGCAAATTCTGGTACCTTTACTGTTGGATGGTATAAATCATAGAAGAATTATGCTTTCTCATAAATCGAGATTCTGACTTCCTGGTTCCAAGCTAATCTAATTATTGATCCATGTAGCTGTTTTCAGAAACAAGTTACACATACAGGATGCCGGGGGTTTGGCTACAATAGCCAAGTCTATATGTGTTATAAGATAGAATAGACCTTTTCCTTCAGAGAATACTGAACAGTCGGCTGCTATCCACAGCATTTATCACAAATAATATGATGAGATGGGCAGGTTAGAATTGGACAACCGCCCACATAGAATACTTAACCGTAATCTGCCACCCACAACATTAGTTCTTGCCACTGCCACCAGATGGCAGGGTCGTGGCTGTGAACATCCTCTATAAGATCTTTCCCACAAAGCATACTTCACAGTGAACGGCTAGCAACAACATTAGTTTTTACCACTGCCACCAGATGGCGCGTCGGTTGCTGGCGAAAATGCCCTATGAATCCTTTCCTATAGCGCATAGTTCACAGTGAACATCAGAGGGCAGTTGGTGGTGAACATTCTACATAATACCTTTTTCCCACAGTGTGCACATTAGCTGTTTTCTCAGCCATCAGAGGGCAGGTTGGTGGTGTAAATCCTACATAAGACCTTTTTCCCACAGTGTGCACATTAGCTGTTTTCTCAGCCACCAGAAGGGAGTTTGGTGTTGGAAATCCTACATAAGACCTTTTTCCCACAGTGTGCACATTAGCTGTTTTCTCAGCCATCAGAAGGCAGGTCGGTGTTGGAAATCCTACATAAGACCTTTTTCCCACAGTGTGCACATTAGCTGTTTTCTCAGCCATCAGAAGGCAGTTTGGTTTTGGAAATCCTACATAAGACCTTTTCCCACAGTGTGCACATTAGCTGTTTTCTCAGCCATCAGAAGGGAGTTTGGTGTTGGAAATCCTACATAAGACCTTTTTCCCACAGTGTGCACATTAGCTGTTTTCTCAGCCATCAGAGGGAAGGTTGGTGGTGTAAATCCTACATAAGACCTTTTTCCCACAGTGTGCACATTAGCTGTTTTCTCAGCCATCAGAAGGCAGCTTGGTGTTGGAAATCATAGATAATACCTTTTTCCTACAGTGTGCACATTAGTTGTTTTCTCAGCCATCAGAGGGTAGGTTGGTGGTGTAAATCCTACATAAGACCTTTTTCCCACAGTGTGCACATTAGCTGTTTTCTCAGCCATCAGAAGGCAGTTTGGTGTTGGAAATCCTACATAAGACCTTTTCCCACAGGCACATAATTTTCTCAGCCATCAGAAGGAGTTTGGTGTGGAAATCATAATAAACCTTTTCCCACAGTGTGCACATTAGCTGTTTTCTCAGCCATCAGAAGGCAGTTTGGTGTTGGAAATCCTACATAAGACCTTTTTCCCACAGTGTGCACATTAGCTATTTCTCAGCCACAGAAGGAGTTTGGTGTTGGAAATCCTACATAAGACCTTTTTCCCCAGTGTGCACATTAGCTGTTTTCTCAGCCATCAGAAGGCAGTTTGGTGTTGGAAATCCTACATAAGACCTTTTTCCCACAGTGTGCACATTAGCTGTTTTCTCAGCCATCAGAAGGCAGTTTGGTGTTGGAAATCCTACATAAGACCTTTTTCCCACAGTGTGCACATTAGCTGTTTTCTCAGCCATCAGAAGGCAGTTTGGTGTTGGAAATCCTACATAAGACCTTTTTCCCACAGTGTGCACATTAGCTGTTTTCTCAGCCATCAGAAGGCAGTTTGGTGTTGGAAATCCTACATAAGACCTTTTTCCCACAGTGTGCACATTAGCTGTTTTCTCAGCCATCAGAAGGCAGTTTGGTGGTGCAAATCCTACATAAGACCTTTTTCCCACAGTGTGCACATTAGCTGTTTTCTCAGCCATCAGAAGGCAGTTTGGTGTTGGAAATCCTACATAATACCTTTTTCCCACAGTGTGCACATTAGCTGTTTTCTCAGCCATCAGAGGGCAGGTTGGTGGTGTAAATCCTACATAAGACCTTTTCCCACAGTGTGCACATTAGCTGTTTTCTCAGCACAGAGGGAGTTGGTGTGAATCCTCTAAGCTTTTCCCACGGTGCACATTAGCTGTTTTCTCAGCCATCAGAAGGCAGTTTGGTGTTGGAAATCATACATAATACCTTTTTCCCACAGTGTGCACATTAGCTGTTTTCTCAGCCATCAGAAGGCAGTTTGGTGGTGCAAATCCTACATAAGACCTTTTTCCCACAGTGTGCACATTAGCTGTTTTCTCAGCCATCAGAAGGGAGTTTGGTGTTGGAAATCCTACATAAGACCTTTTTCCCACAGTGTGCACATTAGCTGTTTTCTCAGCCATCAGAAGGCAGTTTGGTGTTGGAAATCCTACATAAGACCTTTTTTCCCACAGTGTGCACATTAGCTGTTTTCTCAGCCATCAGAAGGCAGTTTGGTGTTGGAAATCCTACATAAGACCTTTTTCCCACAGTGTGCACATTAGCTGTTTCCTCAGCCATCAGAAGGCAGTTTGGTGTTGGAAATCCTACATAAGACCTTTTTTCCCACAGTGTGCACATTAGCTGTTTTCTCAGCCATCAGAATGCAGTTTGGTGTTGGAAATCCTACATAAGACCTTTTTCCCACAGTGTGCACATTAGCTGTTTTCTCAGCCAGCAGAAGGCAGTTTGGTGTTGGAAATCCTACATAAGACCTTTTTCCCACAGTGTGCACATTAGCTGTTTTCTCAGCCATCAGAAGGCAGTTTGGTGGTGGAAATCATACATAATACCTTTTTCCCACAGTGTGCACATTAGCTGTTTTCTCAGCCATCAGAGGGCAGGTTGGTGGTGTAAATCCTACATAAGACCTTTTTCCCACAGTGTGCACATTAGCTGTTTTCTCAGCCATCAGAAGGCAGTTTGGTGTTGGAAATCATACATAATACCTTTTTCCCACAGTGTGCACATTAGCTGTTTTCTCAGCCATCAGAGGGCAGGTTGGTGGTGTAAATCCTACATAAGACCTTTTTCCCACAGTGTGCACATTAGCTGTTTTCTCAGCCATCAGAAGGGAGTTTGGTGTTGGAAATCCTGCATAAGACCTTTTTCCCACAGTGTGCACATTAGCTGTTTTCTCAGCCATCAGAGGGCAGGTTGGTGGTGTAAATCCTACATAAGACCTTTTTCCCACAGTGTGCACATTAGCTGTTTTTTCAGCCATCAGAAGGCAGTTTGGTGTTGGAAATCCTACATGGGACCTTTTTCCCACAGTGTGCACATTAGCGTTTTTCTCAGCCATCAGAAGGCAGTTTGGTGTTGGAAATCATACATAATACCTTTTTCCCACAGTGTGCACATTAGCTATTTTCTCAGCCATCAGAAGGCAGTTTGGTGTTGGAAATCATAGATAATACCTTTTTCCCACAGTGTGCACATTAGCTGTTTCCTCAGCCATCAGAAGGCAGTTTGGTGTTGGAAATCCTACATAAGACCTTTTTCCCACAGTGTGCACATTAGCTATTTTCTCAGCCATCAGAAGGCAGTTTGGTGGTGCAAATCCTACATAAGACCTTTTTCCAAGAGGGCACACATTAGCTCTTTCTCCTGCCATCAGAGTGTAGGAGGGTGGTGGAAATCCTATATAAGCCATTCCCCCACAGTGCACTGCTGTCCCAAACATTAATTCTTCCAGTACCACCAGAGGCCAGATCGGTGGTGAAAATCTTCTATAAGTCCTTTTCCCACCACATTTATTCTTCGACCAGACGTGGTGGGCGAATCGTCTGTAGAGCGCAGGCTGCCCGTGCTGAAGGTCGGGAGTTCAATTCCTGGTCGAGTAAAACCAATGAATTACAAAATTAATACTTGTCGCTACCTAGCCTGGCGTTCGGCATTACTAGGATAGGGAAAGGACTGGCTAGCTCAGTATCAGGATAATGTGACTAAGTAGGGATTCGGGACATGATGCCAGTGGCCTGGTCTCCCAGGCCCATGGGTGCGCACTATCACAAGTTGTTACCTATCCTGATATGACCTTATATGTTACCAGGACGTAAAACTCCATCCAACTACAACATTAATTCTTTGAGAAACATCAAAGGGAGGGTTGGTGAAGCAGATTGATTGTATATTTCTCTTCATTCCTGCTATATTCTTGAAGTCAAATTATCGCATAGTGTGGTTGGTTGGTTGGTTGTGGGAGTTTTACATCCTGACAACATCTAAGATCATATCAGGACGGGTACCGACTAGTGACAGTGCGCACACATGGTGACTTTATAGTGCTGTCCCAATTGTAGACCAGGTCACCCACACCATGACCTGATATCCGACTCAGTCACATTATTCTGACCCCAGCCAACAAGTCCTTGCCCTATCCTAATAATATCGCGTAGTGTGAGGTGACCTTATTGAGACTGAAAGAGCTTGCAAAAATACAAAAGAAAACCACAGAATATTCTTGACACAAGTCTCTTGCATTTCTCCTGAAGCTACATTATCGCATAGTGTGAGCTTACCTTATTGAGAATGAAAGAGCTTGCGCAAAAACAAAATAAAAACAACAAACAAACAACAAAGCAATATTCTTGACACAAGTCCCTTGCATTACTCCTGGAGCTACATTATCGCATAGTGTGAGCTGACCTTATTGAGATTGAAAGAGCTTCAGCTACAGAATGAACAAAATTAAAAATATTACCAAGGCAATATTCCAGATACAAATCCCTTCCCACAATCCCCCAGTCTCAGTGTCCCCTGTACATGCATTATCGCGTAGTGTAAGGTGCCCTTATTGAGACTGAAAGAGCTTGTGAAAAACGATCCAAAAAATAAAAAAACAAAGCAATATTCTTGACACAAGTCCCTTCCCACAAGCCTCCCAGTCCCAGTTCCTCTGTAAGCCACCAGGGGGCCACCCAACTTCCGGTGTCACCCCTTAGGGGTTCCCTCAATGTGCGCCACACTCGCCATTCAGCAGGGCCCCGTTGTTCAGCAGAAACACTGTGACGTGGCTAAGATTTCAAGTAGAACAAATTTCTACTGGTACTGCACTATGAGGAGATAATTAGTTCAAATTGGACACTGCGTCTAATAGATCTCCTGGAGGCTTTGGGATTCCAGACTTTTTCTCTGACGCGGCATAGTCTCGATGAACAGCGACGTATGGAGGTGATCCCCAGCCGACCAAACGCACCCCCCCCCCCCCCGTCCTCTCCCGCGCCCCTCCTAACCTCCTCCCCAACGTGCCCCCAAGGATTAAACTGATAGCAATGGTCCTTTTGGATCGTGTCTCTAAAATATGAAACATTGGACTCCTACGCCAAAGGGCTTGTCCAATTCTTGCCTATAAAAAGCGAGGGTCCCTATCTGCCACACCGGACCCGCGTCAATCCTTCCGGGAGTTCGCGTATTTCAGTAAATTGTGTTGCGCTGGGCAATTCCCAATTCTGTTTATTGTCAGAATTCCCATCAGAAACTCGGCACGAAAGGAGAAGCTACCGCGATAGAGAACAATCAGTGAGGGTTGTGCATTGTGCATCACACACTTCCGATTCCTGGTTTCGCTGACGTGTTATTTCGATATGTAGGGTATATCGCATATATGATGTATACAGGTTGGTTGTTGGAGTTTTACGTCCTGGTTACATCTACGGTCATATCAGGACGGGTACCGACTTGTGACTGTGCACACTCATGACGACTTAATAGTGCTGCCCCACTGGGACACCAAGCCACCGGCACCATGACCTGATATCCCACTCAGTCACATTATACTGACACTGAGCTAACCAGTCCTTGCCCTATCCTATTAATGCCGAGCACCAGGCCGCGAAGCGACAAGTATCAATTTTGGTTTGACTCGACTGGGAACCGAACTCCCGATCTCCCATACGCGAGGCCTGTGCTCTGCCGATTTGGCCAGCGCACCCACTCACTTTGTATAGAAGTGTATGCTTTGTGTCTGCAGGCAGCTGTGCAGTAAACAAACATAAAAGGAAGTGCGGCTGGTTGGCATGCGTATTCATTACTGTCCTTTGTGACTGGTGTCTCTTCTCTTTTCTTTTTTTTATAATTTTGTTATTATTCAGTGGCGCGCCTTGTGTAATGGGAGCAGTAGCACTCGGGTATTTCCGCTAGGGGGCGCCAAGTGATTCAGAGTACAAATGGCATATACGGACGACTTCAATAGAGCAGAAATGAGCCTATGTCCCATTATGGCAGCTAGCGCTAGTCACAAGGCAGGCATCACCTCTGCCATTGCTATGACAATCCACCAGGACCTTCGCTTTTGTTATACCATCATCAAGAATAAAGATGACTTACAAAATTGATATTGTCACTTCCTAGCTTGGCATTCGGCATTATTAGGATAGGGTGCAGACTGGTTAGCTCAGTGTCAAGATAATGGGACTGGGTTGGATACCGGGTCATGGTTCTGGCAGCCTGATTTCCCAGTGGGGCAACACTATAAAGTCACTGACTGGGGAGCAGTGATCAGAATGACCCTACAACTTAACCACCATTTGGTATTATATATAGATTGAAAGCTAAAATGGATTTATCCCCCTGGGAACCAATGGTCATTATTTCTGTACACAAAACCTCATGTGTGATACAAAAGGGCCCGCTGGTGGCGTCCAGAGTTTATTCTTATTTTCCCACAGATCATTGATAGTTGTGAGATCCGAGATAGCTAAGTTGTAATTAGCCAAATAGAGATAAGATGCAGACTAACATGATGGTGAATATTGTTAGATAGCTCCCTATCCATTCATCCATCCATCCAGCAAGCTGGTGCCAGACCATACAACATTGTTGTTTGCTTTGTTGTTTGTTGGGGCTTTACGTCCTGGTAACACATAAGGTCATATCAAAACGGCTTAGAAATTGAGTATGGCCTCTTATATGGGATGGCCTCCCACCTCCACACATCCACCTCATCCATGATAGCAGGACAGTTTACACAGCATCCCAGTCAGTTCCTCTTCTAAGCGGTAACGAACAGGCACTATCTAAGTACCTGTATTGTTGTTTTATTGTATTTTAACATGTAAACTTGGTGTGATGGTGACGATTTTTGAGATATTGCATATCTCAGAAATACTTTTAGGGAGGGATGCATATATGCACACAGGTATGTGTGGAGAACAAAGGAATATGTAAATGAGATGACGTCATAGACAAAGGGTGCTGGCGTTTTAGGACCCTGGACAGTGAATAAAGCATTCAGTATCCAGAAGTCAAAGTGTTCAGACGTCATACTTTCACAACATCAACACAATTCCCAGCTGCAATGTCATCTGCTTTCAGTGAGAACAACACTCAACCCAGAACCAACTGGACTTACTGTCAGGAAACATGCCAGATTGTGACTATCATTTTCTAAGGCATTAGCACGATAAGATTAAAGATCATCTTCTTACCAAGTAAATTGTCAAGGAACTAACAACTGCATAATCCGATAACATTTTCAAAAATGAAAACATGTGTCTAGAGTTACTGTTATATATCCATCTTTGACAGTGGCACAGGCATTACAGTTGCATGGTTCAAGGAGTATTTTTATTATAAATTGCCAACTTTAAAGATATTCGAGGTGAAAACATTTAACAAGTAGGCCTACAGTTGGCATGTGTGTCAAAATGTTGACATCATAGGGTTTAGTGGGTTCTAGTAAATTGATTTAGTATGCCTTTCTGTACAACGATAACTATTTAATTTAGTGCAGCAGTATCTGTTTTATATGTAGGGTCATATCTAAGCAAGTATTTTGATTTAGGAAATATCATGCTTTGATCAGATTATGCAGCTTTAAGCATTTATTACTGCTTATTATTATGGTATGCCGGTATTGCAGGTATAGCAGGTATAGCAATACCTCAGGGAGTTTGACACCCCTGCCCTGCAGAGTTGTAAACCACTGCCTTGTGGTACAGGTTCTTTACAGAACCAAAGGCTAAGGGCGCAAACCTAAACAGAAAACCATGTCGCTGTGGCAGCATTAAGGGCAGTTGATGTATGGAACTTCCGACCAGCCACTGCAGGGACAAATAGTTTTGCGCCTGTCTTGACATGTTCTTGCCGGTGTGAAACCTCTATTTGCTCCCCGAGAGAGTGCTGCTGGTAACTTGTAAAAGCCAGCAGAACTTCAACACTTTTGCAGGCAGCTTTCATGAAATGCTGAGAGACATAAAGACCGACTCATGGACACAACTCTCACAGCAGAGAGCTAAATGGAGAGCGGCAGTCAAGTAATGAAAGCAATCTTTGTCGCATCGCGACCGACAGCATGATGATGATGAGTGCTTATTTAAGTCAATTTAATACAAACTGTTACTACTAAAGCTAATTATGTTCAGCATTTCGGCAGACACACTACCATTTAGAGCGTCCGTCTCCCGAGTTGATAGATCGTGGGGTCGTGGGTTCGAAACCAGGTCGAGTCAAACCAATGACTTAAAAATTGATACTTGTTGCTTCCTAGTCTGGCGCGCGGCATTATTAGGATACGGCAAGGACTGGTTGACTCAGTGTCAGGATAATGTGACTGAGTGGGATATCAGGTCATGGTGCTGGTGGCCTGATCTTCCAGTTGGGCAGCAGTATAAAGTCGCCATGAGTGCGCACTCTCACAAGTCAATACCCGTCATGATATGACCTTAGATCTTGCTAGGATGTAAAACAACAACAAACAAACAACCATTAATGTTGCACATGTTTGCTTAAAATATATCCAAAGCACGCATACAAATTACTTAAATAAACGCAAAGTATATTATGAATAACATCCTAATTCCTATATTTATCTAATGAAATCATGGCAAATCTCAAAATAATCTAAATATGATTGAAGGAAACTTAAGACAGTTGACTATAAAGAAAATAGATATGCGCATGTACGCTGCTCAGGTGATGTAAATATGAAAAAAGTGTGGCCTTAATTTTGGCAGGCCTTATAACTGTAAGTCCTACAGCCCTGTCACTGGTTAGCAGATGTTATCTGTCTGACACGCACACTTTCGGCCCCAGGTGTTCCCAGTTCCATATGTTAATTCCCAACACTTGTGTTCCGAGTTTCGCAGGTCCCTCAGTAAGGACTGATGCTGGTACCCAGCATGCCGGGTCACAGCTACAGCTTACATGGTGGATGTTAGGGTTCCTGCTCTGCCCGTGCTATCCTTCACTATATAACTTATATTTGAACTCATGTTGCACCTACAACCACATGCTTCCTGATGACCAAACTTGTTTGGATTATGGCTGTGCATTTGTTTCTAATGTAGGTCACAGTGAAAGCAAATATTTGTCATGAGATAAAATGCCACTTTCTGTATCATGGTGTGTGTGTAGCCTAAGATACCACTTTTTGTATCATGGTGTATCTGTAACCTAAGATACCACATTTTGTATCATGGTGTATGTGTAGCCTAGGATACGACCTTTTGTATCATGGTGTATGTGTAGCCTAGGATACCACCTTTTGTATCATGGTGTATGTGTAGCCTAAGATACGACCTTTTGTATCATGGTGTATGTGTAGCCTAGGATACCACCTTTTGTATCATGGTGTATGTGTAGCCTAAGATACCACTTTTTGTATCATGGTGTATGTCTAGCCTAAGATACCACTTGCTGTATTATGGTGTATGTGCAGCCTAAGATACCACTGTTTGTATCATGGTGTATGTGTAGCCTAAGATACCACTTGTTATATCATGGTGTATGTGTAGCCTAAGATACCATATTTTGTATCATGGTGTATATGTAGCCTAAGATACCACTTGTTATATCATGGTGTATATGTAGCCTAATATACCACGTGTTATATCATGGTGTATATGTAGCCTAATATACCACGTGTTGTATCATGGTGTATGTGTAGCCTAAGATACCACTTTTTGTATCATGGTGTATCTGTAACCTAAGATACCACTTTGTGTATCATGGTGTATGTATAGCCTAAGATACCACCTTTTGTATCATGGTGTATGTGTAGGCTAAGATACCACTTGTTGTATCATGGTGTATGTGTAGCCTAAGATACCACGTGTTGCATCATGGTGTATGTGTAGCCTAAGATACCATATTTTGTATCATGGTGTATATGTAGCCTAAGATACCACTTGTTATATCATGGTGTATATGTAGCCTAATATACCACGTGTTGTATCATGGTGTATGTGTAGCCTAAGATACCACTTTTTGTATCATGGTGTATCTGTAACCTAAGATACCACTTTTTGTATCATGGTGTATGTATAGCCTAAGATACCACCTTTCCATCATGGTGTATGTATATCCTAAGATACCACTTGTTGTATCATGGTGTATGTGTAGCCTAAGATACCACGTGTTGTATCATGGTGTATGTGTAGCCTAATATACCACGTGTTGTATCATGGTGTATGTGTAGCCTAAGATACCACGTGTTGTATCATGGTGTATGTGTAGCCTAGGATACCACTTTTTGTATCATGGTGTATGTGTAGGCTAAGATATCACTTTTTGTATCATGGTGTATGTATAGCCTAAGATACCACTTGCTGTATTATGGTGAATGTGCAGCCTAAGATACCACTGTTTGTATCATGGTGTATGTGTAGCCTAAGATACCACTTGTTATATCATGGTGTATGTGTAGCCTAAGATACCATATTTGTTATCATGGTGTATATGTAGCCTAAGATACCACTTTTTGTATCATGGTGTATGTGTAGCCTAAGATACCACTTTTTGTATCATGGTGTATGTGTAGGCTAAGATCTCACTTTTTGTATCATGGTGTATGTGTAATCCCCACCTTCCCAACCTTACGCCACATAAACTGTAGCTGTGACCGGTCACAGCCTCAGTCCTTACTTAGGGACCAGCAGAACTCAGAACACTGTCTTGGGGTTTGCCATCTAAAAACAGGGTAATTGTAACAGGGAACCTTCGTGTTCGGGCGTCAACAAACTGGTGTATCGCCACGGGCTATTCCCCTCAAGGACCTGCTGACATCCTCACCAAGACCAATTAAAAATATAAACTCAGACAGCTGAAGTCTTGTTTTAAACGCTACAGAAGATCTACTTAACGACAGTAGGCATGATATTAGATTCCATATTGTAAGTTGTAATGAAGGTGGTGATCCATGTCTCTGTGGTTGTTATTTGAAATATTGTATAATCATCTAAGATTACCATAGTTTTAATGATCTAACCCGACTTAGATACAATATAATACTTGGTGTTATAGACTCTGACAAATCGGATATAATATTATATTAAATCTCTTAATGATGTTGATGATGGATGTCTTTTACCTTGTTCTTCTAGTCCTTCCAGTCAAAATTCAGTCAGATGCTTTATTCTCTGTTTAGCAATAGCCAGACATCATCACACCAACTAGATAAAGGATTCACCAGGTACTCGGAGTCGCAGTACACAGGTGAATACCAACCCTAAATAAAAACGGTTGAAAAAGAGGGTTATACCCCTGTCACACTACGACGTAACGAGCCAACGTGAACCTAACGTGGTAATTTTGCGTCATTACATTGGGTTACGTCATGATGATGTCAGAATGACGTTAGAATGACGTCGAGCTATGTCACATTACGTCGTGTTATGTCGAGTTACGTCAAGGTTTTGGACATGTTCAAAACTTTCGATGTAGCTCGAACGTAAGGGTTTACGTTCGCTGTACGTTCTGTTCACATTCAGTGAACGTCAATGATGTTAAACGGACGTTATTCCAACGCTGCTCACTACGTTCAACTACGTTCCACTATGTTGACCCACATTAAACCGAGTGCAAATGGCCACGTGGCGTAATGGGAACGTCAGGAGAATGTCAAGAGAACGTCAGGAGAACATCAGGAGAACGTGCATTCAATGTACGTTCAACATCTCATGACGTAGCTAACGTCACGTAACATTCTTCTGGTGATGGAATAACGTTCATAACGTTCTGTGAGCGTAGTGACGTTGTCCTCTCTCGTTGAATGACAGTATCACTACGCTTTACCGACGTTACGCTCTCGTCCACTACGCTGCATCCACGTTCAACTTGTGCCCAAATTTGCATACTACGCTGAGAAGTTCAACGTTCTTCACGTTCTCCCTGTGCTGACGTCATTACGTCGTAGTGTGACAGGGCCATAAATGAATTGAGAGCCTAATTTCACAATCTAAGAAGCAACAAATATTCTTTACATATGTCTTATTGATAGCCCACTACCTTTGAGTTGAAAAATATAATATAATATCTAGTTTAATAAGATTTAAAAGTGAAATCGACGGCATTCTGCGGCCGCCATCTTGTCTTTTTGCATTCTCTCCCATTTCCCAACTCTGTGCCTATATGGGTAGCCATTTGATACTGGAGCCACAGTTTCTACTTCATGTTCCATACTAAACCTATTTTCGCCCGTATTTACACTACGTTGTCCTTCACCGGTGTACTCCAAGTACCGGGTTAATCGTTTATCTACACACCAACATACTTTAAAACTTAAAATTCGACCAAACAGGAAGTGCTTAATATAGGAATATATGAGTTTATTAACACATGCAATACAATTGGTGTATTTATATACAGTATCATCCTGTTAAACCAAGCTCGGTTAAACCAAATGATGACTTAATCTAAACTTTTTTCGGCGGCCTGGCAAAATACGACCATTTATCATATAAAAAAGTTGGTGAAACGAAAGTTGGTCAATCCAAATTATTGGTCAATCCAAACAAAATTGTCAGACCCCAGGCCACTTCCGGTATGATTAAACTAAACTTTCATGTGGTTATAAGGTCATCTGAGACCCCACCAACTTTTTTAAAAGCTAAATGGTAGTATTTTGCCGGACCACCAAAAAAAGTTTGGATTAACCGATCGTTTGGTTTAACCGAGCTTGTTTCAACGGGATTATACTGTATATACATAAAAATTAATAATCAAAGTGTCCACATACATTGAATATTACATGTGCAATAAAGACACACTTACTCAAATCAAAGTCAAAGCCAACGCTTGGTTAAACCAGTGATTGGTTAATCCAAACAAATTTCTAGGGTCCCTTCAAGTTTGGTTTAACAGGGTTATACTGTATATGACTCTGGCATCGGATCAATATACGTATATGTCTAGCCGATATAGTCTAACCATTTATTTGTTGTTAAGCCAGTCTTTTCCCTAACTAACCAGTCCTTGCCCTATCCTAGTAATGCCATGCGCCAGGCTAGGGAGTGACAAATATGAGTTTGGTAAGCCATTGGTTTGATTCGACTAGGAATCGAACTCCCGACTTTCAACGTGGGAAGCCTGCGCTCTGCTGCTCAGGCCATCGCTTCCGGTATAGATAACAAACAGGCCGTCTTTTGATGATGGGCAACATGACACTTCCCACACACCAAGTGGACACCAGTCACAGTCGATTCATTCTAACTTCCAAATACCACCGGAAGGCAGGGAATGTTAGTGCACCTGGTTGGTAATTAAAAACAATGCAGAACATAGAATACAAATGATTGTGGCATTCTCTGTGGCAGAGTGGTTAGAGTGTCTGACTTTTTTCTAGGTCAGACTCCTAATCTGAGGGTCGGCGGTTTGATTCCCCATGCCCCTAGCTCTGCCAATTTGGATTTCCACCGCTGTGTATAACCTACAGCGTTATCAAAGGCCGGTTGCTCTCATACCATGTATATGTGGTGTGGGAGGTCGGTAAAAGTGTAGGCTCGGGCTTTCTATTGACCAGCAGTGGAATGAGGAAGACCAGTCATCTATGACTGAAATTTCCCCTGCTTAAACAACTAATGGACCAAAAGAAAAAAAAGAAAAGAAAAGAAAAAAAAAGCTCTCTTCTACTGTGAACTTGTAAAAGGATGCTGAAATCAAGTTGGTCAGAAGAAAAGGATTAATGGCTGAACCTGTAGAAATGTGATGTCAACAGTACAAACTGGGAAATACTGGCCAATGACAAGATTTCATGGCATGCTTCTATTTGAAAAGGCACACCACAGTTTGAAACTGAAACGTATATCTCAAGCCAAACAAAAGCAACACACGGAGAAAAGATTGTCTCCTTCACCTACTAGACTCCCTGACTGCAGCTACACACACGTCCAGCGTGCCACCACACATTCCATGCGCATATTTGATGCATTGGTCATTGATTAGTTCACAACAAATGGTTAATCGATTACGCCCATAGATGCTGCTTCAAGTTGCATGGTCCGATGGTTTTGAGTTTCTGTAATCTTCTCAGATGTCTATATCAGTTTGATCAATATAATCTACCTTACTTTAGTTTGAAGTGACTTTCATTTTAAATGGCTAACTTTAGAGATATTAGAAGTTCAACCATGCAAAATCAATTTTGGAATTCCTGCTAAAACTCTAATACCACAGGCTTCTACAGAAACATATTCTATTAAATTGCCTCAGTATTCACTTCTTTATGTGGCGACAAATGCTTAATAAGTGCACAAGTATCTAAGTTAGATATACAGATTTTAATCTAGATAATTGTTGTTTTATTCTTGAAAAGTTGATTTTTCATCGGACTATGCAGCTTTGAGGTGAAGTCATCCATTCGTAACCACCTGGATAAGTCCCTACAGTGTTAAAACCTGTTTCTCAAACACCTGGATCCGGTACTGATTAGGCCATATGGTGGGATCACGGATTCTCAATCACCTGGATCCGGTCTGGATTAGGCCTAACAGTGTGTAAACCCACTTCTCCAACTTCTGGATCCGGTCCTGATTATGCTCCATGTTGCTGGCACTGCTTCTATATCACCTGGATCCGGTCCTGACTAGGTCCTGTTATGGGATACCAGCCTCTCACGCGTGAAACCATACTTCCCCAAACTCCAGATTCGGCCCTGATCAAGCTCAATTTTGAGACCATTACGTTTATATCACCGGACCCTGCCTTGATAAACCCCTACATGTTGTGAACCTACTTCTCAACCACCTGCATCCGCTCCTCATAAAGCTTTCTGGAAATGAACGGCACTTCTCAAAATTCTAGATCCGGCCCTGATGAGGCTCTCTGGAGAAATCACCGCTTCTACATTACCTGGATCTGGCCTTGATTAACCACTTCTCGAGTGAAACACACATCCCCAAATCCTGGATCCAGTCCTGATTCGACTTCATGGTGCACATCTGGCCACTGTTCTCGTGAATAAATCAGTACCAGTACGCTCTTATCCTTTGAATGAAGTATTGTGTTTGAAGATGTGCCGAGCACCGGGCTTGTATTGTTAAACTAAACCTTCCGTTTTCAGATTTGGCTTCCAAGTGCATCTGTATAGTGCAGGATAAATAAACTGCACAGCACCAGATTAAACAAATTTTGTTTGCGGGGGATGGTTTATTTACCCAATCCATAATGAGTAAGTCGCATTGCGGCTTGTTTTCATCGCTGAACAGCAATAGTCTCAATTTGGTAGTAGCCTTTTCATGTTAGCTGTTAGTAGTTATGCTAGTTTGCTTCAGTAGTAACATGTTGTAAAATTTTCCGATCTAATGGCATGAGGATATATAAACTCTACTATAATAAATTGCAACTTATCTATTTAATGGTAAATGGTGATATATAAAATTCAAAGGCATATGAGGGATATGTGGAGTTGGTAAACTATTACTCATTAAGTATAGAAATTGTATAGTAAAATAGTATAGAGGAGGAGTGTCACTTCTTAGATACAGTCTTTGGAGGAGTTGCCTCACATACCCCCTCCCCCCAGGTGTTATTTATGGATCACTATGCACCACAAGGCACTGTAGCCAGCATGACAAGGCCTTGGATACAAGAGATTGAACTCTGATTGGTGGATAGATTAATGCCTGTTAGGGATTGGGAGATCAACCCATGTGACCACCACGATCTTGGATTCTAGAAACCTATATAAGATAATAAACCAGGGAGTCTCACTGTCCTACTTTTCACTATTTCTCTACTTTCCTTCATTACCTGTATTGATTTCTCATTGGCTTGTCCACACCACTCACACCACCAGCCGGCGACTTTACAATGTTCTATTAAATTAGCTTACTGCCCCTCTTCTATGCAGCAACCAATGCTTAATAAATGCGGAAGTATCTAAATTTCATATCCAGAGAGACAAGTTAAAGCTTTGGTATTGAAAATTAGATGTTTTCTTTGGAGGATGCATCTTTAAATCACACGTATTGGTAGTGTATTAAGAATTGGGAGATTAATATGAAAATGTATCATCAATGACAGGCTTGCTTAGTTGACACAGTAGCCATACACGAGCTTGTTGGGTCTCCTACTTTTGGTGCTGTTTACCCCTCTCAACACATAAGAATGGACATTGACTGTGACCTTCACTCGGTCTCAGATTATTGGAGAAGGGTTCAGAGCGAGGAAAGGAGGAAAAACGCGTGACCACTGTCCCATATTAAGCATACCCTTGCAGGAATAGTGTCCGAAGTCCTGATATTGTGTGATTTAAACAGAAGTTGATGTAGATAAATTAAAAATATACTTCAAGCGCTTTAATCTGTGCAAAAGATACATATATATGTGTAACTATGTTTGAACAAGAAACTATTAAAAAAAGAATGGGATCTTTCCATAATTTGAGCCAATCAGACCTGTTCTTTTCAATTCCAAATGGCCACCCCTTATGGGGGCCACCATTCACAATAAAAAAGAACAGCTCTGATTGGCTATTACTGAGAGTTGTTCTCACGAGAATGAGAAGAGGAAAATCCATTTCCTGCAAGTTCAAACAGGCTCAGACAAGTTCAAACGTGGCTGGTTGTCCCTCTCCTTTCAGCGCTGAATATGCTTATGGAGAATTGCTTTATATTAATCAATGTTAGGTATTTTAAGGGGTCAACAAGAGGTTTTTTCTCGACCACTCATATTATGTGTCTTGTGTCGTCTCTATGAAAGCAGAAACATAATAACGTTACTAATACTATCGATTATGGTGTTCTGTACAATATGCATTGTTCTGCATCATGCCGGGCTGAAGGCAGCTGAAATTGAAAATGGGACATTGTTGATCGGGAACAAAAATTTGATGGGTCCATAGAAGGAGAACAAGATCTGATATAACCCATAGCTGGTATCAAACACTTTGTTGCTAGCAAAATACACGAGCTGGTGGCTTACTTATGAGCTATATATTATATGTCTGATTCCTGAATCTCGATTACGGACATCTCCTGTCGCTCGAATCCGGCGGACTTTAGCTCCAACAACAAACGACAACTTCAATAGACGCTAGTCTATTCCTGCTGTCAAATTCAAAATCAGCGGGCACTGGGCCCAGTGGCTGAATCGGTAGATCGCGGGCTTCGCGTGCGGAAGGTTGGGAGTTTGGTTCCCGGTCAAGTCAACCAATGACTTATCAAATTGACACTTATCGCTTCCTAGAATGACACTTACCATTAATAGGATAGGACAAGGACTGGTTAGCTCAGTTTGAGGATAATGTGACTGAGTGGGATTTTGGATCATGGTGCCAGTGGCCTGATTTCCAAGTTGGCCAGCACTATAAATCCCCAATGAGTGGGAACTGTCATCCTGATATGACCTTAGATGTTGCCAGGACATAAAACTCCAATGACACCTGCTTCCGTGTGAGCTTGACATTATATTTCTGGTTCCCGAATCCTGTCGCTATTGTCGCTGGAATCCGGCGGCCTTTAGCTCCAACAAATAACACCTTCAATGGACATTGCCAGCAGTAATATGACAATCTTGCTGCCAAGTTCAAGATCAAGGATCCCAACCCCGATACTCCCTGATTGGTGTACACATGTCTTTGTTATACCACATGTATCAAATGTGGTAAAGTTGCATAGTCCGATGGTTTTGAGTTTCTGTCATTTTCTGAGATAAATATATTAGGTTGATCATTATAATCTACCGTGTTTTAGCTTAAAGTATCTTTCATCTTAAATGGATAACTTTTGAGATATTTGAAGTGCAACAATGCAAAATTAATTTATGCAACCACGCCAAAACTCCCTGACACAGTAGGTTTCTGCAGTGACAGATTATAGTAAATTGCCTCAATATTCACTTCTATGTGTCTTACTAAGTGCACCAGTATCTAATGGGCCTGTCACACTACGACGCTTCTCGCTGGCGACCCGTCAACGTGTGGTGTTTTGGGGAGATATTTGGTGAAATATGGAGACGCGCTGGTGGCGCGTTATCGGCGCGTCGGTACACGTTGCGCAAACTGGGCCGTTTTTGTTTTAGGCCCTAGCAACATTTAAGGTTAAATGAAGACGTCGCGCCAAACTTTTTTTTTTTTTTCCCCAGCGCGTCGACACACGTTGGCCGCGCGCGCATAACGCGCCGCGCTGACGCCGATCTTTTCCCCCAAACCGCCGAAAAGTTTGACGTTTCTCGACGCGCAAGATTTCATTTTCAACGCTGACGGGTCGCCGAGAGAAGGGTCGTAGTGTGACAGGGCCATTAGTTAGCTAGGTAGAATCAAATTCAAGATAATTGCTTTGTTTTGAAAATTTGATGTTTTCTTCGGACTATGCAGCTTTAAGCATCCATGTGTGGCAGGACGAGTCCGAACCCTGCACCCCCCCCCCCCCCCCCCCACCCTCACCCTTCCCGCTTCCCCCTCTCCCCACCCCCTCCCCCCTCCCCGCTTCCCCTCTCCCCGACTCTCTACTCCTCCCTCCCCCGTCTCTCCTCCCCCTCCCTCCTCCCTCCCTTCCCTCCCTCCTCCCCCTTCCCCCTCCACCCTCCCTCCCCTCCCCCTGCCCACCCCACCTTCCCAGTAGGCCTATGTGATGAGGGAGCTCACGTTAATCATTGAGATATTCAACGTGACCCTGGCAAGAGGCGAAGTTGTATCCAACAAGGCCTGCAGATGAGGCATGCGTCTTGTAACTGATCTTCGCGTGCCCGCCTTCATTCCCATGGTATGCATATCTGATCGCTCGTGTGTAGATGGAGTTTCTAAATTGAGTTGAACTCTGGCCTACTTAGGTGAACACTTGACTATACATGCATAACCTTTAGAGTAAATTGAACGCCAGGTTACTTAAGGCTGCATTCCATATACGCGTAATGCGTAATGCGTTATGCGTTACGCATTATGCGTTATGCGAATGCCAGCATTCCATATACGCGTAATGCGTATTGCGTTATGCGTTATGCAGTGAAGTATATAAAAAGTATATAAAAAGTGTGTGTGACTCTGTGTCTCTGTGTGTGTCTCTATGTGTGTGTCTGTGTCTCTGTGTGTGTCTCTGTGTGTGTCTGTGTGTGTGTGACTCTGTGTCTCTGTGTGTGTCTCTATGTGTGTCTCTGTGTCTCTGACAAAGAGACACACACAGACACATATACACACAGAGACACACACAGAGACACACACAGAGACACACACAGACACAGATACACACAGACACAGATACACACACAGACACACACATACACACAGACACAACACACAGACACACAGACATACACACAGACACAACACACAGACACATACATACACACACACAGACATAGCGACACACACATACACACACACAGACACATACACAGACACAGACAGAGACACAGCGACACAACACAGAGACACACACACAGACACACACACATACACACACAGAGACATACACACAGACACAGAGACACACACACAGACACACACAGACACACACACATACACACACATACACACACAGACACAGAGATACACACACAGACACACACAGCAACATAGACACAAAGACACAGAGACACAGACACACACAGAGACACAGAGTCACAACACATAGACACACACACATACACACACACATAGACACGCACACAGACACACACAGAGACACACACATACACAGATACACACACAGAGACACACCCAGACACACACACACAGACACACACACAGATGCACACACAGACACAGAGACACACACACAGACACAGAGACACACACACAGACACACACACATACACACACAGAGACATACACACAGACACAGAGACACACACACAGACACACACAGACACACACACATACACACACACGAGACACACACACACAGAGATACACACACAGACACCCACAGCAACAGAGACACAAAGACACAGAGACACAGACACACACAGAGACACAGAGACACAACACAGAGACACACACACACAGACACACACACAGAGACACACACAGAGACACACACAGAGACACACACAGCCACAGATACACACAGAGACACCCAGAGACACAACACACAGACACACACACAGACACACACACAGACACAGACACAGACGCACACACAGACACAGAGACACACACACAGACACAGAGACACACACACAGACACAGATACACACACAGAGACACACAACAGAGGACACACACAGAGAATGGGACGGTCCAAACATGGCTCAGTTTAGCTGCTTGGAGGGATGTTAGGACCGTCCCAAAATATGAAGACTGCTTCCTAACAGGTCCGCCGCATAAACCTACATGTTTTGCACCGTCTTCCTTCTCCATACTGCTCCCTTCTACTGCTTCCTAACAGATCCGCGCTCCACCTTGTCCCGGCTGTCCGTAATTATCAGTCGCTTCCTCCAACCTTATATCAATGGACAAAGGTGACTGAGGACTTTCTATTCGCACCACCTTTTTCGCATTACGCATTACGCACCGATCGCTACATGGAGCGATCGGAATAATGGATTTCTTTCGCATTCGCATTCGCATTACGCATTACGCGTGTATGGAATGTAGTTCATAGGTTTCAAGGCGTTTCGATTTTTTGTCGCATTCGCATTCGCATTCGCATTACGCATTACGCGTATATGGAATGCGCCCTACTTAGGCTGTGTGACCATCCATCCACCCTTGACTATATATAAGATGTATAACGCATTGTGCGAGTATAAAGGCGCACATGGGAATTTATTATTATTATTATTATTATTATCCATTCACAACCACTTTATATTCTCCATTTATTTGCTCCGACCCTTGCCTCCGGGGACCAGTGGCGCCCCCACTGGCCCTAATCCTAACTACGGGGGCGCCACACCGTCATATATGCTGTATACAAATTATGCTAGTATAATAACCTAGAATATCCCTCCTTTCCCCTCATCACTCACTCAGTCATGGGCTGCTGGAGTCTGGACTAGTCATCTACTGCTCCAACCTTCTCAACCTCAGCTCCGACGGTACCGCTGCCATCCGCTTTACACTGTAATCGCCGCTCACTGTACTGCCGAATACACACACACTTAAGAACCTTGAACTATGGCTCTATAGCGTTGCTGGAGTAGCTAGGATAGCTATTGATTATGATGCTTATGCATGATATATCGTTTCATTGATTGATCTGGTTATTAGGTTATTAGGATCGGATTGACATATAAGGTTCGGTGTTGGGTTTTGGCCTTCGGGAATATTATTGCAGTAGAATCCAGAAGGAGGCTAGCTCAGAAAACCTTCCCGGATACAGCCAGTTTAAATGTTCTGTTTCACCGACCTCCTATGTTGGATATGACACTAGTAAAATCGGGTACAGAAATATGGAGATATGTTATTTTTACTTCAGCAGCATGTGTATTGGACTGGAAGTTGAAAGGCCAATTGTCCTCCCACATGGTCAGGGATTCACCTTTTCTAAATTTTGCATCAGCGAAGGAAACAACAAAAACACAATTATAAACTCTGGTTTTGAAGTTAGTGCATTTCGAGCTTAGTGTGAATGTGCATAACCACGACCATCATAGTGTTCACTTTTATTTATTATTTAATATGATCTTTATATTTCAGAATTGTTTTCAGCTGGGTTAGGGTTCCTTTAATCACAATCCTGGATTCAGGATTTTTGTAATCACTGGCAAATCTCCCACTGAAAAAAAGTAAGTGAGCTGAGATTGAATGAGCTTGACAATTTGCCATTTTGGACATTCTCTCAAAAAAATACATTTCCACAATATGGCATTATGGAAATTACACTAATGAAAACAGCTTCAGAGATTTAGAGAGATGCTATTTGCAATTTAATAAACATTGTATATTTAACAAAGAATACAGATTTTATATCAGTTTTATTTCAACTTCAGAAGAAGAAAGAAAAACGGAACGATACATTCTGACCTTAAAAGCACAGGAGTATGAATGTGCATCCACCATTGGTTTATTTATTTGTATTATTTTACTATTATTATTATATTAACATGTATTCTTTTCATTTTGATAAAGTTGATTGTATTATTCATCATGCAGCATTCGTGCATATTAGTCAGTTGCGAGGTTCACACGCGTACAAAATAAACCAAGGTTAACTAACATTCAATGAGGTTGCCAGTTGCTCCAATTTGACCACTACTTTTCCGTATCAGAATAATCAAGATGTAGCCTATTAGAGTTCATAAGAGGAAGTCTGCACATAACCTGATAGTAGGTCAATATCTAAGGAACACGCTAACAAAGAGTGTTAACTATGCACTGTGTTATAATAGAGACAACATGCAACATGCGACGTGTGCCAATTAGGGTCCACCGGCGCAGTAGCCAAATCGATAGAGCGCAGGCTTCCCATGCGGAAGGTCGGGAGTTCAACTCCTGGTGGAGTCAAACCAATGACTAAATTGATACTTGTCGCATCCTAGACTGGCGCTTGGCATTATTAGGATAAGGCAGCGACTGTTTGGCTCAGTGTCAGGATAATGTGACCAAGTGGGATATCAGGTCATGGTGCTGGTGGCCTGGTCTCCCAGTGGGACAGCACTATGAAGTCACCATGAGTACACACTGTCACAAGTCAGTACCCATCCTAATATGACCTTAGATGTTGTCAGGAGTCACGATGAGTGTGCACTGTCAGAAACCGGTTTGTTTTGTTTGTTTGTTGTTGTTTTACATCCTAGCAACATCTAAGGTCATATCAGGACGGGTACCGACTTGTGACAGTGCACACTCATGGCGACTTTATCATGCTATCCCACTGGGAAACCAGGCCATCGGCACCATGACCTGGTACCCCACTCAGTCACATTATCCTGACACTGAGCACACCAGTCCTTGTCCTGTCCTAATAATGCCGAGTGCCTGGCTAGGAAGCAACAAGTATCAATTGTTAAGTCATTGGTTTGACTCGACCAGGGTTCGAATCCACGCCCCCACTATCTACCAGCACGGGAGACGGGCGCTCTAACTCATTCGGCCATCCTGTCTGGTCGCACAACTCGGTAGGGCTTACCCATCCTGATATGACCTTAGATGTTGCCAGGACGGAAAACGCCAACAACCAACCAACCAACTTACTATATGTTCCTCTCTGACGCCAAACCCCCTGGTTCATCAGCTCGCTACATCATAAACAACTTCAAAGTGTTTGACCAGGATCCAGTTTAATGGCGCCACCTCAAGGTGAAGGTGAAGGTCAGACGGTGCTGTTGCAGGGTTCGGGCCTGTCGGCCCACTGGTCGATTTAACCACTGCGGTGTACGACTGCGCGCAATGCAGATTGCCCCCACGACGATCACCACAACGTGTGGATCAATCATGGTCAGGCAAGAGTCGGCCAGCAACCGCAACCCGATGGTGGCGTATACCCGGACCGATGGTGTTGTATGTACAAGTAGAAGTCGCTGTCTGCAGTATACAGCAAGTGTAGTACTTGGAGCCACACTGCGCCGAGCCGAGGTTGTGTGTACCACCACAAGGGGACTAGCTAGCTTACGAATATGTAGCTACGCAGCTGTGTGCCACCGAAGACAGGGGTGGTAAATATATAAGAGTGAGCGTAGGGTTGGTTAGCTGTTGGAGTTTTACGTCCTAGCAACATCTAGAGAGAAGGGTTGGTTGGTTGGTTGTTGGAGTGTTGCGTCCTGGCGTGGTGTTCTCTGTGGCGGAGTGGTTAGAGTGTCTGACTTTTTTCTAGGTCAGACTCCTAATCTGAGGGTTGGCGGTTCGATTCCCCGTGCCCCCAGCTCTGCCAATTTGGATTTCCACCGCTATGTATAACTTACATCGTCATCAAAGGCCGGTTGCTCTCATACCATGTCTATGTGGTGTGGAAGGTTAAAAATCCCTTGGGTCGGTAAAAGTGTAGGCTCGGGCTTTCTATCGACAAACTGTCTAATGGTGAAAACAAGCCTATTCAGGCTTATCCATGACAGACAGTATAAATCTTCAACAAAAAAAACAAAAAAAACATCTAAGATCATATCAGGATGGCTACCGACTTGTGACAGTGCACACTCATGGTGATTTCTGACAACATCTAAGGTCATATCAGGATGGGTCGGAACTTGTGACAGTGCACACTCATGGTGACTTTATGGTGCTGCCCCAATGGGAGAGCAGGCCACCAACACCATGATCCGATATCCTGCTCAGTCACATTATCCTGACACTGAGTCAACCAGTCCTTGCCCTATCCTAATAATGCCAAGCGCCTGGCTAGGATTGACAAGTAGACATTTTAAGTCATTGGTTTGACCCGACCAGCATTCGAACCTGTGGTTTCGAATCCCACAATCAACCAAATCGGTGAGAGTAGGGAGATCTACCTAATACAAAATTTGTAAATAGGGAGGTATCGACTGGCTGAAGAAGGAGGGTGGAGGATTCCGAGTCCCCCCCCCCCCTTTCACAAGGTATATCCAGGGGGCTCCAGGAGTTTGTTTTGGAAAGTGATGCAAAATGGTGCATTCTGGTGCATTTTGATGAAAAATATGCATAATTTGTTTAGTAACAAATCAAATGACCATGATTCTTTCGAAGAAAATTACAAGTTAAAAGCGGGAAATCAAGAGATTGGGGATATTTTGCTATATTTTAGGGAGAGCAGCCAAATCGGCAGTCTTGGCGACTGTGTGAAGATTTGTTCTTTGTTAAAATATATGATGTGTATAGCGTTTTATTCCATTGTGTTTTATTTCAATAATGTTTATTCCATGTGTGTACCACCTGAAACCAGACGGGATGGCCGAATGAGTTAGAGCATCCGTCTCCCCTGTTTGTAGACCATGTGATCGTGGGTTTGAACCCTGGTCGAGTCAAACCAATGACTTAACAATTGATGTTTGTCACTTCCTAGCCAGATACTTGGCATTATTAGGATAGGGCAAGGACTGGTTGGCTCAGTGTCAGGATAATGTGACTGAGTGGGATATCATCAGGTCATGGTGCTGACGCACTGGTGTCCCAGTGGGACAGCACCATAAAGTTTCCATGAGTGCGCACTGTCACTAGTCGGTACCCGTCCTGATATGACCATAGATGTTGCTAGGATGTAAAACAGCAACAAACAAACAAAACATGTATCACCTGAAAATCACAAGCTCGACTCCTCCGGAGACATCATTACCTAGCTAGATAGTCATCTGTTCTCATTCCATTGTACCGGAATATACACCAGGGCCTACTCTTGTTGTGGTTAATATGTATTATGCTGGGTAATTTCGCGTTAACACCAAAAAATTGGTATTCCAGCTAGACATACTCAGAATATATTCTTTTAAGTCTTATATCTAGATATCAGCCCATTTCTAGTATTTGTGATCAAAATGCGGATGAGTGCATTAACCAAACAGTAAAATAGTCCGATATACGGCAGGGGGGGGGGGGGTTAGATAAAAGATTCACCCCGTACTTACAGTACAGGGGTGAAAACCAACCCATTAGAAAAGCTGGCGAAGAATTTTGACATTCTGGGTTAATTAACTGAGCTGGTAAATTCTTAATTTAAGAAGCACAATATATTCTTTATGTACATCTACATATTTACCCGCTACTTTTGAGTTTGAAAATATAATAAAACATATACTTTAATGCAATTTAAAGTGAAATCGATGGCTTTCTCTGGCCGCCATCTTGTCTTTTTGCATTCTCTCCCATTTCACCAACTCTGTGCTGATATAAATAACGATTTAACACTGGTGCCAGGTGTAATATATGTAGGCCCACCTAGTACATGAAGGAACCAGCTACGACTGGAAGGTCGCCTAGGAAACGAGAGTGGAATAAACGGCAGTCGTTAACTGGAACTCATTGTGTTGACTCGTATGTTACATGGTGTCAGATGTGGCTTACCTAACAAGTAGCAATGGCATTATCACGATTGAAACCCCCATTGCCATTGGACTTGGAGGGTAATCTAACTTTAAACTGGACCCAGTGGATTGATTCGTATAGGATTTACGCGGTGGCAGCGGGAGTCGCTGCAAAAGCTGAAAAAGTTCAGTGCTGCGTGTTTACCAAACGAACGAGAGCATGGACAGTTACATAAGAAATCTTCGTAGCCGAATTTCTTATTGTCAGTACGGATCACTGGAAGATTCACTGCTCTGTGACAGAATTGTGTGTGGTGTGAAAAGCAAGGATTTGCGTGATCGTTTATTACAAACGTTCAATTTATCACTGGAGATGTGCATCAATATGTGTCGACTCAGTGAACACAAGTCTGATTTACTAAATAGAGATACGTGTGTTGCGGCAAGTGAAAGCGTCGATGCAATTTCAAGGTTGGATAACGCCGTGACGTCACAGCGACGTTCGGTACCATGGAGACGAACATCGCAGCCGACACAATACCGTTCGAACACGGCAAACATCAAATGTATGAATTGTGGTTATCAACATGTCCAAGGTCGATGCCCTGCTAAAAACAAACAATGCTCTGGATGTGGGAAAACCGGACATTTCATAAAAATGTGCAGGAGAAGTCGACATAGGAATACAACAGTTAACGAAATCAACTGTGAACATCTGTATGCAGAGAACGAGAGGATACACCCGTGCGAGGAGCGAGAGGATGCGTTCGATCTGTTCGTCGGCGCATTGCAGGATACAAACACTGATCGAGACGACCTGTGGTACGCCGATATCATGGTAAACAACGCAACAATCAAGTTCAAACTGGATACCGGGTCAGAGGCAAACATCGTGCCACGGAGGATCTACAACCAACTGGGCGATGTTACCTTGGGCCCAGCACGTTGCCACTTAATAACCTACACAGGACAGCGCATAAGACCACATGGTGAGGTGTTCGTCGACATACTCGGTCATCGATTAAAGTTCCAAGTCACGAATGAGGGTAGCCCTATCCTCGGAAAGAGTGCGTGTGTAGCACTCAACCTCATAGCAAGACTAGACTCCATGTCCACCGTAGTGGATCCGGCCACAACAAGTGCTACTCAGTTGGTAAATATGTATAGTGATGTATTCCAGGGTCTTGGCAAAATTAAAGTCGATGCACATATTCATATTGATAATAAGGTATCCCCAGTCATTGATGCCCCTAGACGCATCCCTCATGCCATAATAAATGACGTCCGTCAAGAACTAGATAGGATGTTAGACCTCAAAGTAATAGTCGAACAGTCGGAGCCGACTCCATGGGTGAGCTCCATCACTATAGTCAGGAAACCAGGAAAAATACGAATATGTTTAGACCCTACTAAATTAAATAAAGCAATATTGAGAGGCCCTTATCCAACCCGTACTATTGAAGAAGTAGTAGCAAATACCAGTGGGGCGAAATATTTTTCAGTAATTGATGCCAACCGCGGTTACTGGCAAATCGTATTAGATGATGAGAGCTCCAAGTTATGCACTTTTAACACGCCATGGGGTCGGTATCGATATACCCGCTTGCCATTTGGCATCAAAACGGCGGGAGACATTTTCATTCAGGAAATGAACAATATATTAGGTGATTTGGACGGTGTGAATGTCATAACCGATGACATCTTAATTTACGGTAAGGATATACATGAACACAACACCAGACTACAGTCAGTCTTAGAAAGGGCCCGAAAATTCAATTTAAAAGTAAACCCCAAAAAATCTAAGATTTGTAAAAAAGAGGTAAATTATGTGGGCCATTTAATAACATCTGAAGGATTATTACCTAGCCAAGAAAGAGTACAAGCAATAGTAGACATGCCAACACCTACAGACAAAAAAGCTGTCCAACGGTTTCTAGGAATGGTTGGATATGTCAGCAAATTTATTCCGAACATGGCGGAACTAGCAAAACCATTAAGAGTCATACTCAGCAAAGATGTCGCATGGCATTGGGAAGAAGACCAGATTTATGCATTTTGCAAACTTAAGGAGTTGCTGACAAAAGCACCTGTTCTAAAATTTTTCGATGTAAAACAAGAAATTCTGCTTCAAGTAGATGCATCAAAATCTGGCCTCGGAGCAACTTTATTCCAAGAAAATAAACCTGTTGCAATGGCGTCCAAAGCACTAGACAAAACACAATCAAATTATGCAGTAATAGAAAAGGAATTATTGGCTATTTGTTTTGGATGCCGAAAATTTCATGAGTACATATATGGAAAAGAAGTGACTGTTCAGACTGATCACAAACCGTTAGTAGCCATAATGAATAAGCCGATACACACACTGTCAGCACGTATGCAACGCATGAGAATGCGGTTGCAAAATTATAATCTACAAGTTATACATATTAAGGGCACGCTCATGTACTTTGCAGACGCGCTGTCCAGGGCCCACACCACGTTAACAACACCAAACAACTTGTTCGACACTGACATGACTGTGGCTACAGTCGATATGGAAGTTAACAATGTAACCAGAGTGAGACAAGAATTGGACAAAGATGAGACATTACAGCAGGTTGTATCGTTGGCGATACTACTTCCCGTTCCATACTAAAGCTATTTTCGCCCGTATTTAGACTACGTTGTCGTTCACCCCTGTACTGGAAGTATGGGGTGAATCTTTTATCTAAGGGAGGGTGTGCTATTATGGGATGTGTTATTCGTATGCCTAGCCAGTGGAGCTTGTATGTATAAGTATGTATATGTATATATATGTATTGGTTGGTTTTAGCTGAGTTCCATGTGGATGACATAGTGAGTGCTGGCAGTTTGAGTGCATTGGCACTCAGGACCTGGCCCTTCTGCCTGAGTAGGGGTCAACACATTCCAGTAGGGCTCAACACAATCAGGCTGTGAGGAGCAGCCAGATCAGGGTTGGTAGTGCCCAGGCAGCCACTATGCACTATACAAATAAAGATAGAAGGCTTGCCTTCCCTTACTCTCTTCACTCTTACTTTCTCTTTCTTCTTGTCTGTATCGTATTTCCCAACAGCCTACTTGCACAGTCACAGATCCGGGTACCAACTCTACACAACTACATGGTTAAAGTATATCTTATGCACATACTTATTAACAATAGTGTCACAGGCGTGATGAAAATGGCGAATATTGTGCCCAGAGAAGGATTCGAACCCACACTACCTGCCATTCCCGAGCCAGCATGACCATGATTACACTACCTAGGTTCCCTGATGCAATCACCCTATCCACTCGCACCTGGCCATGTGGTTACTTGCCTGAGAGATCAGTTCAGACTATTGCACAGTCCCCCTCGAATTGTAAGTAATTTCAATGGTTTATATGTCATTTAATGCTTATAAGTACATTCATGCAATGCACTTACAGGTACATATACAGGGTAGTTCAACAACCATACAACACATAGCGTGTACAGCATCCTAGTTATGTCACCAATGTCATGTGGAGTGATGAACATGGAATATATTATGCCTATAGCAGGTTTCAAATCCACACTTATTCTCATTCCGGGGCCAGCATGCCAACCATTACACTAGCTAGGCTTCCTGGTGCAATCAACCTATCCACGACAACCTGTCCACGTAGCTTTGAAAGGTCAATGCAGAAAACTACAATAGCAAATCATTTTCTGTCGAATATTACGGCCAGAAATAAAGATTGCTCTGGTTTTGGAAAATAATCTTGGTCGCGATAATTGCATTCACATCATTTCCCTTGCACTATCTTCTACATCCAATCTGTGGTCAGTGAATACATTCCTCCAGGACCCGCATTGGTGACGAGTAGCCATTATACATGTTATAGCTGTACTGCGGATAGGTTATTGTAGCTATCGGAACTGTGGAGGAAATGCTGAGATAGAGTATGGCAAGTACAAACATGGAATTTGGAACGGTTTTATATATATCACGAAGACCTCAGGGCATCTGTGCTGTTGGGAATCAGCCAGTGTGCGCGCACTCAAGTTGACCTTGACATTGCTGTATTTATCCAAATGTAGCCTTTACAATCCAGAAACCCCTTCCACCATCCCGTCCATTTTATGGGAGAGTTAATTACAGCAAAATGCTCTTTAGATAATTAAATGCCGATCATGTGCAGAACGACAAATAATTGGGCAATAAATAATACATTTATTCAGGTGATTAAAACAAAAAGAAAAAAAAAGATTTTAAGAAAGTATACTAGTACCTTAATAATTGGGGTATCATTGCAGCAGGTAGCGATGCTGAAAGATCAATAGGATAGGATGAGGACTTGTTCAGTCAGTACCAGGATAATGTGAATGAGTGGGAGATTGGGTGCCAGGGACCTGGTATCCTAGTTAGACAGCACTATAAACTTGTCATGAGTACACACTGTCATAAGTTGGTACCCATTCTGATATGACCTCAGATGTTGCTAGGATGTAAACCCCCAACAAACAAAACAAAAAGTGCCTTCACGAAGATATATATATGAGCCTGTCTCAAAAGGTGATAACTCTTCTTTTTGTTGTCCATTGTAACAATTGACACAAAACAGCACAGAAACGGGTATACTGAACACACAAGGACTTTTGCTTCAAATCAATATGTATTCCATTGGGATTATGAAACACAATGTAAAAAACAAATAAGTTTATCCTGAGCAAATGCATAAGCAGATAGTATGTTGATCGTTACAATGGACAAAGTTTTGTCCCATATTGCTTAGCACCTGTTGAGACAGTCTCATATATATATTTCCAAATTCTAATCTTACTACAAGAAACACACACACAACTGTTGGGTCAGAATTCCTAGGCATATTCAGCTATCTTAAAGCTGCATAGTCCGATGAAAGCATCACATTTTCAAAAGCTAAATACTGATCTAGATTAGAGCCTATATATCTAATTAGGATATTATGTAATTAGGATATTATGTAATTAGGATATTATGTATTTCTCACTGCATATAAAGCCACACTAAGTCAATTTAAAAGAACATGTTATTGCTAAAGCCTATGACATCAGAGTTTTGGCAAGCACACCAAAATTAATTTTGCCTATTTGCACTTCAAATATCTTCAAAGTTACCAATCAAAACGACTTCAAGCTAATCTAAGATAAATTATAGAGATGAACTTAATATATTTCTCTCAGAAAATGACAGAAACTCAAAACCATCGGACTATGCAACTTTAATGTGAAGCCACGCCCACGCCATCTACCACAACTACCACCCAGCTTCTACCCCTAGTTCTTCCCCACATCTACTGGGCGCCGTAGCCGATTCGGTAGAGCGCAGGCCTCACGTATGGGAGATCGGGAGTTTGGTTCCCAGTCAAGTCAAACCGATGACTTATCAAATTGATACTTGTCGCTTCCGAGCCTGGCGCTTGGCATTAATAGGATAGGGCAAGGACTGGTTAGCTCAGTGTCAGGATAATGTGACTGAGTGGGATATCGGGTCATGGTGCCTGCGGCCTAATTTCCCTGTGGGCAGCACTATAAAGTCGCCATGAATGCGCACTGCCACAAGTCAGCACCCGTCCTGATATGACCTTAGATGTTGCCAGGATGCAAAACACCAACAACAAAAAACAACCCACAACTACCCCCAAGTACCGCGGCCCCTCTAGTTAACAGGACTGCAACTACACCGCGTCTAACCGCTGACCAATTCCCAATCACCCTAACCCCCCCCCCCCCTCCACCAACCACCCCAAGTACTATTCCCTCACCCGGCAAACTGAGCCAATGTACATACATTTCCTTCGCAATGTCCACATCCATAGCAACCCTTCCCCCATAGAAGAATTGCCCCCTCAGTACCGGCCATCGCTCTCTCCACCACCTTAATGATCCATCATGTGTTAACCTGGTTCCACACCTCCCATTTATTCCGGCTGTACCGGCTCGCTTTTCCAAACAGCCCGGTACAACTGCGCCACCACGTAGCTATGTAAGGAACTAACAACTGTGCACAAGGCGACTGTATTGGGAACCAAATAGTTTACTTGTAATTGTTTCAGCTATCAGCCATAACCACGCTACCGTGCGACTGTTTGATGAACTAAATAGCTGAATTGTAATTGTTTCAAATATCGGCCATAACTGCACCACCAGGCGACTGTTTCAGGGACTAAATAGCTGACTTGTGATTGTTTCAAATATCAGCCAGACCTGCGCCACCAGGCGACTAGGAACTAAATAACTGACCTGTAATTGGTTGAAATATCAGCCAGACCTGCACCACCAGGCGACTGTATTAGGAACTAAATAACTGACCTGTAGTTGTTTGAAATATCACCCAAACCTGCGCCACCAGGCGACTGTTTTAGGGACTAAATAGCTGACTCGTGATTGTTTCAAATATCAGCCAGACCTTCGCCACCAGGCGACCAGGGACTAAATAACTCACTTGTAATTGTTTGAAATATCAGCCATAACTGCGCCACCAGGCGACTGTATTAGGGACTAAATAACTCACTTGTAATTGTTTCAAATATCAGCCAGACCTGCGCCACCAGGCGACTGTATTAGGGACTAAATAACTCACTTCAAATATCCTGTGATAACCACAATACCATCCAGGTATATCAGGAAATAAATAGTTGACTTGTAATATCTCAATCATACTTCTGTAATCACACTACCAGGCAAAATATTTCAGAGCAGGGCAGTAGAACAGAAGCTGACTCCTAATAATGTTGTTTCAAATACCCTGTCAGAGGGTACTTGAAACAATTGTGTAACAACATCAGGAACTAAATATCTAACTTGCACTTATTTCAAATATGCGATAGCGGTACTGCCAGTGTTCTATGTCAGAGTCTAACCAGCTGGCTTGCAATTATTTGAAACATCCTGTACTAACCATGCTAAATGCAACTATCCTTATACTTACTTATACTTACTTGTACTTACTCTCTTTTCTTTTCTTGAAGATTTATACTGCATATCATGGATAAGTCTGAATAGACTTGTTTTCACCATTAGCCTGAGCCTACACTTTTACCGACCCAAGGGATTTTTAAGCTCCCACACCACATAGACATGGTATGAGAGCAACCGGCCTTTGATGACGCTGTAAGTTATACACAGCGGTGGAAATCCAAAGTGGCAGAGGTGGGGGCATGGGGAATCCAACCACCGACCTTCAGATTAGGAGTCCGACCTAGAAAAAAGTCAGACACTCTAACCACTCTGCCACAGAGAACGCCATCTTCTGTTGATATACTTAGGTATAAGAGAACAGACTTGGAAAATAAACATCCGTTTTGTAATTGTTTCAACTACACCACGTAGCTTACAGTACCATGCAACGATATCAGAAAATAAGTAACATTTATGTTTGCAATTATTTGAAATATGCCGCTTGTAACATTGCAACCATGTGAGTACATGAGGACCTAAGCACCAGGTTTGTAATTTTCTCAAGCACATCATGGTAACTGCAGTACCCTGCGACTATATCAGAAACTGAATAACTGAGGCATAGACCAGACGGGATCGCCGAATCAGTTGAGCGTCTCCCGTTTTGGTAGATTGTAGGATTCGAACCCACGGATTCGAACCATGGTCGACTCAAAGCAATGACATAAAAATTAATGTTTGTCACTTCCTAGCCAGGTACTCGGCATTATTAAGATAGGGTAAGGACTGGTTGGCTCAGTGTCAGGATAATGTGACTGAGTGGGATACCATGTCATGATGCTCGTGGCCTGGTCTGCCAGTGGGGCAGCAGTATAAAGTCACCATGAGTACACTGTCACAAGTCGCTCCCTCTCCTGCTTTGACTTTAGATGTTACCAGGATGTAAAACTCCACCAACTAACCAACCAGCCAACTGAGGCATGATTATTCCAAGCCCATTGCTGTAGATGCACCACCATGTGACTCCATTAGGAAATACACCTACAACCACCGTGCATCTAACCCATGGCCAATCCCCAATCACCCCACAGTCATTCCCTCGCTGGGCAAACCCAGCCAATTTACATAAACTTCCTTTGCAACATCCATAGCAACCCTTCTCCCTTGGAAGACCCACAAGACCCACCCTCTATCCCTTTCTCCCGCACCCTCATGATTCATCATGTATTAACCCAGTTTCACACCTCCCAGCTGTACTGGCTGTACTGGATGTGCTGGCTGTGCTGGTTGTGCTGGCTGTGCTGGCTTTGCTGGCTGTGCTGGCTGTGCTGTCTGTGCTGTCTGTGCTGGCTGTGCTGGCTGTGCTGGCTGTGCTGGCTGTGCTGGTTGTGCTGTCTGTGCTGTCTGTGCTGGCTGTGCTGGCTGTACTGGCTGCACTGGCTGTACTGGCTGTACTGGCTGTACTGGTTGTACTGGCTGCACTGGCTGTACTGGCTGTACTGGTTGTACTGGCTGTACTGGCTGTACTGGCTACACTGGCTGTACTGCCTGTACTGGCTGCACTGTCTGTACTGGCCACTTGTCAGGTCCTCCGTGACTCATACCTCCCTAACCGCCACCTCCTGGCCAGGACCCCTCACCTGCTCCCGCTCCCGCTCATGCCTGCCCCCCCCCGCTCATCCTCACCCCCCCCCCCCAATCTGTACTGGCTGTACAGGCTGTACTGGCTATACTGGCTGGCTGTACTGGCTGTAAGGGCTACACTGGCTGTAGTGGCTGTACTGGCTGTACTCTCTGTACTGGCTGTACTGGCTGTACTGATTTTTCCAAATGCGTCGATGTAACCACACCACAATGGAATTACATTAGGAAGTAACCAGCTGACTTGTATTTGTTGTAATCGCATTATGGTAGCCGTGCCACCATGCGACAAGATTAGGAACTAACCAGCTGAGTTGTAATTATTTCAAACACCCTGCTGTAACCCTGCAACCATGCGAATATATCAGGACCTAAATAGTTGTCCCGTACGTGTTTCAAACATCTCGCTATAACCACACTAACAGCCGAATATATCAGGAACTAAATGCCTATGCTGTAATTGTTTCAAGCATCCTGTCAGAACCATGCCACCAGGCGGGTGTATCAGGAACTAAACAGCAATCTTGTAATCGTTTCAACCATCTTCCAATGAGAACATAGACCTAGAGCTATAATCCATATCCAACTTGATTATCCAATTGCTTTCTCCCAGCACCAGCACCCTCCATAGTCCAGAAAATGACGATACCATGATCACATGGTCAATGCGCGCAACGACTGGTACAGCGATACAAACTGCATTAGCATGTGGGCTAGATAAACTGTAAAGTGTAAGTACGGGGTGAAAACCAACTCATCAGAAAAACTGGCGATAAATTTATGAGCCTGTCTCAAAAGGTGCTAACTCTTCGTTCTTTTGTCCAAAATTACAATTGACACAAAACAGCACAGAAACGGTTACACTGAAAACACAAGGACATTTGCTTCAAATCAATATGCATTCTATTGGGATTATGAAACACCATGTAAAACAAATCAGTTTATCCTGAGCAAATACATAAGTAGATAATGTGTTGATTGTTACTATGGACAAAGTTTTGTCCCATATTGCTTAGCACCTTTTGAGACAGTCTCATATACATGCTGGTTAAATGAAATGAACAGATAACTTCTTAATTTAAGAAGCAATATATATTCTTCACATCTTAACTTCATATTTACCCGCTACTTTTGATTTGAACAATGTAATATAATTTGTAGCTTAATGGACGTTTAAAGTGAAATCGACGACATTCTATGGTCGCCATCTTGTCTGTTTACATTCTCTCTCATTTCATCAACTCTGTGCCAATATAGATAGCCATCCGATAATGGAACCACGAATTACGCTTCCTGTTCCATACAAAAGCAGTTCTTGTCAGTATTTATACTATGTAGTCATTCACCCCTACTGCAAGTATGGGGTTGAATCTTGTATCTACATGTCTGCCTGCACCAACCATCAGCCTTAATACAAATATACCATTGAATGAATATAAGCTATCTCCAACTGCCTTAACCTAAAGATACTTGTCATGCTCATATAAGCAATAACGAATGTTTGGGTTTATTCCAAACAGAATGTAAAGTGCGACGGCCGGCAGCTGTGGTTGTGTAGGCAGGTTAAATAGGAAATCACTGCAGGCAAGTATAGAGAAGGAAGGCAAGAGATAGAGTGTGTAGAAGAAACCAGAAGGAGCTTGCTTAGTTTATTATATATATAGCTTTTAGAATCCAAGATGGTGGTGGTCACATGGGTTGATCTCCCAATCCCTAACAGGTGTTTATCTATCCACCAATCAGAGTTCAATCTCTTGTATCCAATGCCTTGTCATGCTGGCTACAGTGCCTTGTGGTGTATAGTGATCCATGAATAACACCTGGGGGGGAGGGGGTATGTGAGGCAACTCCTCCAAAGACTGTATCCAAGAAGTGACACTCCTCCTCTATACTATTTTCTATACAATTTCTATACTTAATGAGTAATAGTTTACCAACTCCACATATCCCTCATATACCTTTGGGTTTTATATATTACCATTTACCATTTTATAGACAAGTTGCAATTTATTATAGTAGAGTTCATATATCCTCATGTGGTATAATATCGGAAAATTTTACAAGAATGTTTGAGAATGTAAACAAAATCAATGTCTGTTGAATTGTCTTCATCTCTTCCCAAGACTCGTGTGCTTATGGTAGTTTACAAAATGACAAATGATGTTGTGTTTCCCTTTAACTATTTAAAATACAATGTAGCCGCGTTATAACGCTCCCCCGATTTTACCCAAATTCGGATATCATGCGATGATTCATTGAACCCAACATTCTGTAATTCAAAGGCAATTCAGTAAAGTGAACCCCGATTTAACGCGACTGCGCTTTTTTGCGATCGCACTATATGACGCTGAACGATCATTATAATGGGATCATATTGTATGTCATATCATGATTGTTATTATACTGTGCCTTGACTCGATCCTGTTACTGAGGGAACTCTATTAAATGTATATTATATTTTTAATGGTTTTTTTTTTATACAAAAGATTGTAGCAAGAGGATAAGTAAGTGAGGCTGAATTTACGCCACGTCAGCAAAAATTGCCATATTCATGGCGGGAAATGAGGAGAGTCCACTTCAAAAAGGTGTTATTATTATAAACTTATTTAGTTCTTCTACACTTCTACTGAAAACGGAAGACAACTTAACGATGCATGCCAGAAGGTAGGGAAATCCACTTTTTACTTACATCTATAATGTGAAATACTTAGAAATAAAAAACTTTAAGCATTTGGTGTAACCTTCACCATCAATGCTCTCCTCATTCTACCACATTTCTAGAAATATAACATGAACCTCTCTACACCCTTTCTCCTATTCTCACTCTAACTCCATCCTACAATCAACTGACAATAGTTATACCTCCCTCTCATCCTCTGTATCCAACATGTTTTTCTTCTCACTTGACACCCATAGTCTTTGCTCGGCACTTTTCACTCGAGTACCCACCTCACCACCTAGCTAACGCCCTCCTAATCCCATCCTGATATTCCCCTAGATGTTTCCAGGACTTAAAACTCCAACAACCAACCAACCATCCCCTACTACCCCTACGACTAGGCCCTGTTTACTCTGATGGGCTATAGTCTCCCACCCTCTCATCTGCCGCCCTCTCTTCCACCCCCCCACCGTACCCCCATAGGCCCTCCCCCTCCCCCATCAATCCTGTCTAATTCTCCTCCCTACACCTCCACTACACCCGGTTTACTCTAAGAGGCATCCCCCCATTCCTCCCCATATAATCCCACCATGCCTTCACACCCCACCCCAACCACTCCCTACCCCAGCACTACACACTCTTTTAATACTTCGAGAGGCTTTGAGCACTCAGCCCCCTCCATTTCCACCCTGCAACCCCTCTCTATCGTCTTTAAATCTCCACCCCAACACCCTACCTACCCAACCGCTAAGCCCTGTTTACTTCGATAGTCCCCGCCCCCTACTCCCCACTCCCTCCATTCCCACCCTGCCTTCCCACTCCATCCTAGCCCCCTTACCTACCCGACCACAAACCCCCTTTTTGGGTGTCTTTTTTTTTCGAGAGGCTTTTCCCCACTTCTCACCCTCCATTCCCATCCTGCCTTCCCACTCAACCCCAACCCACTCCCTACCCCGCGACTACACCGTGTTTTCTTAACGAGACTTCCCCCACTCACCCCCTTCATTCCAACACTGCCAACCCTCTCAATCGCCTTTCCCTCCCCACCCCACCCCTCTACCTACTCCACCACAATGCCCTGCTTACTTCGAAGGGCCTTCCCAACTCCCCCTGCCCCCTTTCCCACCCTGCCTCCCCACTCCACCTCCCCTCACCTACCCCCCCGACTCCCCACCACCGCCTGTTTACTCCGACAGACACGTCCCCCCCGCCGCTGATCTCTTTGCGTTTGCTGTCCTTTCCTCTACCCCCCACTCCCAAACACCACGCGCACCGCCATCCCTCCCCTCCCCCACCCCACCCATGCTGCCTCCATCCCAACCCCCCGCCTCCATCTAAACCCTCCACCCCACCCCCCACCCCATCCTCACGCCCCGACCAGCACCCCACACACCCACTCCCCCACCACCACCCCGCATCCAGCAGCCCGGCTCCCATCTGACTCGCCCCTCTCCTCCCCCACACCCACTACCCCCTCGCCCACCCCTCCCCCACCCCTCCCTCACCCTACCCCCAGTAGCCCGGCGCTCCTCTGACCCGCCCCGCCCCCCCTCCCCCCCTCCCCCACACCAACCCGCCCCCGGCGCCCCTCTGACCCGCCCCCTCCCCCCTCGCCCCCCCCTCCATCACCCCCGCCCCCAGCAGCCCGGCGCCCCTCTGACCGCCCCCTCCCCCGTTGCCTCCCGCCCATCGAACGCTGGCTCACACATCTGAGTTCGCCGCTGCGCCCGGCCTTCATCCCTCTGGCGGGACGCCGGCGCAACACCCGGGGCCACTTGTCAGGTCCTCCGTGACTCATACCTCCCTAACCGCCACCTCCTGGCCAGGACCACTCACCTGCTCCCGCTCACGCCTACTCCCCCCCCCCCCCCCGCTCATCCACACCCCCCCCCATCTCCTTTTTGTTGTGGTTATATTTCTTGTTCTTCTAAATTCCCATACCGCACACAAACAGCTGCCCTCGCTACTTTTGCTGTTGTTGTTCTTGGTGCCCTGCACAAACTCGCGGCCACAGAGCTCACTAGTGACATTGGGAGCAGCTCACGTTATAAATATAGTTTATTCATTGAATACAGTCTTTTATCAGCGCTATGGCACTGGCCTTCCAGCCATGTGACAATACAGTTATTTACAATCTATGTATATGTAGTCTGATATCGTCATCAGAAGCTAACTCAAGTCAGCCGAAATAACAATATTAATCATTCAAAGGCTTATATGTGAAATAGTTTGACGATTCACATATGAGATAGTAATTATATGTGTTTCGAGTATACCATTACATTATGGACTGGTTAGGTTATGATTTCCCTTCGCATGTTTGAACATCTGTTGTGTAAATTGCTTAATTGTCATGTTTTTGGAGATTTTACATACAGTGTTCGTAGAATGGCTAGGATATTCTGTGTTAGATGAAGTGTGGTTAGGTTGCAGGGTTGTCCTTGAAAGATTAATACATAGGGATGTTTTTAACTACATAAAGTAGTTTGAGTAAGTAGGTTGTTAGTAATGGTGGGATAAACTATGTTTGGGGGATTGTATGTTTCAGACAGTTAGTCGTGTTAGTGCAGGATTCGGTGTCTATGTTCATAGCAATACCACCAGACTGATATGCACAGTAGTAAGGGCATTTTCTGATGTGGCTGGGTAAATAATTTGGATGGTGAAAAACTGGTGAAGGTTTGTTGGCATCGGATAAGGAAACGCGCAAGTGTGGAAGGAACATGGTGTGGGTGCAGGGTGGTATTCTTTAAGCGGGGATTTCAGACATGGACCGTGATCAGCGATATCACGATTCAATATGGCGCACAGGGAATAGCGGCAGGGTCAGTGGAAGCGAAATTGAGCCCGAATTTTTGGAGGCAGACTGAGGAAAGAGTGTGATTGCTATCGGTGATCTTTACTCGGAAATGACATGAGCTGGTAATACTAAGGCTCGGTCTTGTGGTGGGCAAGCTTGTGTGTTTGTCATTGGAGCACAGACATGGTAGTTACAACTAGAAAGTGTCAGCTGGTACAAGACTAATTGTGTAGGCCTATAGATATGGTAGTTATTTACAACTAGAAATTGTCAGTTGGTACAGAGACTAGTTGTGCAGGCCTATAGACATGGTAGTTACAAGTACAAATTGTCAGTTGGTACAGAGACTAATTGTGTAGGCCTATAGATATGGTAGTTAAAACTAGAAATTGTCAGTTGGTACAGAGACTAATTGTGTAGGTCTATAGATATGGTAGTTACAAACAGAAATTGTCAGTTGGTACAGAGTCGAATTGTGTAGATATATATGGTAGTTACAACTAGAAATTGTCAGTTGGTACAGAGACTAATTGTGTAGGCCTATAGATATGGTAGTTACAAGTAGAAATTGTCAGTTGGTACAGAGACTAATTGTGTAGGCCTATAGATATGGTAGTTACAAGTAGAAATTGTCAGTTGGTACAGAGACTAATTGTGTAGGTCTATAGATATGGTAGTTACAAGTAGAAATTGTCAGTTGGTACAGCGACTAATTGTGTAGATATATATGGTAGTTACAACTAGAAATTGTCAGTTGGTACAGAGACTAATTGTGTGGGCCTATAGATATGGTAGTTACAAGTAGAAACGGTCAGTTGGTACAGAGACTACTTTGGTAGGCATATATATATGGTAGTTAAAACTAGAAATTGTCAGTTGGTACAGAGACTAAGTGTGTAGATATATATGGTAGTTACAACTAGAAATTTCAGTTGGTACAGAGACTAATTGTGTAGGCCTATATATATGGTAGTTACAACTAGAAATTGTCAGTTGGTACAGAGACTAATTGTGTAGGCCTATAGATATGGTAGTTACAAGTAGAAATTGTCAGTTGGTACCGAGACTAATTGTGTAGGCCTATAGATATGGTAGTTACAAGTAGAAATTGTCAGTTGGTACAGAGACTAATTGTGTAGGTCTATAGATACGGTAGTTACAAGTAGAAATTGTCAGTTGGTACAGAGACTAATTGTGTGGGCCTACAGATATGGTAGTTACAAGTAAAAACGGTCAGTTGGTACAGAGACTAATTGTGTAGGCCTATATATATGGTAGTTAAAACTAGAAATTGTCAGTTGGTACAGAGACTAAGTGTGTAGATATATATGGTAGTTACAAATAGAAATTTCAGTTGGTACAGAGAGTAATTGTGTAGGCCTATATATATATGGTAGTTACAACTAGAAATTGTCAGTTGGTACAGAGACTAAGTGTGTAGGCCTATATATATGGTGGTTACAAGTAGAAATTGTCAGTTGGTACAGAGACTAATTGTGTAGGCCTATATATATGGTAGTTACAACTAGAAATTGTCAGTTGGTACAGAGACTAAGTGTGTAGGCCTATAGATATGGTAGTTACAAGTAGAAATTGTCAGTTGGTACAGAGACTAAGTGTGTAGGCCTATAAATATGGTAGTTATTTACAACTAGAAGTGAAGAGCTGATTCAGACTAATGTTGTGTTTGCATAAAGTTGGTACTTATTTACAATTAGAAATCGAGATATGGTACAGAGAACAGCTTGTACATATATATAAATATATATATATATATAAATATATATAACCCCAAATCCAGCATTGTAATGTTGTAGCATGATGATGTTGCTAGTGACTTTGTCCATTTCAAATCTTTATTTTTGTATATATATATAAATATACATCCAGAACACTAGCATGGTAATGCAATGTAATATGCTGCCACTGATTTAGTACATTTCAAATCTCTATCTGTATATATATATATATATGAATCCACAACTCCAGCATGGTAATGCAATATTGTATGTTGCCACTGACTTTCAACATTTGAGATCTTTATTTGTATATATATATATATACACACAAATACAGCATGGTAATGCAATGTAATATGTGGATTTCAAATCCCTATCTGTATATATATACACAACTCCCAGCATGGTAATGCTATGTAAAATGCTGCACTGACCTTGTGCATTTCAGGTCTCAAGTTGTAAACATAGACACACACAAATCCAGAATGGCCATCCAATGTAACATCATCAGTGGAACCAACTGGCGCCCAAGGAAGTCACCAAGGCAGCTGCTTCCCCGTACACTGTGGGGGGAAGGTCACCCCGCTAGGGGGCGTTTTTGTCAAGAGGCCCAGCCCGCCATAAAACACTGAGCATAGCAGGCAAATGGGATGGCGCAGATCAATATTTGTCAATACTGAGTTGACTATAAGACACACCAGGCGCGGAGGGACGGTCTCTCCAGGACGCAGGAATGCCAAGGACACCGCACAATTAGAACACACTTAGAACACACTCTCAGGGCACTCTCTGTAATTGCATGACATGATTAGTAAATGATTATCATTGACCGGATAAGGGTAGGGCTACATTTCTTTCTTTTTTTAAATACAACAATAACAATTATTGTTACTTGAAGAAATGGTGTGTGTGTGTGTGTGTGGGGGGGGGGGGGGAGGGGGCTCCTCTCCCCTCCCTCCTCCTCTCCTCTCCTCTCCGTAGGGGAACGAATAGGGATACTTTTGCCTTTATTTTAATTCAACAATAAAACATGTTATTACTTGAAGAAATGGTTTGTGTGTTGAGGTAGTGGAACGAATTGGAGCACAATTGTTTTTATTTTAATACAAATATAAAACATGTTATGTATTACTTGAAGAAATGGTTTGCGCGTTGGGGTAGGGGAATTAATAGCGGTACATTTGTTTTTTTAATTCAACAATATTAGCATATAGCTATAGTCAAAACAATAAACTCCTAACAAAACCGCAAAGGGATACTAGAGCAAATAATGTGCCACTATTGAAGCAGACTAGAAGCCAAATAAAAGCTCATGAGAGAAGCATGCTGGAAATGGCTGCCAAGGTGTGGAATGCCCAGACAGTAAAGGAACGACAAATTCCTGACCTAAAAACTTACAAAACATATCTGTGCAAACTAGGCTAGGAAACCCCCACTAAGCTTCACAGCAAAGGGGCATGTGATATGTCATTGAAAACAAGCCTGGGTACCCAGGTTTATATGCTATGGACAGTATAAATACAGCCTCAATAAAAGAAATTTAAAAAAAAACCTTAAAAACATGTTATTACTTGAAGCAATGGTGTGTCTGTGGAGAGGGGTAGGGAGAGGAGAGATGGTGGGTGGTTGTGTTTATGGCTTTCTACAAACAAGATTTGTGTTAATTTGATGGCAGTATGCATCAATATCTCAATTAGATATGTATAATCAAATCTAGATAATTGTTTGGGTTTTAGAAATGTCATGCTTCATCGAACTATGCAGCATTCAAGTTCAAATAACATATTCTAAGTGCAGTGAGAAAACAAGAATATTTTGGTAAGATGCTTCAAATGTCCATATAAGGATTACATGAAAATCACGTGACCAGTTATTTAAATGCCGTTGGTGGAGAACCCGGAGCAATCCTATGTAAATGCCATGTAGACCTGACTGATGAGTGACCGTATCAGGCGACTCACTCTCTATCGTCAATTTGGCCCTCGCCCCATGCCCCAATAGACCTATTTCATATTACATCATTATAGGTATTTAGGTCAGTGCACGTGCTGCCTGGCTGCAGGACGACACAATATCACACTGCAAATCCAATGGCTATGAGCAATCTTCATAGAGAAAAGGTGAAATATCTCTAAAACCACACCACCTAGAAACAAACTGCTTGGAACACATATAGAAAACATATTCAACTATGAGATTATATTAAATTTATACGGTTAGGGTTCTGCATTTCAATTAATTTGGAATAAAATTGACATTTTGAACTGAGTGTATTTGCAAACTCAATGAGTCAATGCTTTGTCAATGGCCATGAGCAATCTTCATACAGAAAAAGTGAAATAGCTCTATAACTACACCACCTAGAAACAAACCGCTTCGAACACATATAGAAAACATATTCCCCAAACAGATTATATTAAATTGATATGGTTAGGGTTCTGCATTTCTATTAATTTGGAATAAAATTGACATTTTGAACTGTGCGTATCGGCATACTCAATGCATTGTCAATGGCCATGAGCAATCTTCATCCAGAAAAAGTTAAATCTCTCTAAAACCACCACACCTAGAAACAAACTGCTTGGAATACATATAGAAAACATGTTTAACACACAGATTATATTAAATGTATAAGGTTAGGTTTCTGCATTTCGATTAATCTTGAATAAAATAGACGTTTTGCACTACGCATACCGGCAAACTCAAGGGCAGTGTGCATTCGTTCTGCAGCCAAGCTGCATGCGCATACACAATGTTTATAAACATTGAAAGCGGTCTATGCCAGCAGTGGCCTCGTCGGATAAATAGGTCAGTGGGTCATAGGTCAGCAGAGTTCACATCAGATTATTGTGAATAGGGAAGATTACCGTGCCAGGACCTTGCATGTCAGTAGTATCAGAAATGGACATCTGCGGTCAAGGAAGGCGGTGATACCTGGTATGCCACAAGCTGGGAAGGGCAGGGAAGATTAATACTTAGCGAAAGGGTCAAGGTCGGTTTGTTGTGGGGTTTTACGTCCTGGCAACATCTAAGGTGATATCAGGACAGTTACCGACTTGTGACATTGCGCACTAATGGCGGCTTTATATTATAGTGCTCCCCACTGGGAAATCAGTCCGCCAGTACCCATGACCCGATATCCCACTCAACAATATGAAATCACCATGAGTGCAGACTGTCAGAAGTTGATAGCCGTCCTGACAAGACTTTACATGTTGCAATGACCTCTCTCTCTCATCTCTCTCATGCTGTCGGTCGCAATGCAACAAAGACTGCTTTTATTTCTTAAGCGCTGCTATTTTGTGCCGTTGTGCATTTCATAAAAGCTGCTTACAAAGTTTTGAAGTGCTGCTGGGTTTTGCAAGTTACTAGCAGCACTCTCTCAGGGAGCAAATATAGGTCTCACACTGGCAAGAACATGTCAAGACAGGCGCAAACTATTTGTCCCTGCAGTGGCTGGTCGGGAGATGTTGGGAGTTCCATTCATCACCACCCTTAATGCTGCCACAGAAGCATGGTTTTCTGTTAGGGGTTGCTCCCTTAGCCTTTGGTTCTATCAAATACCTGCACACCACAAGGCAGTGGTTTATAACTTTGCAAGGCAGGGGCATCAAACTCCCTGAGGTATTTTAGCAGGTAGGTACTGCAATACCCGCATACCCGCAATACACACAATGACCTAACACCCCAACAAACAAAGAAAAATGTTTCCACATGGAACGCGTCCCTGAATGCAGTTACTATCCCCACCCCGTAGATATAGTTATGATTATAGGTGCATTTTGTCACTAGGCACCAGTGAGCATACCAACACATTGAGTTGTCATAATGCAGGTGAAATCATGGAGGCATGCTTAGATTGTGCGGTAGGTTGCTTGGTTATTGGAGTTTTACGTCCTGGTAACATCTAAGGTCGTATGAGGACAGTCACCAACTTGTGACAGTGCCCACTCATGGCAACTTTATGGTGCTGCCCCACCGGGAAAACAGGCCGCCAGCACCATGACCTGAAATCCCACTCAATCACAGTATCCTGATACTGAGCTAACCAGTCCTTGCTCTATCCTAGTAATGCCGAGTGCCAGCCTAGGTAGTGACAAGTATCACTTTTGTAAGTCATTGGTTATATTCGACAGGTATACAAACTCCCGATCTCCCGCATGGGAGGCTTGGGCTCTGCCGATTCGGCCACCGCGCCCGATAAAGGGGGCATCGGGGGGGGGGGGGCGGTAGGAGGGGGCGGGGAGGATGTGGATGGGGTGTAGGGTGTATCTGTGATCTGTGGTGTAGAGGTCAGACAGGGGGTACTACTGCACAGGTAGAAGCCGTCTGCCTCATAGTGTAGTCCGGGCCGGATGTAGACAGCCCGGCACGTAGTGCATGGATCACGTGACCCTGGCACCGCAGGGGTCACGGCCAGAGAGTGCTGGTGTGTGTGGGGGTGTGTGGCGAGGGAGAAAGGGATGGCTGACACACAGCGAATACACACGGGTAGGTAGGTGTGTACAGATACAAGAGTCTGCAGCAGAGTGCAGGGTATTGGTAACCTGACACCAAAAAGGGTGAACAGAAACACCGCAGAAAACCTGCAGTACCATATCTACTACACAGTGACACACGATGGCACTGACACTGGTGTACATCCGGTGGAGGCGAGGAGGACGGAGGTGGAGCCACCGGTACAGTGTTGGTCTTACAGAGTATAACAATAATAATAATTATCCCCTTACATATTTGTATACTCGCATAATTGGTTGTACATCACATATATACAGTTAGTTGGTTAGTTAGTGGTGATTGCTTAATGCTGTGTCGCAGCAAAGGCCATAATAATCATGGCCAGAAGTGTTCAAATCTTATTCTATCGTATTATTTTCGGGCCATCGCTTTTGCGCAGAATGTAAAAGCACAAAATCATATATGTGTCGAGAGCTACTAAAATTGGATGTATATACATATATACAGTAAAACCTCTCTAAATCGATCACCCATGGGACCGACTTTAAGTGGTCCATTTAGGATGGTGGTTGGTCTAAGGAGGTTTTTTTTTATCATTACAATGATATTGTATGGGCAATCATTTGGGACCCAAATAATGTGATCGATATAGGGGAGTGGTCGATCTGCGGAGATGGCTGGTTAAAGATTTTTTACTGCATAGGCATATATGTATATATATGGTGCTGTATAATAGATTATACGGATATAGAGTAATGCAGAGGTCAAATATGGTTAACCATGGTAGGTGGCGAATGAATTCCTATTCACGCAGTCTGAACAATTTGCTGCTGGACCGAAGCGACTGGAGTGCCACCACAGGCTGTCGCCTAATTAACCAGGCTGAGTATATAGTGTCATTCCTCCCCGAATGTCATATGTTCAGTAGAGCGAATTGTGAATGTCTCATTAAGGGGCTGTCACATTATGACGCATCGCGCAAACATACGCCGATGTAAGTGATTTTTGGGTGCTATGTTGGGATACGTCATAATGCATTACACGTTCATTATGTCAATGTATGTTGACGTACATCAACGCATGTTAAGGGGTTGCGAAAGTTTTGTGCATGCACAAAACCTCCGATGTACGACAATGTATGGGTGTTATGTCGGCCGTACATTGTGTATGCGTTAGGCTACGTTGATGTACGTTAGATGTATGTTGTTCATATGTTGCACTACGTTGACCTATGTTGAAGACAATCGAAATGTACAGTCCACATACTGACAATGTATGGGTATCTAACATATGTCTAACGTACATTTAGCATTTCTCCACCGTGTCTTGACCTATGCAACGTATGAGACATAGTTCTGCCAATAGAATAATGTATATAATGTTCACCGGCGTTCTGCGAATGTACCGTGAGCATAACTCAAGCGTTTTTCACTGGGAGGCATATTACCCACACGTTGGCCATACGTTGGCCATATGCTATGTATATGGTAAGCATACATCCAACTTTTCTCCCCATGCCGAAAAGTTTGACACATTTCAATGTAAAAAACAGATTTTATGCATTCACCACGCACTTGCGAGATGCGTCGTGATGCGCGAAAAGGAAGAAGGAAGGCGGGGGTGGAAATAAAGGCGTTTATTTACGCCTCAGACAAACAGAGTATACAGAGGAATGAAAGAGAGGCTCATGAGGAGCAACAGTAAATAAGCTCATAAGGAGCAACAGTGTAAGTAAAATGACAATAAGTGAAGAAATGTAAAGAGAGCTCATGAGGAGCAATACAGCAGGGGGGAGGGGGGCAATAAGCGAAGAAAATGTAAAGAGGCTCATGAGGAGCAATACAGCAGGGGGGGGGGGGCTCATGAGGAGCAAATGTCAGTAGATGAGTGAGGGGGTGCCGAGGAGCCCTCCACCAAAAAAGGCGGAGAGGGCTCGTGGCGCGCCCGAGGGGCGAGGGGGGGGGGGGGGGCATGTAAGGGGGACCGGCAGGGAGGGCGGAGCGCGTCAGGGGTCAGGTTCCATCAGGTGGGGGGCGGCATTACGACCAATGTGACAGCCCCTTTACCAGAGACATTTTACAGTTACTGAGCTTCCATTATATGCATAACCTCCACAAACATATATACCTGCATATACGCTGTACTTACAGGCGTACCCCACGGGATCGATCCCTGATCGAGTCAAACCAAGACTTAAAACTATGTACTTGTCGTTTTCTAGCCAGGCGCTGGACATTATTATGATAGGGCAAGGACTGGTTGGCTCAGTGTCAGGATAATGTGACTGAGTTGGGATATCAGGTCATGGTGTTGGCGGCCAACCATCTTACATGCATTGGTTGGTTATTGGGGTTTTAACTCCCAGCTACATCTATGGTCATATCAGGATGGGTATCAACTGATAGTGTGCACTCATTGCAACTTTATAGTGCTGTCCCAATGGGATAGCAGGCTGCTGACAAAATGGCCTGATTTTGCACTCCATCATATTATCCTGATTCTGAGATAACCAGCACTTGCCCTATCCTAGTAACACTGAGTGGCAGGCTAGTTAGCGCCAAGTAACAATTTTGTACGTCATTGGTTTGACTCGGCCAGGATTCAAACTCAGCACGAGAAGCCTGCGCTCCCCCGCTTCCGTCACCGTTTTCTGTTATATTTACAGGTGTAGACTTGACACATGCCCCCCTCCCTGGGGTTAATTCAGTTAACCATTATTATTCGCAGATTCAGTCAGCGCTGCGATCGCCTTATATCGTGGTCGGTACAAAACGAACGAGGGAGAGAGTTAGTGGTTGAGTAGTAATGCTTAATGTCAAGTGTGACTGACACCGCGGGTGGGGGAGGGGGCTGGGTATCGGTTAAAACTCTACCCGGCGGTGGCGGCGGGGGGGGGGGGGGGCACTCCCCCAATCCGTGCGTCAGGTTTGAAGGATACAAATGAAGAGTTCAGGTGCAAAACCATGTAAACGCCAATCGAAAAATGGAGATAAATATTGGAATCAAAGCCTCAAAAAATTAATTTGTTTATATTCCTTCTCGTTTGTTCATTGCTCCACAACCATGTGATCATATGAAAAGTGGAATTAGTGAGAATTCAAATTATTTGTTAGGTAAAAATCTTTTATTTAAACTACATTTTTGGATTGGCGTTTACGTGATTTGGCGCCTGAACACTTCAAATATAGATAATAAACTGCTATTCACCATCGCTTATTTATACTTGTATAATGCGTATACATACATCAGACCCATGCCACATATAACAGGAGGTACAGGAAGGTGGACATAGAAGCAACGGAATACAATAATGTAATAATAATAACAATAATAATAATGAAGTAGTTTCCTTCCGGGCCTTTATCCTCGCATAATACCATAAGGCCCTGTCACACTACGACGTTTCCTACCAACGCGCGTCGACGTGTAGCCTTTTTGGTCGGAACGTCGGTACACGTCCGGTACGTTACCGGCGCGTTACCGGCGCATTACCGGCGCGTTACCGGCGCGTCGGTACATAGCAACGTTTGAATGAACATGGGCCGCAACGCGCGGTAGCGTGTTGGCAGGCGCGTCACGGACGCGTTAGCAACACGTCGACACCCGTTGGCGGCGCGCCAGCGCAACGCTGGCAGGACGTTGATCAACGTCGGTAACGTTGGCTTTTTTCCCCCCAAAATGCGACCGTTCCATCGGCGCGTCGGGAACGTCACATCGACGTGTTGTGGGCGTGCCATTGGCGTTGCTCCAGCGTTTCTCGGCGCGTTGGACGTGTTGCCGGCGTGCCTGGATGCGTTGGCCGCGCGGTGTGGATGCGCTGCGGGCGCGTCCTAATATGGCCCTGTCACACTACGACGCTTCTCTCGGCGACCCGTCAGCGTTGAAAATGAAATCTTGGGCGTCGAGAAACGTCAAACTTTTCGGCGGTTTGGGGGAAAAGATCGGCGTCAGCGCGGCGCGTTATGCGCGCGCGGCCAACGTGTGTCGACGGGCTGGGGAAAAAAAAAAAAAAGTTTGGCGCGACGTCTTCATTTAACCTTAAATGTTGCTAGGGCCTAACACAAAAACGGCCCAGTTTGCGCAACGCGTGAGCAACGACCCTCCCGCGCGCGCGCCGTCTTCCTAGCGTTCCCATAATGTTATGCCGGCGCGTCCAACGCAGCGCGACGCGCGCCTAACGTCCTTACCCATATATTTGCGCGCGCTGGCGGTCGTTGGGTTGTTTTGGACAGGTTCAAAACACTCAGCGACCAATAACGCGCGCCGACATTCGCCGGCGACTCGCCGGCGACAAAGAAGTGTACCGACGTGTACCGACGCGCCCATAACGCGCCACCAGCGCTTCTCGATATTTCACCAAATATCGCCCAAAAACACCACACGTTGACGGGTCGCCGCGAGAAGCGTCGTAGTGTGACAGGCCCATAACGTGTTGCTGGCGGGTATGTACGCGTTGACATGGTACTAACCCGACACCAACGCGCCGTCAACGCGCCGACAGCGCGCCGATGGCAGGCTGGGAACCCGCTGGCGGGACGTTGACATGCTCTTCCACCGCGCGCCGAAGCCCGTTGGCCGCGCGCTCATAGCACGCTACTAACACACTGCGCCACGTCAAACTTTCTCCCAAAGCGCCGAAGAGTTGGACGTGTGCCGACGGCTTGCAAATATTTTGCGCGTTGCCGGCGCGCCGGCGGAAACGTCGTAGTGTGACAGGGCCTTAACATCACATATTATACAGATCAAGCGTTACCATGAATATAGCCTTTACATAATTGACTCAAGCTTTGTGCATGTCGATGACTGACACCCGCCACCCTTTCACACAAATAACACGGGCCATACCTGGGGTTGATGTTGAGGATCCTTTGTTCTCCTCAACGCTTTGTTGTGGCACCCAGAGCCCATCATCAGAGACTTAGTACTTCGGTTCAAACTGTCCGCAACCCCCCAATGCGGGGTCTCGGTGCGCGGACCATCTTGTTCTTCTTTTTTTTTCCTTGAAGATTTATACGGCCTCTCATTGATAAGTGTGAATAGACTTGTTTTCACCATTAGATAGTTTGTCGATAGAAAGCCCGAGCCTACACGTTCACCGACCCAAGGGTTGTTAACCTCCCACACCACATAGACATGATAAGACTATGAGAGCAATTGGCCTTTGATGATGCTGTAAGTTATACACAGCAATGGAAATCCAAATTGGCAGAGGTGGGGGCCACGGGGAATCAAAATACCGACCTTCAGGTTTGGAGTCTGAGCTAGAAAAAATGTCTGCACTCTAACCACTCCACCACAGAGAACACCACATCTGTGAATCACACCATGTGTATAGACGCATAGAGACACACGAGGCGTGTAGACACACCTGTGTGTCTAGTCACGCGTGTGTTTAGACACAGGGTGGTGACTTTCAGGAAACAGGCGTCCTAGCTGTATTAGATATCACACATCATCGGGGGATGAAGCGAACATAGTCAAAACAATAACATACACTTAGTACTGGCGTTCTCTGTGGCGGAGTGCTTAGAGTGTCTGACTTTTTTCTAGGTCAGACTCCTAATCTGAGGGTCGGCGGTTCAATTCCCCGTGCCCCCAGCTCTGCCAATTTGGATTTCCACCACTGTGTATAACTTACAGCGTCATCAAAGGCCAGTTGATCTCATACCATGTCTATGTGGTGTGGGAGGTTAAAAATCCCTTGGGTCGGTAAAAGTGTAGGCTCGGGCTTTCTATCGACCTAGCAGTGGAGTGGGGAAGACCGGTCGTCTGTGACTGGGATTTCCCCTGCTTGGGACAACTAATGTACCAACAACAAAAAGTGACACACTTATACCCTTGTCACACTACGACGTAATGAGCGAACGTGAGCCTAACGTGGTGATTTTTCGTCATTACGTTGATGTACGTTGGATTACGTTATGATGATGTCATAATGACGTTAGACTGACGTCGAGCTACGTCACATTACGTTGTGTTACGTCGAGTTACGTCGAGGTTTTGGACATGTTCAAACATTTCTACATAGCTCGAACGTAAGGGTTTATGTTCGCCGTATGTTCCGTTCACGTTCAGCGAACGTCAATGACATTAAACGGACGTTAGGCAAACATTCCTCACTACGTTCCACTACGTTCCACTACGTTCCACTCGTTGACCCACATTAAAGCCAGTGAAAACGTCCATGCGGCGTAATGGGAAAGTCAGGAGAACGTCAGGAGAACGTCAGGAGAAGGTCAGGACAACGTCAGGAGAACGTACGTTCAGCGTTTTGCCAACGTTTAATGATGTAAGTAACGTAAGGTAACGTTAAGCAACATAGTTCAAGCGATGGAATAATGTTCATAACGTTCCGTGTGCGTCATTACATTGTCCTCTCTCGTTGAATGACGGTATCACTACGCTTTCCCGACGTTATGCTCTCGTCCACTACGCTGCATCCACGTTCAACTTCTGCCCAAATTTGCATACTACGCCGAGAAGTTGAACGTTCTTCACGTTCTCCCTACGTTGACGTCGTTACATCGTAGTGTGACAGGGCCATTAGTCTACTCTATCCAACGTACTTGAGGTCATAGCAATTCCAGATAAAACAATGTGTTGGGGGTTTTAGGTCCTATCAGTAGCATATGGTCATATCAGGGTGGGTACTGACTTTTAACAATGCATACTCATGGTTACTTTATAGTGGTTGTACACCAGTAGTCCAGGCCGCCAACACCATGACCCAATATCTCACTCAGTCACATTATCCTGATACTGATATAACAAGTCCATGCCCTATCCTATTAATGCCAAACACCATGCTAGGTATCGACAAGTGTCATTTTTGTAAGTCATTGCTTTGACTCGGCCAGGATGACCCCTAATATTCGATGTTTCCTTTTTGTGCTGGGGGTGGGGGGGGGGGGTCAAACAAACAAACAAAATGATTCGGCCAGGATTTCGAACATGAGACCTTCCTCACGGTAAGCCAGCATCCTTACTAATGCAGGCAGTGAATCGGATATGGCCTTGATTAAGATCCTGAATAGACGATTTGCATTACTATTCTGCCCCCTGTAGTCAGTGGAAGAACTAATGCTGTGAGCGGTAAGTAGTTCAATGTGCGGCATGCTGTCTGACCGGAAAATGTCTAATAATAAAGAATTCCCACATCCGATCTGCACTGTGATGGCAGTGGCAATAACTACTAATTGTGGGAACAATTCACTGCGCAAGCTCTATGGAAAAGGTATATTTAGGGAATAGCCGATGCTGTTAATCGAGGGAATACGGTAATAACCTAATAGCTTCCCACGATTGCTCAATAATTACCGTGTACGGGTAACCAGACGCGGTAGCCATATCGGTAGAGCACAGGCCTCGCGCGTGAGACATCGGGAGTTCTGCTCCCGGTCGAGTCAAACCAATGACTTATAAAATGGATACTTGCCACTTCCTAGCCTGGCACTCAGCATTAATAGGATATGACAAGGACTGGTTTAGCTCAGTGTCAGGACAATGTGACTGAGTGGGATATCACGTCATGGTGTTGGCAGCCTGATTTCCCAGTGGGGCAGCATTATAAAGTGTCCATGAGTGTGCACTGTTACAAGTTGGTATGTGTCTTTATATGACCTTAGATGTTGCTAGGACATGAAACACCATCAACCACCCAACCTGTATCTAGTGTCTGGTCAAAAAATTATCCTTTTTTTTCAGGTTTAAGGTTGCATAAAGAGGTGATGCCACCTGTCACGCAGAAAGTACATAATGGGTAAGAAAAACCCTCTGTATCAGTTATTTAATCTTCGCCTTCCAGAGTCTAATTTGTATATCTGACAATTGTTCTGTCAGAAGTGGCAAGCACCTTTGGTATGAGATGACCCCATACACGGGAACACCAGCATTAAATCTCCAACACATATTGGTATCACTTGCACAATCCATATATGCTGTTGGAAAGCGAGGTCTCTTCAGGCCGCTGTCTGGAGATTACATGTCATGTTTGATGCTTCATGAAGATTCGAGGAAGCGATTCTTCTCACTGCATTCACCGTTCAAATGACACATTTACTGTAAACCCGTGTCACACCTCGCCGGATTGAGGAAACAGAAAGAAACCGAACAAAATCTGTTGATATCTGGCAAAGTCTGGTTTGTGTCCATTGCATATCCATTGCATATCCATTGCATATGCATTGCATATCCGTTGCATATCCATTGCATATCCATTGCATATCCATTGCATATCCGTTGCATATCTCTTGCTATCTGGCCCAATCCGTTCCAGGTTTTGAACATGCACAAAACTTGGAATGGATGCCGCCGAATTGACGTCTATGGTTCTTGTCCTGTTTGAGTTTGTTTCATCCATTGGCTATCCGTTCATGTCCGTTTCATGTCCGTTTCATGTCCATTTCATGTCTATTTCATGTCCATTTCATTTCCCTTCGTATGGCAGCCTTTGACCTGATATCACAACATTTTGACACATTTTAATACATTTTGATACTTATCATTCTGGAACACCACCGGACTAGACAATTCTGTCCATTGTTCAATCTGGCAATGGGTCACAGGCACTATCATACCGAAGTGATGCCAGTCAAATATTGAAGCAACCGCCATATACACATATGCATTGCAGTTTGATTGTTTTGGTTTTACGGACTGGCAAAATCTAAGGTCGTATCATATCAGGATGGGCCCCAACTTGTGACAGTCCGCACTCATGGTGACTTTATAGTGATGCCAGACTGGGAGACTGGGCAACCAGCACCATGACCCAATTTGCCCTTAAGTCACATTATCCTGAAACTGTGCGTGACACCTTGCTTGTTCATAGTGATCCTGAGTACAAGGCTAGGTAGCAACAAGTATCAATGTTATAAGTCACCGCTTTGACTCGGCTGGGATTCGAACTTCCGACCTTCCGCAAGGAAAGTCCTTGTCTTATTCTATCCTATTAATGCTGTTTCGATGCACCCCCAGCTGTTTTGATGCACCTGACGCACGTCGCACGTCGTACATTGCATATCGCATATCGCATGTCACATATCATATATCGCATATCACACATTGCATATCATATATCACATGTTGCATATCACACATCGCATATCAGATATCTTATGTCGCATATTGGATAATGCATTTTGCATATGACATATCTCATATTGCATATCTCATATTGCATATCTAATATCGCATATCTCATATCGCATATCGCATATCACATATTTAATATCTCATATCGCATACCGCATATCGAATATCGTATCGAAAATCGCATAGTTCATATATCATATCTCATATCTCATATCTCATATTGTATGTTGCATATTGCATATTGCATATCACATATCGCATATCGTGTATTGCATATTGCATATCGCATATCGCATATCACATATTGTATATCACATATCTCATATCTCATATCATGTGTCACATATAGCATATCGTTTATCGCATATCGCATATCGCATATCACATATCGCATATCGCATATCGCATCACATATCCCCTGGCATATATCAAAAGTTCCATATCTTATATCACATATCGCATGCTTCACCATGCGGAAGGTCAGGAGTTCGATTGTTTATTCGTTCGTTATTGTTTTACATCCTAGCAACATCTAAGGGCATATCAGGACGGCTGGGAGTTCGATTCCCAGTCGAGTCAAACCAATGACTTACACAATTGACACTTGTTGTTTCCTAGCCTGGCGCTTGGCATTGTTAGGATAGGCCAAAAACTGGTTAGCTCAGTGTCAGGATAATGTGACTGAATGGCATATCGGGTCATCGGGGTGGTGGCCTGGCAGCAGCACTATACAGTCGTCATGAGGGCGTACTGTCACAACTTGGTACCTGTCCTGATATGACCTATTGTAAAATATTTCGGAATTTTGGGGTAGCTAAATAATATTCTAAAATGCATATAATGATATAGAGGTAATAAATGTTATTAATGTGGTTGCAGGGTAATAAAGGTACTATTGCACAGGAAAAGGGTTTCTATGTGATAGCTACCTTATACATTACTCTGCAAGCAAATGGGTGCCAGGTACAAGAAAGATAGGTCACATGACTAATGACCCAATATAAATAGGGGTGCAGGGCAGATGCGCTCTCTCTCTCACCACCACCACCAGCCAGTCCAGATCTGTGTGTAATGTGTGCTTGTGTCAACTTTAGTTTGGAATAAACCATGTGAGTACAATACTGTGACTTCTTGTGTGATCTTTCAGATACTGAGCCCAACAAGTGATTTTACAAGTAGATAGTTGATAGTATATATATAAAGAATATGTGTAGAAGTTCTCTGAAAACTACTTCAATTAGACTTTAATACCATCAATTGTTCTGAGAAACACAACAGAACTCGGAATACCTGTATCACTGTAGGCGATAAGTCCATCAAAGATATTGACGGAATCGTTCTAAGAACTGTCACTGATACTCCATTCACCTATTATCGCTCAGTTACTATAGTTACTGTCTTGATTACACTACTGCATTTTATTTTTCATTTCGAAGATGAAAGGTCCCCATTTTAACAATGTTTTCATCTTTATTTATTCGTGAATAAATACATATTTGGATATCTGAGGAAGAACTATTTCGTAATTTCCAATCTACAATCTGGTCGAGACAGAAGTACTTTCCAAAATCTAGACAGGTCAATTGTCTTTTTATATCGGCCCATAACGTGAAGAGGAAACGCACTATTTAAAGGACCTTCGAATATAATTTCATTCACATTTAGTGTTTTCCACTTGTTTGGAGGATTGTTTGTTTGTTTGTTTGTTGTTGTTTTACGTCCTAGCAACTGTTTGGAGGAAACAACACGACATGTATTCCCATTTTCACTTGTCAAAATGATCCTGACACTTTACCCAACCTACTGTCCAACCGGACACGGCTGTCCGCTTTCCAGTTCAAGGAAAGGAGGAGGGCAGAGCACAATGGTTTGCTTGTTGGGCTTTTACGGCCTAGCAACATCTAAGGTAATAACTACCAACTTATAATAGCACACACTCATGGTGATTTAATTGGGAAATTTGTTTTGGTAAATCGTGGGGGTTCGAACCCTGGTCGAGTCAAACCAATGACGTAAAAATTGATCCTTGTAGCTCCCTAGCCAGGCTCTCAACATTATTAGGATAGGGGAACGGCTGGTTGGCTCAGTGTCAGGATAATGTGACTGAGTAGGATATCAGGTCATGGTGCTGGTGGTATGGTCTCCCAGTGGAGAAGCACTATAATGTCGCCATTAGTGTGCACTGTCACTAGTCGGTACTCGTCCTGATATGACCTTAGATGTTGCCAGGATGTAAAACTCCAACAACCAACTAACCATGGTGAATTGATACTGCTGCCACACTGCGAGATCATGCTCTTGGAACTATTAGCCAATATCCTAATTATTAACATTATCCTGATACTGAGCAAACCAGTCCTGGTCATATCCAATTACTTCCAGGCATCATACTAGGTAGAGATAAGTGTCAATTTTGTAATTAATTGGTTTGACTCAATCAAGGTTCAAGCCCATGGATCTTCCACACAGGAAGCAAACAATTGCTCTCACTCATTTGGCTGTTCCAACCTGTCAGTACAATGGCCATTGTATGCGTTGTATTGTTCGGAAATGCAGAAGAAAATATTAATCAAACAAGAAAAAAGGTTTGATATCAAAGTGTGTTGTTGGCTTCGGGTTTGAGCTGTGGCGTTTCAAATGTCCACACGCTCCAATACAGGTGCTGTTTGGTTAGTGATTTTCTAGAGTTAGTACAGTGCAGGCTTCCCGGGCGGAAGGTTGAGGGTTTGAATCCAAGCTGAGTCAAACCAATGACTTATCAAATTGATACTTGTCACTACCTAGCCTGGCGCTCGGCATTATTAGGATAGGGCAAGGACTGTTTAGTATAGCATCAGGTTAATGTGACTGGGTGGGAGATCAGATCATGGTGCTCGCAGCCTGATCTCCCTGTGGGGCAGCACTATAAAGTAGCCATGAGTGTGCATTATCACAAGTTGTGTCCGTCCTGATATTACCTTAGATGTTGCTAGGATGTAAAACTCCAACAACCACCTAAGCACATATCAAATCTACACGCTAACCCCTCCTCCCACCCTCTCCCTCTCTCTCTCTCTCAACACACACACACACTCACACAATGATAGCCGACAAACAATTTGAAAAGGGAGATAATTTGTGTTGGCACTGAATAAGGGTGAACACACATATCGGAGGAAATTGATATGTGGGCGGATGGGGGAGCATAGGCTCTGCTTATAATATTCTCTCCTTACCCATAGAGTATTGAATACATTCTATATTTACACAGGGATCGACAATGAGAACATCCGCAACAGACGCATATATTCACTAAGCCTAGTTTATACCATAACACGTTGATAGTAAATAGACGGTGTCTGCTTAATTATATATGCCTTCACAACTACAGCCAACATGTTCCGCCGTGGCGCCGCCTGGTGGAAAATGAATGAACTTAGTGCTAGCGAGACTACAACAGATGGCGCCACTGACGTCAGTGGGTCTCCCCCAAGCCCATTACTACTCTACATACAGACTGTACTGTGGTGGGTAAGCGCGGTGGCTCCCCCTGGTGTCTTTTCTGCTGTAGTTATTGCAGTTCAGTCGGGCACAACGTGACCACAACTGTTCTCTGTACACGCTATTTAACCATAGTAACCAGTGTCCACAACTGGTTCCTCAAAGGCTGTGCTATCTGATGTCCTGTTTGGGAAAAAGTTCATATAAAAGACTCCTTGCTGCTTATCGTAAAGAGTAGCCTATATTGTGGCAGCTTGTTTCCTCCAAAGAAATATATCAGAATGACCATATGTTTGACGTCCAATAGCCGATGATAAAAAGCAATGTGCTTTAGAGGCATCAGTAAAGTTGCATAGCCCGATGGGTTTTGAGGTTCTGTCATTTTATGAGAGGTTGTTCATTAGGTTGTTCATTATAATCTACCTTACTTTAGCTTGAAGTAACGTTGATCTAAAATCACATACTTTTGAGATATTTGAAATGGAAACATGCTAAATTGATTTTGGCAAGCTTGCCAAAACTCTATCACCATAGACTTTTGCAGTAACATGTTCTAGTAATTGACTCAGTGTTCCCTTCTAAGTGCCGGTAAATGTTTAATAAGTGCATCAGTATCTTAAGGCCCTGTCACACTATGACGTAACCACATCAGCATAGGGAGACCGTGAAAAACATCGAACTTCTCGGCGTAGTATGCAAATTTTGGCACAAGTTGAACGTGGATGCAGCATAGTTGACTAGAGCGTAACGTCGGTAAAGCATAGTGATACCGTCATACAACGAGAGAGGACAATGTAATTATGCTGACGGTACGTTATTAATGTTATTCGATCGCCAGAACTACGTTGCTTTATGTTACCTTATGTTACTTACAGCATGAAACGTTGGCGAAACACTGAAAGTACATTGGATGTATGTTCGGCGTATGTTCTCCTGACGTTCCCATTACGCCACATGGACGTTTCCACTGGCTTTAATGTGGGTCAATGTAGTGCAACATAGTGCAACGTAGTGATCAACGTTTTAATAACGTCCGTCTAATGTCATCGACGTTCGCCAAATGTGTACAGAACGTACAGCGAACATACGGCAAACGTAAACCCTTATGTTGGAGTTATGCGCGACGATGTAACACAACATAATGTGATGTATCTTGACATCGGTCTAACGTCATTCTGACATCATCATAACGTAACCCAACGTACCTCAACGTAATGACCAAAAGTGACCTATGCCAGGCTTACGTTGGCTCTTACGTCATAGTGTGACAGGGGTATAATGTAGATATGTACAATAAAATCTAGACAATTGTTTTGATTTTGAAAATTTGATGTTTTCATCGGACTATGCAGCTTTAAATAATGCATACTGTGTGTAAGTCATAGCAGAGGCACACGGTTAGTAACTCCAATATAATAAAGGAGTTTTGATTCTGTTACGGGAATGAATGGTGTAATGAGTGCTTCTCTGTTCCGGTCTCTGGCACTTCATCTGGCTAATTAACAGCGTTTGCATATTTTGCTTATAATTTGTCGGACAGGAGACTGAGAAGAGAATTTCCCATACTTCGTCCCCCCCCCCCTCCATCGGGTTCTAATCACCTGATACGTATACATAGCTAGTTTAGATAGTTGTACAGCCATATCTTTGTGAATTAAACATTGGTACTTGTCGCTACCTAGCCTGGCGCTTGACATTATTAGGATAGGGTAAGGAGCAGTGGAATGAGGAAGACCAATTGTTCACGATTGAAATTTCCCCTGCTTAATCAAATGACCCAACTACGTCTACCAGTACCATGGATCTTAATGGGCGTGTGCCTTAAGTTGGTAGCCCTATAAAACAATGTTTACACTCACACACAAATAGAATGACGTCGGCAAATTATGAAAACACTGAAGAATTAATTAGTTGACACGCTAAATTAATTGCATGGTTATTATGAATAAATTACTATTCCCGAGTCAATATGAACACATATTTATCACGTGAAAAACAATACGGCCATGATTGGTGACTATCTTTGTCTCTGCATCTGTCTTTGTTTATGGCTATCTTTCTTTGTCTATGCCTCTGTATCTCTCTCTGTCCGTCTCTGTCTCCGTCTTTGTCAGTCTCACTATGCATCTCTATCTCCGTGACTATGTGTACACATCTGGCTTTCTCTGGATTTCTTTGTATCTCTGTATCTGTATATATCTCTCGCTCTCTCTCCATATCATGCTCTATCTCTCTGGTATATCTCTGTATCTTGCTGTATAATGTCTGCATCTCTCTGTGTAGCTATGTATCTCTATAATATATATGTATCTCGCTGTATCTTCTTGCTTAATTTCTGATTCTTCCGCTATTTGTCTGTTTCTATCGAATTAACTGTCTCTCTCTCTCTCTCTCTGTCTCTGTCTCTCTGTCTCTATGCCTCTCCGTCTCTCGCCCTATCTCGGTATTTCCTCATCTTTGTTACCCTATTTCTCTATATCGATATATTTCTCTCGCTATCTAGGCCTAAATCTCTCTATGTGTCTCTTTGTCGTTCTCTGTCTATTTCTGTCCCTGACTCTGTCTCTTTCCGTCTTTGTATCTTTCAGGATTTGTTCTGTCCCCTTCTCTGTTTCTTTCTCTGTCTCCTTCTCTGTCACATTCTCTGTCACTTTCTGTCTCTTTCTCGGTCTCTTTCTCTGTCATACATACTGGGACCGGTGACGCCAGAGAATTCTTTCTTATATATATATATATATATATATATATATATATATATATATATATATATATATATTGAAGAGTGCAGGCACAAAACCACGTAAACGCCAATCCAAAATGTAGCTTAAGTACAAGATTTTTACTTCTCACTATAATTTTAATTCTCACTAATTCCACTTTCCATATGATCACATGGAGCAATGAACAAAAATGTAGGAATATAAACAATTTTACTATTTGAAAGATTAATTCCTATGTGTATCTCCATTTTTAGGATTGGCGTTAAGGTGGTTATGCGCCTAGTACACACTGTTAGTACACACTCTTCATTATTTCAGACAACACCCCTTCTATAAAAGGCAAGTGGAAGTTCACAGTCTCTTTCTCTGACACTTTCTCTGTCACTTTTTCTGTGTCTTTCTCTGTCCCTTTCTCTGTCTCTCTCTGTCCCATTCTTTGTCTCGTTCTGTGTCTGTTTCGCCCTTTCTGAACTGAAATCAGAGTACACAGTAGGCCTATGTGGGTTTTGTTACGGCGCCTTTTGGGAACGCTGTCCATTTACGGTGGCGCCACCTGCCGTAATCTCCACGAACCCACCATAATGTTCCTACCGCTATTTCTAATCAGGCCCCGCTCCTGAAAACCGTGTGCACCAATGCAGTACGCCCGTCAACCTCAAAACACCACCCGTGCCACAGATGCATGCCAGAGGACATTGCTGCAGTACACCAAGGACAGTTCAGAAAACTAATCAGCTGACAGTAAATGTAATTCACGCAGCTCCTGTCATTGATTATCACTATTTAATTCATGTCAATGAGAAGTACGAGGCATCTTGAATTTTATCATCTTCTGTGCTCGCAGTGGTTTTGCTTGGCAGGTATGTGAATATTTGATGTCAGATTGTCGTCTGCTCTGAGACAGAACGATTGAGTGGGCTGCTTTCTGAAGTGCAATGTTCAATATATGTTACTGATAATGCCTAGTTCAATATTTATATCAGAATGAGGTTATCACTGGAAATAATGTCACTTTTCCACTGTACATGCTTGTATCATTTCCCAGTTTGTATAGATTGTACAATTATGTCATAATGGTCTGACACGTAAATAAATATACATTTCATTAAACTCTTGCGTTATTCTACTTATAATTAGTTGTTCTACTTGTGTAATTGTGACTATATTATAATTTATTAGTACACTGATATACTTGAATGAGAATCTCTGTGTATTTAACTTCATACTCAAACATCGCCCGTTGTATATTTCCTTCTTTAATATTTGTGTGGACTTCCACTTGCCTTTTACAGAAGGGGTGTTATCTGAAATAATGAACAGTATGTACTAAACTTATATATATATATATAATGAACAGTATGTACTAAACTTATATATATATAAGTTATATATATATATAAGTTAGCTGGTATGCAGGTATTGCAATACCTCAGGGAGTTTGATGCCCCTGCCCTGCAGAGTTGTAAACCATTGCCTTGTGGTACAGGTTCTTGACAGAACCGAAGGATAAGGGAGCAAACCCTGAACAGAAACCATGTCACTGTGGCAGCATCAAGGGTGGTTGATGTATGGAACTCCCAAAATCTCCCAACCCAACCACTGCAGGGACAAATAGTTTTGCGCCTGTCTGAACATGTTCTTGTCGGTGTGAAACCTCTATTTGCTCCCCGAGAGAGTGCCGCTGGTCACTTGCAAAAGCCAGCAGCACTTCAACACTTTTGCAGGCAGCTTTCATGAAATGTGGAGAGTGGCAATCAAGTAATGAAAGCAGTCTTTGTCGCATCGTGACCGACAGCATGATGATGATAAGTTATATATATATATAAGTTTAGTACATACAAATTCTCTGGCGTCAGTGACAATGTGCACGTCCGCAGTTAGGGTTTTGGGCCGGTGGTGGCGCCACCAGTCCCAGTATGTATGGAATGGAGCAAATACATTGCAAATAGTAATTGGTAATAATGGATAATGAATAGATAACAATAATAATAAAGTCCCTTCCACGCCTTTATACTCGTATAATGCTTAAATAATCATATATATTCATGTTTGAAATTCCTGACAGAAGATCGAGGCTGGCCCTGCAGATAGATGGCTGCAGTTGTATATATATATATGTATGTATATATATGTTGTATATATATATATATGTATATGAGCCTGTCTCAAAAAGTGATAACTCTTCTTTTTTTTGTCCATTGTAACGATCGACACAACACAGCACAGAAACAGTTACACTGAAAACACAAGGACATTTGCTTCAAATCAATATGTATTCTATTTGGATTATGAAACGCCATGTACAAAAGAAATCAGTTTATCCTCAGGAAATGCATAGGCAGATAGTATGTTGATCATTACAATGGACAAAGTTCTGTCCCATATTGCTTAGCACCTTTTGAGACAGTCTCATATATATACTATGTTGCTGTATATCTAGCGGCAGCCGCTGTTCGGGAAATTCAAACATGAACAGATTTTAAGTGTCCTGAATGTGGTGGTTACCAAACAGCCTTACAATTACCCGGACCTCTTCGTATACAATAGTCCCACCCATCCAACTATTTGGTCTGCTTAGGTGACTTGTGATGGTCAAAGACCCACATTCACCAAAAGAAAATCGTCATCCAAAAATAACCAAAGACAGATCATGATAAATTACTTTAATGTTGCATAGTCCAATGGTTTTGAGTTTGTGTAATTTGTCTGAGATAAATATATTAAATTGATTGTTATAATCTATCTTAGTTTAGTTTGAAGAAACTTTCATTTTAAATTAATACTTTTGAGATATTTGAAGTGGAAACATCTCTAATTAGGTTTCGCAAGCATGCCTGAACTATGACACCATACGCTTTGGCAGTTTACCTGATGACAGGTTCTGTTAAATCGCCTCAGTATTCCCTTCTATCTGACAAGAAATGCTTCATAAGTGCATCAGTATTTAAGTTTGGTATTTACAATCAAATGTAGATAATTATTTTGGTTTCTAAAGTTTGATGCTTCATCGGACTATGCAGCTCTAATAGTCTGGTGGCGACCCGCTATTATCGCCATGGTTGGCAGAGTTTGAGGGATTACATTAAAGCCGTGTTCACACGGGCAAAATATAAAGCGATTTAGACAAGGCGAATCATATGAATCGATTTAGTTTTGCATTCACACAGGCAGTGCTTTGAATCGGTTTAAGGCGGAAGTGGATATCTGCGCATGAGCAAGTCCAGACTAACCAGCGCCAGTTTGGGTTCATCGACGTTGGCCCGAGAGAGTGTGGGTTTGACCTAGATATGTATGGACTGAATCGTATTGGTTTGGAACAGTCAAAACTTCTGCTGGGCAGTGAAACCCTAAAAATAAATGATGACAAAAATATATGTGCACCTCTAGCAGGTTCATAAAGCAAATTTACCGGAAAGTCAACACACTCAGGTCTCGACTGTCACATCCTTAATCCGCTTCAAGTAAGTCGGTTGCGTTCACATGGGTGATATAAGTCGAATCATAAAATTTGGTTCATATAAACCACCTACAGAGGTGGTTTATATAAAGCGAATCATATGAATCGATTCAGCCCTAATCCGCCTTGACGTCGTGTTCACACGGCAAATGTGAGGCGAACTAGGCAAGGTGATTTATATGAGGCGGATTAAATCGCCCCTGTGAACGGGGCTTTAGACAGCATTGTGGGAACATTAGAACAAATGTTATGACGGCAATCGATCTGGAATAGTTAGTGAATTGTTGGTCATGCGGACAGAGCTGAAACCATTACTTATTCCCGGGAAATCAATTCTCAATTTCCGGTTTCTGATTGTTGACTTCCGGCGTCTGCTACATACCGGCACCACAGACATGGGACGCTGGAAATGTACAGTGTACCGGGTAGGCCTACATGTGTATATCTTTATATATATATATATACATATATATATATATATATATGCATATCATATATATTTTTGCAATAGTTTATGTAATACGTTATAACTAAAAGTATATTCACTAGATATTCATATACAGCTCGGTATCTACTAATAGTCCTATCTCTTTAACGATTGCCGTCATGCCATTTGTTTTAAAACTCCCACAATGATGTAAGATTAAAAGTCTAATTCACTTCATATTCATATACAGTTCCGTACCTACTATCTCTTCCAAAAGGGTGCACAATTTGAGGAATTTTGATTTGCATTACAAATATACAACTGCCTTTTAATCTTAGCCATTTTAATGAGACTGGAGTGTTTATACTGCCTATCATGGATAAGCCTGAATAGGCCTGTTTTCACCATTAGACAGTTTGTCGATAGAAAGCCCGAGCCTACACTTTTACCGACCCAAGGGATTTTTTACCTCCCACACCACATAGACATGGCATGAGAGAAACTGGCCTTTGATGACGCTGTAAGTTATACACAGCGGTGGAAATCCAAATTGGCAGAGGTGGGGGCACAGGGAATCGAACCACTAAACTTCAGATTAGGAGTCCGACCTAGAAACATGTCAGACACTCTAACCACTCCACCACAGAGAACACAACAGATATAACAATGTAGCTGCTAATTATCACTTCCACTCATGAAATAATCCCGAATTGAAAATAGAAAAATGCCTGAAAGACGAGTGCTTCAGCGCCGACAAGATAACTTTATTCAGCAGAATAAATAAATGTACACACAAAAAACCCACACAAAACAATGACGCGACCCAGACTGGATGACCGACTTGGTAAGAACGCTGGCTGGCTTCCCATATTAGATGTCGTGTGTTCAAACCCCGACTGAGTCAAACGAATGACTTAGGATTTATACTTTTCACTCGGCATTGGTAGGATAGGTCCATGAACAGTGCAATGAGGAGGACCAATTGTCAGCGATTCAAATTTCTCATGCTTAATCAAAATTGCCTGAAAGAAAAACAAATTAATGAATCGTGCCGGGTAGTGTGGTATCCTAGTGGGGAACTACACTGACTGTCAGAAATCAGTACCTCTTACCTCTCCTGAAGTGATTCTAGGACATAATACTCCAACGAATTAAGACATTACAAGTAACACATAGGCCGGCTGCTTTTTTCCCTTCTACTGTTTTATCCGTGATGTTTATTTTGTTAAAAAAAAGAAGAAAACAATGTCTTAACCTATCCCATTGTTTGTGTTGCCATTGTTGTTGCTTTCAAGAAACCAGTTTTGGTGTGTACAATCTCCGCCATCCATCAGTTAATGAATTAATGAATGCATCTATCATAGTCCTTGTGAGGTAGTTCTGGCGCACATTTCAAAAGAGCCAAGCTGTATTGAGATCGGTGCCAGCCTTCTCATGTCAACTGTGCACAGGGTACCAGAGGGAGAGGGGGGCCTTGGGAGGCTCTCCTGACTCTGACAGTCCAAGCTGATGGCCTTGTAACCCCATCGTGCTTACAGTTGTGATTGGACCAAATGTCATTGGTCCACGTATTCCTTACTTCATAATTTAGTTCGGTTTGTTGGGGTTTCACGTCCTAGCGATGTCTTAGGCTATATGAGGATGGGTAGGCCTTCTGACTTGTGACAGTGCACACTGACTTAAACATGCATACCTGTCGCTTCCTAGCCAGGTGCTTAGCTTTATTATGGTAGGACAATGTCTGGTTGGCTCAGTGTCCGGATAATGTGACTGAGTGGGATATCAGGTTACGGTGTTGGTGGCCTGGTTTCCCATTGGGGGCAGCACTATAAAGTCGACATGAGTGCGCACTGTCACAAGTCAGTATCCGTCCTGATATGAGCTTAGATGTTGCCATGACGTAAAACTCCAACAACCAACCTTGACACCTGTATATACATGCTGCCTCACTAGGATATAGCCTACCTCCAGCAGTGTGACAGCAATCACGGTGTCATTACACCGAGCCATCACTTTGCAACACCGCGCATCATGACCAGCAGGTGGTGTCACTCAGGAAGTCAGAGGTCATAGCTCAGTGATTGACCAACTAATTACACAGGATGCAACGACAACAATAAACAAAGCAATGTACAAAAAGAGAATGATATTTCTGGACACTTTGGCTATTTTAACTACGTTATAAATATGTCATGCAATGCGTTAACATGTCTCCTGCTACTGAGGCTGCGATGTTAAATTTACATTATTATTATTTTTTGTTACAGAGTAGTGAAGTCAATTGCCTTTAATTCTCCAAGTGAACTACAGAATACAGAGTCGTCTTCAGACCACACGTGATGGCCAAATGAGTTGAGCGTCTGTCTCCCATTTTTGTAGATCGTAGGACCCTGGTCGAATCAAACCGATAACGTAAAGATTGATAATTGTTGCTTCTTAGCCAGGCTCTCGTCATTATTATGATAGAATAAGGACTGGTTGGCTCAGTGTCAGGACAATGTGACTGAGTGGGATATAAAGTCTTGGTCTCTCAGTGGGGCAGCACTATAATATCACCATGTGTGTGCACTGTCAGTTCCCGTCCTGATATGACCTTAGATGTTGCCAGGACATAAAACTCCCAAAACCAACCAACCAACAGAGTAGGCCTCTCGGACAAGGAGCCAGATGCATATGTTGGTGTTGGTATGTTGATTGCAACAGGGAGTCTAGATAGTTTAATGGTCGGGGTCCTAACCTCGGAATGGCAGACATATTGGGATTGTGTCCCGATTTAGGCATTTAATTGCTTGTATCACTTCATTTCAGTGCTGTACATGCTGAGTGATGTACCATGCTAAGCCTGCCTTGTGTTTGAAATAGAAGTGGAGCTACCTGAATATTTGTAATTGTGTCCCGATTTAGGCATTTAATTGCTTGTATCACTTCATTGAAGTGCTGTACATGCTGAGTGATGTACCATGCTGATGCGCGGCAAGGAAGGACGAGAAAGCGGAAGTGGAAAGAGAGGGCAGTTTATTCATTAAGTGCCCGAGGGTATCATGAACATAGTGGTGGTACAATAGATCAAAATGAGGATCAATAGGTAATCAATGTAATGTCAAATGCATGCTCATGATAATAATGTCAGTGTCAATGTCAGTGGTTGGTAGGTGGGCCCGAGGAGCCCTCAACCGGAGAGTGGAGAGTTGGTGTATAGGGATGGTGGGTGGGGAAAAAGATGTGAGGAGTGCAGAGTGTGGAGGCAGGAGGGCGAGTGACAGGAGGAGAGAGCTGGAGGCGGTTATAAGGGAAAGGAGGGGGGGGGGGGTTAGGTGAGGAGGGGCTGGAGGACAGAGGGGGGGGGGGAGAGAGAGAGGGGGGGGGGTCCTCCCTCGCCTCGCATCAACCGCAATGCGAGCATTACGACCGATGCGCGGCAAGGAAGGACGAGAAAGCGGAAGTGGAAAGAGAGGGCAGTTTATTCATTAAGTGCCCGAGGGTATCATGAACATAGTGGTGGTACAATAGATCAAAATGAGGATCAATAGGTAATCAATGTAATGTCAAATGCATGCTCATGATAATAATGTCAGTGTCAATGTCAGTGGTTGGTAGGTGGGCCCGAGGAGCCCTCAACCAAGATGGAGGAGAGGGCGCGAGGGGGCCGCCGAGGGGGCGAGGCGGGGCACATACGCGTGGACCGCCTCAGAGGTCCAGGTGCCCTGGGCCATGATGTCGGAGATGTCGACCCCGGCGGCATGGCAGGCCTGGGCGGCGCCCCGGCGGAGGCTGTGGAGGGTGGAAAGCGTCAGCCCCCCGGACACCTCGGGCGTGAAGGGCGCCTCGCATGAGGGCGGTGAGTGTGCGAGGGTCGAGGGGCCGCCCCGAGGGCATGATGAAGGCCGGAGCGCCGGGGGGCGCGGGGCTCTGCCGAGTCGCCGCGTTCCAGGCGGCGAGGGGGCAGAGGCCCGGCCTCGGGCAGGCAGGAACGAAGAGGGCGACGGCGCCCGAGGGCGCGGATATGGTCTTGGACGTCCTGATGGTGACCCGGAGGCCGCCGGAGGCGGGGGAGCGACGTCGCCGCGGGTGATGGTGTGAGGGCCCCCCCAGCCCTCGGGACTCGGCGACAGCAGGTTGGACTGCCGCAGCATGCCGAAGTACCCGAGGAGGAGGGCGGCGCGAGGGGCGAGGGAGGCCTCTCCCGCGAGGGCGAGGTGAGCGATGACGAGGGCGAGCAGCGGGGGCGTCAGAGGAGGCGCCTGGCGGGGCGCGTGGGTGGAGGCGCGCTCGCCGCCTCGGGAGACGTCCCTCGCGAGGGTAGAGTCGAAGGCGGCGGTCGGGCCCCCGGCCGCCCCGGTCCAGGTCCGGGCCCCGGAGATGGCGTTTTTGACGGAGGCCGGGGCGAGGCCGCGGGCGTAGAGGGAGGCGGTGTAGGCGGCGATCTGGAAGTCGGTGGGGGCGAGGGGGGCGAGCCCTCGGGCCACACAGTAGCCGACGTAGTCGCGGGCCTGGCGCCGGCGGTTCCTCCATGTCGAGGGAGCCAGAGACGCGAGGCGTAGGCGGGCGACATCCTCCACCTCGGCCGAACTGAAACCTGAATCAGAGGCCGGGGTTAAAGGGGAATGCGTCGTGTGATGGGGCTACGCTGCGGAGCCCGAGGCGGGCGACGCCCGCGCGGGCCACCTCGGCCCAGGGTCCGTCGAGGTGGGCGCGGCTGAGGGCGTCGGCGAGGACCAGCTCGGCCCCGGGCTTGTGGAGAATGGTGAGGGTGAAGCTTCGGGTCGCCGCGAGGAGCCAGAGCTCCCGGGCGCAGGTCCCGAGGGTAGGGTCGCGGGCGCGGCCCGAGGTGAGGGAGGCGGCGGAGGCCATGTTGTCGGTGTTAATGACGATGGTGGCCCCCGCCACGTCCTCCGGGACGAGGGCGCGCAGTGCAACCACGAGGTTGACGGCCTCCAACTCGTGAATGTCGGGGGGAACCGCCACGGAAGTCGAGGGTGTACCCTCGGGCGTAGCAGTGGGTGGCGGAGTAGGCCCCCCCGCCCGTGAGGCAGGAGTCGCACTCTATGACGTGGACGCGCCCTGCCGGGGCGCGGAGGAGGTGGAGGCCGTTGGAGGCCCGGCCGTTAGAGGGCGAACCACCTCAGGTCCCGGAGGGCGTCGTCGTCGAGGGTAAGGGAGGCGCAGCCGAAGCAGCGGCGGAGGGCCCCGAGGAGGCGACTCATGAACCTCCGGGCGGGGAGCACACAGCTGCCCACGTGGTTCAAGCGCCCGAGGAGGCTCTGGAGCTCGCGTCTGGTCACGGCTGGGGAAGTGAGGCGGGCCTCGCAGGAGGCGACGAGGTCGTCGACTTTGTCGGGGGCGATGCGCACCGTCATGGCCTCGCTGTCGAGGGCGAAGCCCAGCCAGGTGAGGCGGACAGCGGGGGGGTGGCACTTCCCGGGGGCCACGTCGAGCCCGAGGGCGGCGGCGAGGGCGAGGAAAGCGTCGAACCCCTGGCAGGCCCTGAGGTAGGAGGCCTCGCACCCGACAAAGTCGTCCACGTAAACGAGTGTGTGGAATCCGTCGCGCCTCATGATCCAAGCGACGGCCGCCGTGAGACGGACACATGCGGCGCCCGAGGAGCGGCAGCCGAAGGGGAGGGCGAGGTCGACATATATCCTCTGGTTGAGGGTTATGCCATATAGAGGGCAGGCGAGGGGGTCGGCGCGTAGCTGCCGGTATGCCCGGGAGATGTCGGCGGACCAGAGGTAGGCGCCGGAGCCCTCTCCCGTGAGGCGGCGCCCGAGGTCGGCGACGGAGGGGAGGGTGTAGGAGTGGGGCTTCCCGAGGTATTCCCGGCGAGGGATGCCGGCGTTGACACTGGCGCCGGGGGGGAAGGATAGGTCGACGATGACCCGCCTCTTGCCCTGATCGGATTTGGGGCGGGTCATCATGGGGGAGACCTGGGTCCAGGGGGTGAAGGGGGGGGTGGTGAAGGGGCCCGCGAGGGCGCCGAGGGCGAGCTCGGTGGTTATGAAGGCCTCTATGTGGGGGGCGTGCTCAGGGGCCTCGCGGTGGTTGGTGAAGGTTGGGCGGGGGGGGGAAGGGGCGGAGAAGTTGGCGGGGAAGCCGAACTCGAGGAGGTCGAGGAGGGCGGGGTCGGGGTAGTCGCGGAGGCGGTCACGCCAGGCGGGGATGTGGAGGCCTGAGGGGAGGGGAATGCGGGCGGCCAAAAAATTAGGGAGGCCCGCTTCCCTGAGTGCGTTGTATGCGCGGATGAATGTGGGGTAGCGGGTCCAGACCTCCTTAGAGGCGTGGGGCCAGATGGCGAGGAGGGTGGGGCGGTATTGGTGGGGGGAGGGGCCGCATGAGGGGGCGGCGGGGAGGGTGTCCTGTATGTGTGGTTGTACGACGTCAGAGATGTGCTCGCTTAGGTCGTGGTGGGGGGGAGGTGGGGGGGAGGTGGGGGGTGGGGGTATGGGGGAGGAGGAGCGGCAGGGGAGGTCGAGGGGGGCGGCGAAGGAGGTGGGGGAGGGGGGGGTGTGGGGGGGTCGGGGTGAGGGGGGAGGCCGGGTAGGAGGGTGAGGTAAGCTGTGTCGGCAGGGGAGGGGGTGGGGGGGCGGGAAGGGGGGGAGGGTTGGGGAGGGGGGCGAGGGCGGTCAGTTGGTGCGGGTGTGGGGGGGGCGGCGGGGCCTGTGGTTAGGCCGCGGGGAGTGGCCGGGTGGTCGGCGGATATGAGAGCCGGGTGGTCGGCGGAGATGAGAGAGGAGTGGCGGTTTTGCGCGGGGCGGCCGGGAGAGGGCGGGTCTGTTGGGCCGCGGCGGGGGGCGGCCGGGGGGAGGGCTTTGAAGCCCGGGGTGGCGTGAGTGGCTGGGTGCTCTGCTGGCGGGCGTGTGTGTGGGGGGGCGGGGAGATCTGAGGGGAAGCGGTTGGGCGCCCTGTGGTGCGGGCGGGCCGGGCGGACGGGGAGATGTGAGGCGGCGAGATGTGAGGCGGTGAGATGTGAGGGAGGTCGGTTGTGGGTGCGTGTGGGTCGGCATAGGTGGGTGGGTGGGGCCGGCTGGGTCCCTCCGGGCCGGGCTGGAGGGGGCGGCGGACTAAAAATCCGCCGCGGGGGCGGGCCCCCCCCGGTCTCGGGTCCTTTTACTGTTGCACACGGCCTCTGAGTGCATGGTGAGGAATTTGCGCACGTTGGCGCAATATGCGCACGTGTGTCGATACCTCGACGCCCCCTCCCCGTGGCACTCGCCGGCGCCTGCCCGGTCGCATGAGGCAGGGTCACGGTTCCAGGAGGGGCAGGGGGCGCCGTGGGTTTCCCGGAGGTAGGGGGGTCCTTGTGTCGGTCTGGGGGCGGGGGGGGAGGAGGGGTCTGGGGGCGGGGCGGGGGGGGTCGGAGTGGGCGCGGGCGGGGGTGGAGAGGGGGGCTGCGGGGGTGGTGAGGGCCTCCATCCGGAGCATGTTGATGGCGGCGGGGTCGTGCCAGCCGTGGGGGAGCCTACCGTCCGCGATCCAGGTAAATACCGTCTCAGAATAACGGCGGACGGTAGCCCAGGGGTGGACGAGATTGTCCCGATGTATGGTGAGGGCGTGGTGGCTGAGTCCGGGAAGGGAGTGGGCGGGGAAGGCGGGGTGCACCTCCAGCATGCGGAGGGCGAGGGGAGTACTCGTCCTTGGTGGCCTCCCCTCGCTTCACCGCCTTCCTCTCCGCCCCCCGCTCAATGAGATCACAGGGGAATATATAGTGGGGCGAAATACCTTTGCGTCGGCCGGCATTGTGCGTGTCGGCCGAGTCGAGGATCTCGCGGACGGCATCTGCGGCGGAGGTGGCAGAGTGGGCGTGGGCGTCGCGGTAGTGGAGTGGAGGCGGCGCCTCCGAGGGGTGAGAGGCGGCTGCCCCTCCCCTAGTGAAGCGGAGGTAGTCCGGATGGATGGCCCGCGGAGCTGCCGGCAGGGGCGGCGGAGGCGGGTGAGCCCCGCCCACGGTATGGCGGGCCGCGCGGGCGGGCTCAGCCGGACGGGGCGGCGCCGGCGGGGGCGCGGCGGCCGCGGCGGGGGCGTGGTGGGGCGCGGCTCCGCGCCCATCCCGGGCGTCGATCACGTCGAGTCTCACGGTCATGCGCTCCAAAGCCGCGACCGTGTCGAGCAGCGTGGCTTGCATGGTGCGCCCCATTCCGAGGGGGGGTCGCCGGGGGCGGTCCGCGGGAGCGGGGCGGCCTGAGGGGGCGAGGAGGAGGCGGACGAGTGAGTCGATCCGGTCGATCCTGCATCTGATATGCGCTGGGCCTCGCGGCGGGCGGCGCGCCTCCCCCGGCCTCGTCCGTTAGGCATGGTGCGGTGCTTGGAGAGTAAAGCCAAAGAAAAAGATGTGAGGAGTGCAGAGTGTGGAGGCAGGAGGGCGAGTGACAGGAGGAGAGAGCTGGAGGCGGTTATAAGGGAAAGGAGGGGGGGGGGTTAGGTGAGGAGGGGCTGGAGGACAGAGGGGGGGGGGAGAGAGAGAGGGGGGGGGGGGTCCTCCCTCGCCTCGCATCAACCGCAATGCGAGCATTACGACCAAGCCTGCCTTGTGTTTGAAATAGAAGTGGAGCTACCTGAACATTTGTAATTCTGTATATGAGACTTATGATCCCAGGGGGATAAGCATGGTGAATTGCGATCGACTCCCTAAGTGAAACCCGATATGCACAGGTAGGTGTGGCTAGGTGGATTGCATCAGCGACCCTAGGTTAATTAATGGGTATGACACTTGCCTCAGCATAGCAGAAATGTGGGTTCGAGTCCCGCTCTCGACAGATTATAGCCCGTGTATGTTCACCCCCCCCATAACAGTATATTAGTTGGTTGTTGGAGCTTTACATCCTGGCAACATCTAAGGTCATATCAGGATGGGTACCGACTTATGACAGTACACACTCATGGCGATTGTATAGTGCTGCTGCACTGGGAAATCAAACTGCCATCACCATGACCTGATATTCCACTCGGTCATATTATCTTGACACTGAGTTAACCAGTCCTTGCCACTACCTATTAGTGCCAAGCATCAAGATAGGAAGCGAAAAGTATCAATTTTATAAGTCATTGTATGACTCAACCAGGAATTGAACTCCCGATCTCCAGCACGGGAAACCTGCGTTTTACCGATTCGGCCACTGCGGTGGTTTAATAATATGTTCTTGATTGTATTTCTCTGGGATTCACTAGCATCTTTTACGGCTAGGAAGTCAGGAAATATTCATCTGTATCCATTACAGTGCATTAATTATCAAATACAGTGAACCCTCTCTAAATCGACCGACCATGGGACCGACTTTAATTGGTTCAATTAGGGAGGTGGTCGGTTTAGAGAGTTAGAATATCCTTATTGTTGGGACCCAAATAAAGCGATCGACATACGGTAGTGGTTGATCTGTGGAGGTGGTCGGTTATAGAGGTTTTACTGTATTCTCTTTGAACACAGTTTATCCCGATTCTGGATGATTAGGCCTGGAGCTTCTATTTCTGGTTATGGACCACAAGCCCCTTTAGGCTTACGTCTGTGAAATCGGCAACTAGGAAACGGCAACCTCGCCCCAACAGCAGGACTCCTCGCTCTGATTATCAAGGCCACTGGCTACCAAGACTAAAACAGCAAACGGGAAATGCCTAACTCAAACTCACATACCTAATCATGATGGTGGTAGCACTAGAATATCGCTATCTAACTGACAGTGATATATACTAATATGACAGGGCCAAGACTGGTTTGTTCAGTGTCAGGATAATGGAACTGAGCGGGATAAGTGAATGAGTAAGAAAGATAGATAAATAAATAGAAAATACACTCATAATTCAAGGAAAGCCTTATGACCCGGTCACATAGACGTTACTGGACGTAGTTGAACATAGTGGAGGCTAACGTGGGTCAAACGTGGTGTATGTATGTTAAACTACGTTGAAATACGTTAAGGTTTTGTTATGGATAAATACATTATGGTATGGATAAATATGTTATGGTATGGATACCGGTAGGTTCAACTACGTTCAACTACGTTCAACTATGTTAGCCTCCACTACGTTCACCTACATCCACTAATGGCTATGTGACCAGGGCTTCATCCAAGTATGCTAGAGTACGCTACAGTATGCTAGAGTACTCTAGAGCAGGATAGAGTAGCTAGATTATGCTAAGAGTACACTAGAGTATGTTAGCATCATGGATGCAAATTCAGCCTCTAACATAGTGCTCTTTTGAACATGTCCAAGAATTAAATCAGACATCATGGCTGACCCATGGTATTAGTAAGTTAGCATCACGGACAAGTATGGATGCCAGTATGTTCAACTACGTTCAACTAGGTTCAACTACATCCAACTACATTAGCCTCCACTACGTTAAAACTACGTCCACTAACGTGGATGTGACCGGGGCATTAGAGGGTATACATACTTGCTATGATACATACAGGAGGTAAACTTTAAATTTAAAATAAAAAAACTAATGACCACTAACACAGCAAGGTGAAGGCCGTCAGAGAAAGTAGCTATTGGTAACCAAGCAACGTTCCAATTGTAGAACAAACAAACTCACAGAGGTTTGGGGTTTTGGGGAGAATGCTTACAAACAGAGAAAGAATGCATGCAGTAGATAGCTACACAACAACTGAAAGTGATAAAAACAAGGGGTTTGATTGATTGGTGGTTGCTTTACGCCATGTCAGCAGCACAGGCCATATTAACGGCGAGAAAACAAGGGGAGTCACACGACTATTACTGTCTAGCAGCGAAAACAAGTCATTAGACTTAACCATTACAGGCAGCATAAATACACCCATCACAAAAAAAACCCACCAACAACATTATTGGGTCATGGTGCCAACTACCAGGCCTCCCAATCGGGCAGCACTACAGCTGTAACTAAATTCGTCATGAGTGCGCGCTGACACAAGTTGGTGCCTGCGCAGATATGACCTTAGATGTTGCTCGGATGAGATCCCCAAACAAATAAAGAGACTTGCGTGTACAGTGCTTGCACATTGTCCTACGTATCTGGAGATATTCTCTTAAATTAAATTCCTTCATATAATCTCTAGAAATGACGTATTGAAAGTCAGCAAATATTTCCAAGGTAGCACTCTTTTCATAGCATTAATCTTTATGTTGAAAAGGGTTATTTTGTCTAATTTGGCTTTGTATTATAGCATGGAATGTCTTAAGATGGACATTAGTGTGTGTGGTTTTCTTTGAAAAGCTGTTGACCTATTCAGTATGTGGAGATCACACAAAGACATGAGAGTCAGTGTCAGGCTACTACCAGGCAAAGTTGTCCAATTTGTGTTTCTTTAGAATCCTTTGAAGGTAACTTTTTTTCAGTTTTGCGGTGCTTACATCCCTGACATTACTCTGAACTAAAGACAAGGGGGAGAGAGGGGGGAGGGGGGGGGGGGGCAGGTCTGCGGTAAAAGGCTAACAACACGGCAAAAGGTTAATAATTCGATTAAGGATAAACGCATTCATGAAGGCATCAGCGTTTTATAAGTTTAGGAATGACTGTCTTTAAGAGATATACCACGCCCGCAGGCAATATTATATGGCCGCATAGCCATGAATAGCATTCAGTAACGGATAGAGTGCCTTGTATTGGACACATTCCTTATTGATCCTGTAAAATTAATTAACCTTCAGTAGTTCTATACATGGCTTCTGTATGAACTACATAAACTTGTATCTGAAATAATGCTAGATAGAAAGGTTAGTTAGTTAGTGGTGATTGCTTATACCCCTGTCACACTACGACGTAACGAGCCAACGTGAGCCTAACGTGATGATTTTTCGTCATTACGTTGCCGTACGTTGGGTCACGTTATGATGACGTCATAATGACGTTAGAGTGACGTCGAGCTACGTCATGTTACGTCGTGTTACGTCGGCGCGCGTCGAGGTTTTGAACCTGTTCAAAACTTTCGACGTATCTCAACGTGAAGCCGTTACGTTGGGATGACGTGACAATGACGTTAGGTTGACGTTCCGCGATCGTTATAGCAGCGTAAATGACGTTAGAGTCACGTTATGTCACATCAGACCGACGGCCCGGGTGGGAGCAACGTGTGGGCAGCATTTTGCACGTTACGGTCACGTTACGGTCACGTTACGGTCACGTTACGGTCACGTTACGGTCACGTTACGGTCACGTTACGGTCACGGTTACGGTCACGTTACGGTCACGTTACGGTCACGTTACGGTCACGTTACGGTCACGTTACGGTGGCGTTACGGTCACGTTACGTCCACGTCGCACCCGTTACGGCGACGTTACGCTCACGTTACACTAACGCCCGGTCACGTCGCCAATTACCCCTCCCCCCTAACGTTGTCACGTTACAGCTAAGGTCACGACGTACACCCACGTTACTTTCACGTTACGCTCACGTCCACAATTTGCATATTACGCCCATAACATCGACGTAATATATTTATTTTCACGTTCTGCCTACGCTGACGTAGTCACGTCGTAGTGTGACAGGGCCATTAGATAGAAAGGAGCCTCACTATTTCAGTTTCATGGCTTTTATCCCCCTCTCCGTCTGCTATTTCATTGTGACTGTGTTAAGTCCATGTATGATCCATTTGCCCGGAGGCTTCAAACTGATCTAAAGATAGTGTGGTTCATTGAAGCCTGTCCAGCTGATTTCCAGCCAATAAGTGCATTCACAGACAGGCTGTACATGCCCCGAGGCCTCAATGGTAGGATCACAATTCATTGGCTATTTTGTCAATAATATTGTCGTGATGGGTGATGAAAATGGGAACTATTGCGCCTAGAGCGGGACTTGAACCGACATCTCTTTGCATTCCGGGCCAGTGTGCTAACCATTACACCACCAGCTTGGCATAATTAGGATAGGGCAAGGACTGGTTGGCTCAGTATCACGATAATGTGAGTGAGTGACATATCAGGTCATGGTGCTGGTGACATGATTTCCTAGTGGAGCAGCACTATTAAGTTGCCATGAGTGTGCACTGTCACAAGTCGGTACGCATCCTGATATGACTCTAAATGTTGCCAGGACTTGAAACTACAACAACCAACCATATTGACTGGCAGTTACCATATTATCGGCCGACATTTTTCTCTATGTATTCTCAATGTGCTCATTTAAGAGCTACCACACGTGCCTAGAATATATATATATATATATATATATATATATGCCGGCTGCAGCCTAATTGACTCCATTAATGGTATGTTAAGGAGCACGGCAGGCAAGTGGGCAGTATAGGCTATTGAGTGTGCAGTCAACCGTGAGCAAATTGATTCTCAATATACTCCATGGCTTAGGCGTCTATATTTAGCCAGCCATGAAGTGGATCCTGCACAGCCAGGGAACTGTTATTGATGTGGTGTAATAACAGCTTCCTAAACATTTCTGATAGATTTAATGTGATATATATATATATATATTTGTTAAATGATTGTTTGTTTATTCTGCTCATGCACTTGTTTTCACCTCTGTGCCGTAGTGGTCATAATCCATACGGATCGATTTCATTTATTAATAATTTGTGTGAACTTGTTTATGTTTTAAAACCAGGGAGTTTCCAATTTGTTTGGATTAAACAAATTATATTTTTGTGCATAGTTTGTTTAGTATCATGTCTGCTGGTTTGTGATGTTTGTCTGCTGGTTTGTGATGTTTGTCTGCTGTTTTGTGATGTTTGTCTGCTGGTTTGTGATGTTTGTCTGCTGGTGTGTGATGTTTGTCTGCTGGTTTGTGATGTGTGTCTGCTGTTTTGTGATGTTTGTCTGCTGGTTTGTGATGTTTGTCTGCTGGTTTGTGATGTTTGTCTGCTGGTTTGTTATGTTTGTCTGCTGGTGTGTGATGTTTGTCTGCTGGTTTGTGATGTTTGTCTGCTGGTTTGTGATGTTTGTCTGCTGGTTTGTGATGTTTGTCTGCTGGTTTGTGATGTTTGTCTGCTGGTTTGTGATGTTTGTCTGCTGGTTTGTGATGTTTTATGGCTTAGCTACTGTTTAGCCCTGAACTATTACTTAGGACTGATTTCTTTATGTATATCTCACTTCCAGTGTTTGTTAATTTTCTGTTTGTACTCTTTTAGTGGTTTAGTGTTTCTTAGATCACTGCTTTGACTATTCCACGCTTGTTATACTCATAGCTAATATGTTTCTGTCGAAGCACCCACTGATGGATATCCCCACAAGAATTCAGTAAGTTATTCTAAGGGACTGGTGACCATGGGTGTTATGTAAAGATAAATAGGGTTGATAAACCCAGATAGGTGTAATTGGTGAACTTGATGGAAAAATATGTATCTGACTTGGGGTGGGTGGGTTGTCCCCCCCACCTCTTACCTAGATGGGGGGAGGGGGCTGGTGGGAGTGGTGGGGGTCCACCCACTCGCACCCTGCCTGCCCCACCACTGACTGGAGGAGTTCAGCCAATGAAATGCCATGTTACTGTCTCTGACTGAGGAGACTCCCAGGAACTGTGTACCTGTATTTTGAATGTGTTCCATCTGAATAAAAGAGCTGGGCAGGGGGTGTGGCAGGCAGATATTGGGTTGATATTTCTTGGAGCAGATATAGTAAGCAGATATAGTAAGCAGATACAGTAAGCGGATCATCGCTTGAGTAATATCATACATTAGTGCTTTGCGGCCTCCACACAGAGAAGTTAGGGTTCTATTTCCTATAAAGATTCTAGCATGTAAAACACCGCTAGTTACCAATATGGCGCAACATTTACCGGTGCTGATTGGTTGGTTGTTGGGCGTTGTACGTCCATGCAACATCTAAGGTCATATCAGTTGCCGGTGGTGAATTTGTCTTGGTGATTTGTGAATCGCTTCGTTTGACGGTTCCGGTGGGAAGTTGCTGGTTCGATCCTCTACCGAGTCAAACTAGAAACTTATATATAAATGGCGCCTACTCCGTCTGGCACTTGATATTTCTAGGAAAGACCAGTCCATTGAGAAGTGAGGGAAGCGAGACCAATTGTCTGCGGGGAGACCAATTGTCTGCAAATAATGATTCTCCTGTTAAATCAGCAATTGTGAGAATTTTAATTTTTTTTAAATTCTGTTAGATTTATTTATTTTATTGTCGGTGATTTGCTAGTTAAATGTATGACAGTTCGCTTGAGCAGCCACATGTGATAATTGCTACATTGGTGATTATTTGAACAGGAAGTGTAACCCACAAAATGTCCCCCCCCCCGGCCCCCGCCCCCTTCCGTCACCCACTCCTGCCAATTGGTGTCGGTTGCAGAAGTGACGACTGTATCATGCAACACAACCATTTAGTTCAGAATACATAATAGGGTAGCGTATTTATTACACCCCGGGGGGAGGGCAGGGGAGTACTGCAAGGCTGGGTCTTGTAAAAGCCAGTAAAGAGTCGATTGGAACAGGTACCCGCCCCCCCCGCCCACCGCCACCGCCCCCCGCCCCCACGCACACAGTTTGGAGGAGCACATGGTTTCATAAAGTGAATATCTGATCAGATATAGATCTAGGCTTCATTAGGTAAATTTAAAGTTGGAAAATCCGATGATTTTGATTTTCAGAATAATTATTATAATCTACCATACTTTACTTTGAAGTAACTTTCAAGTTAAAGCTGCATAGTCTGATGAAAATATCAAATTTTCAAAACCAAAACAATTATCTTCATTTGATTCTACATATCTAACTTAGATAGTGGTTGGTGCACTTATTAAACATTTGTCACCACACAGAAAGGAATACTGAGGCAATTGAATAGAACCTGTTACTGCAGAAGCCTATGGGGTCAGAGTTTTGACAAGCTTGCCAAAATTAATTTAGGATGGTTCCACTTCAAATATCTCAAAAGTTAGCCACTTAAAATAGAAGTTACTTCAAGCTAAAGTAAGGTACATAATAACGATCAACCTAATGTATTTATCTCAGAAAATTTCAGAAACTCAAAACCATCGGACTATGCAACTTTAAATGCCCACCTTTTGAGATGTTCAAATGTGTAATTTTAATTTTGGCAAGCATGCCAAAACTCTGACGCTACATGGTTCTGAAGTACCAGGTTCTATTAAATTGACTCACTATTCCCTTCTATGTCGCAACAAATGATTAATACAATATCTAAGTTAGATATTAACAATCAAATCTAGGTCAGTGTTTTGGTTTTGAAAATGTGATGATTTCATCGGACTATATTGCTTTAAAGTTGGATAATCTAATCCTATAATTTTGATTTTCTGCCATATTTTTGTTAAAATATAGATTAAATTTGCTTATTATAATCTACTCTACTATACTTTGAAGAAATTTCATTTTTCTAAATCATTACTTTTTTTTCGGGGGTATTTGAAGTGAAAGTATCTCGAGGTAATGTTGGTGTACGCAGCAATATGCTGGTTACCAGCTTCAAAAAAAAAATTGTATTTAAGCTATTTTGGAGTTCAGCAGCAAACTGCAGATATATGTGTAATAAATTTGCCAGTGGTCTTCTCTGTGGCGGAGTGGTTAGAGTGTCTGACTTTTTTCTAGGTCAGACTCCTAATCTGAAGGTCAGTGGTTCGATTCCCTGTGCCCCCACCTCTGCCAATTTGGATTTCCACCGCTGTGTATAACTTACAGGGTCATCAAAGGCCAGTTGCTCTCATCCCATGTCTATGTGGTGTGGGAGGTTAAAAATCCCTTGGGTCGGTAAAAGTGTAGGCTCCGGCTTTCTATCGACAAACTGTCTAATGGTGAAAACAAGCCTATTCAGGCTTATCCATGATAGGCAGTATCAATCTTCAACAAAAATCTGTGTTGAATAGTCAGGATCAATTCTAGGTTAGTGGTTTGGTTTCTAAAAGGTAATGTTTTTGTAATAAGTGGGGGGGGGGGTGATGAAAATAGGAAATGTTGCTCCTAGAGCAGGATTTGAGCCTACACTTCTTGCTAGCGTGCAGGGCATTACACTACCTAGGCTCCCTGATGCAATCACTGTATCCACACCTACCTGTCTATGTGGCTCCTTGCCTGAGAAGTGTTAGAAACAGATGGATATAATGGTACATCTATTATAAATGTCATGAATAGAGAATCTAAGCTGACAAATATGTGTATATAATATAACACATACCAACATCCGGTGGAGGTGAGGAGGGCCGCAGGTGGCGCCACTGGTATAGTGATCGGGCTTACGGAGTGTGGCAATATTAACAATAATTCCCTTATGTACTTTTATAATTGCATAATGTGTTATCTATCACATATATACTTTTGCAAAACACATATGATCGGAAGCGAGTTAAGCAATAGATACATCCAATGAAGGTTTGAGGATTTAAGTTTAATAGTGTAGTGGTCTGCACTGACCCCTCAGGCAATTAACCACATAGACAGGTAGGCATGGGTAGTGTGGTGATATCAGGGAGCCTAGGTGGTGTAATGGTTAGCACACTGGCCCGGAATGCAAAGAGATGTGGGTTTGAGTCCTGCTCTAGGTGCAATATTTCCCATTTTCATCACCCCCATGACACTGGTTGCCGTGATCATGATCCGGTACAAGCTTTGCGCTGTATGGTTGTTGAACCTACCCTGTGTATGTATGTGTTAGTGCATTGCCTGTATGTATGTAATTGTAAGCATTAAAAAACTTACAATTCCAGGGGGACAAGTGTAGTGGTCTGCACTGACCTCTCAGGCAAGTAACCACATAGACAGGTAGGCGTGGGTAGTGTGGTGATATCAGGGAGCCTAGGTGGTGTAATGGTTCGCACACTGGCCCGGAATGTAAAGAGATGTGGGTTCGAGTCCCGCTCTAGGCGCAATATTTCCCATTTTCATCACCCCCATGACAATAGTATATATATCAATTATCATGAGTAAATATATTCTCAGAAGGGAGTTCACAAATAATATAAATACAAGCCAGGAAAAATAGAAAAGTGTGTTTATTGGTGTTTTACATCTTAGCAACATTTAAGGTTATATCAGGACGGGTACTGACTTGGGACTTTGCACACTCATGGTGACTTTATAGTGTTGTCCCACTGGAAAATCAGGCGCCGGCACCCTGACCCAAATATGCCACTCAGTCACATTATCCTGATATCGAACAAACCAGCCATTGCCCTATTCAAGTATTGTGGAGCACCAGGCTAAATAACGATAAGTATCAATTTTGTAGGTCATCGGTTTCACTTGGCCAGAGTTCGAACCCACAACCTTTCTCATGGGAAGCCATGAGTCTTATCGAATCGGATATCACGTCCAGTTGAAGAATAGAGAGCATATTAACTAAATACTGACGACCAGACGGGATGGCCAAATGAGTTGGAGCGTCCGTCTCCCATTCTGGTAGATCGTGGGGTCGTGGGTTCAAACCATGGTCGAGTCAAACCAATGACTTGAAAATTGGTGCTTGTCACTTCCTAGCCAGGTGCTCGGCATTATTAGGACAGGGCAAGGACTGGTGTGCTCAGTGTCAGGATAATGTGACTGAGTGGGATACCAGGTCATGGTGCCAGCGGCCTGGTTTCCCAGTGAGACAGCACTATAAAGTCACCATGGGTGCGCACTGTCACAAGTCGGTACCCGTCCTGATATGACCTTAGATGTTGCTAGGATGTAAAACAACAACAAACAAACAAACAAACTCAATACTATATATTATGTATATATATCATGACAATATATATTCTTAGTAAGAACTTCATAAAGGGCTTGTTTATACGGAATTACTTGCCAATGTAATATTAATGCCAGCAGAAGATCAATTACTGAACAAGTATACTGTTTGTGAATAAATAACATCGAGGCATGGCTGTCTCAATCAATGTTATGTTTATTAGACAAATTGTACAATACGGATTTATATCATTGTATATTTATATAATATAGCACGATCATCAAACGACGCTGTCCAGATAATAATGTATGTATATATATATATACGTTCCGCCATGCGTGTATATATATCTCGCCAGTACAGCGCCTGTGCAGTATTTATAACCATGGGCAGACAAAGTAGATGGTGCATATGAAAACATTACAAAGATCATATACCTTTATGAGGAATCGACAGTTAAATTATCACAGAGTAAACCTTGGGGATCAGCTGCAGTGCACATATAAGCACTGCCGCACATCGGTATAGTCAGCCTAGTCGGGGTCAGGGTCAGGGTCAAGGTCAGGGACCAATGGGTCGGCCCTGGAATGTGTTACCGAGAGGAGTTGGTGAATGTTAATAAGTGTATATCGTGGGATTCTAACCCACGGGTTCGAACCCTGGTCGAGTCAAACCAATGACGTAAAAATGTATACTTGTCGCTTCGTAGACAGGTATTCGGCATTGTCAGGATAGGGCAAGGACTGGTTGGTTCAGTGCCAGGATAATTTGACTGAGTGGGATATCATGTCATGCTGCTGGCGGCCTGGGCTCCCAGTGGGGCAGCATTATGAAGTTGCCTTGAGTGCACACTGCCACAAGACGGTACCCATCCTGATATGGCCTTAGATGTTGCCAGGATGCAAAGCTCCAATAACCAACCAATAAGTGTATGCCGAATGTCAATGGTGATGCATGCAGACAACAACACTTCAGCCATTGTGTTATTTTAACAGCTGATTTTGTTCACCCACCCGCCCTGCACAACAATTTTATATTTTCGTCTTTCCCGATTTATACTTGGTAAAAAGGGCCTCCATGGTAGTCTAGCATTGTACCAAAGACCCTATAATACTAAGAGGGCTCACTCCCTATCTCTCCCATGGTAATGTAAATTTCGCAGTGCCACCTTGTGGTGGGTTTTATCAGCCCAGCTGCTGGTTGGTGTTTCACATGTAAACACATAAAATGATGTTATACATGAGATAGGTAAGTATGAATACACATCAATATGAAATTGCTATGAACAAATACACATCATCATCAGCATCATCATCAGCATCACCATCATCAGACATCTTTCACAATCATATATACATTTATACATATAATATAGCACCTGTTTAACCAAGAGAACAGCCAGTGCACCAAGTGGTGGGTTTGATTATTTTGATTACACAGCTGAGTGAGCCGTCTTAGTATGATAGGATCTTTGGTTGTACTAACAGTTCCTCAACCAGGTTCACAAAAGAATACAACTGGTGTGAACGCATTTGACCTAAGGCCACTGATTGCAGTCACGTGACACACTTACCTTGAAGTCATGTTCTCACTAGGTCCGTCTACTTACTACACTGCGGGAGGTCTTGGGTTCGATCCCCGACCGAGTCTAACCAAAGACTTACAAAACCGATACAGTGTCGCTAACCTTGCTTTGCACGTGACATTACTAGGAATGAGACAAGGACTGGTTGGCTTGGGCGTCAGGATAATGCGACTGAGTCGGATATCGGGTCGTGGCGCTACCATATTTGGGCATCACTATAAAGCCGCGCCACCAGTGCACTCACACAAATATTTCCCTGTCATGATATAACAACTTCGTTTGTTTGTTAAGCCAGTCATTCATTTACACACTCAGACATAAATCTCTCTATTTAGTCAATACCTCAAATAGTCTGTATTTGTTCTGGGATTGCTGTTGTTTTGCGGGTTTTCTTCAACTACTTGTAAGGGGAAGGATTGATTTTTATTTGGTGAACCATTAGTGAAAATGACTCTTAACATTGACAATTATCACTTGCTAGCTTGGCGTTTGACATTAGTAGGATAGGGTAAGAACTGATTTAATAGCTCACTGTCAGGATAATGTGACTGAGTGGGATATCAAGTCATGATGCCGATGGCCTGATTTCTCAGTGGGGCAGCACTATAAAATCGCCAGGAGGGCGCACTGTCACAAATCGCTACCCATATTGATATGACCTTAGATGTTGCCAGGACATAAAATTCCAACAACCAACCAGCCAACCAACAGCGGAAGCTTACACCCTATGGGCAGAATAACTACCATATCAATAATACAAATTAAAATCCATAACTGAAAGGTGCTACAGTGAAGCATTGCTGGCCACCTTCCTTTCACACATCCGGTGTTGGCCAGCAGGCGGTGTGTGTAAGTAGCGTAGAAGGTCCATCGATTTGGGTCAATCTGCCTGCCGTTTTCCTTGCTAGGCTGCGCCATCAAATGATGCTTCAACATGCGCGCGCAACCGGATCGCGGCAGTCTATTTATAGACACACTGTTAAACTACTGAAGGAGCACACCAGCGTATCCACGGCAACCATATCCATCTCCATTCAAACATATTCATTTTACATCCCACACGGCCCCAACATAGCCGACCTGTTTGAATCCTTTGTTGAGTCAATTGAGGCTGTTTTTTTCTAGATCACACACAAATTACTATTTATCTGTAGAGTAGGAATTTGGGGAATGTTTTAAGACGATGAATTGGGCTCGATTCAGGACTTTGATTTAAAGTTGCATAGTCCGATGGTTTTGAGTTTCTGACATTTTCTGAGATAAATACATTAGGTTGATCATCATAATGTACTTTACTTTAGCTTGAAGGAATATTGATTAAATGGCTAACTTTTGAGATATTTGAAGTGTAACCATGCCAAATTAATGTTGGCTTGCATGCCAAAGCTATGACACATTAGGCTTCTGCAGTAACATATTCTATTCAATTGCCTCAGTATTCAATTCAATGTTGTGACAAATGTTTAATAAGTGCACCAGTATCTAAGTTAGGTATGCAGAATCAAATCGACATACTTGCTTTGGTTTAGAAAATTTGACATTTCCATCGGACTATGCAGTTTTAAAGTTGCATAGTCTGATGGTTTTGAGTTTCTGTCATTTTCCGAGATAAATACATTAGGCTGACCGATATTATATACCTTACTCTAGTTTGATGTAACTTTTATTTTAAATGGCTTTCATCGGACTATGCAGCTTTAATAATGTTGGCCTTGGAAGAAACAAGCAAGCAGCCCTTTGATGCATTATTCCACATGAGCTTTATTTCATCTGTAGCTTTCTTTAGTCCTCTGATCAAACACACTCACATACATATGTACATACTCACACACACACACTGACGCAAGCACACACTTCATTTTGTGAGCTCCTCTGGTGTGAACAACCCAATCCGAGATACACAGCGCCTTCATGTGGATGGGTTGTATCGGGTTTGTTTTATTTGTTGTTGTGTTGTCATTTTGTGTTGGCGCTTTATTCCCCTGCCAGCGAACGGTCACACTAACTCTAACACTTAACATATAGGTGGCGCTATCCATCAGACTAACCGGTGTCTAAGTGAATAGCCTCGATCCAGTGATGTCGGCCCTTCGGTATCAATCATCAACCTACTCGTCGGCTAGTGTGAACGCGACACCCCTCAGGTTATTATTCCGTGAATGCGCCTCGCCACCCGAATACTTCACGTCTACACCCATGTCGTTGACCTCTACGTCGGCGGGGTCAAACTCGTGGTAATACGGCACCGTGACGTTGTACAACGCCTCCTGGCGGCGCACTGGTGTCGGGCTCTCGTACACGTGATCGCGCAGCGTCTGGTGCTGCTGGTACTGCCCCCCGTGGCCAACGCCCGAACTACCGCCGACCGTGCGCGCACGCGTCGCGTAGTCGTCTGCTTCTGACGTCATCGCGGCGCGCTTCCGGCGCGGGTCCAGCGTCCCCCCGCCGCCGTCGTCCGTCTGCTCCAGCGCGGCGTTCGGCAGCGACGACTGCCGCAGCTCCCAGATGTGCGAGTACCCACCGTCTTTGCCGGGTGCCGGGTTCGACTCCATGTCCGACGGGTAGGCCCGTTCGCCGCCGAGTCCCGTCAGGGGGCGGCTCGCCGGTAGCGTCGGGCCGGGCTTCAACAGCGCCTGCGTCTTCACCTCCTTCCGGCGGTGGCGCCGCCTGGCGGGTGAGAAGAGAAACAAACATGCAGCGAATCAGTATGCGTATATATATATATATATGTGTATATATATGTGAGGAGCTCAGGCGTCAAACCCCATAAACACCAATCCAAAAATTGAGATGAATATTGGAGTCAAACCCTCAAAAGGTTCATTTTTTTTTGCATTCCTATTTATATGTTCATTGCTCCATAACCTTTTCATGGCAAGCAAAGTGGAATTTGTGCGAATTAAGGTTAGCTTCATGCAACAAATCTGTTATTTAAATTGTTGTTTTCATAGCTGTTTACATGGTTTTGCGCGTTAACCCTTCATATGACTTCGGTTCGGGTCTTATCTAGCGATATAACACGGTGCAGGTATTGAGATCAATGCAGATATAAGACAGCTACCCGCCAACACCTATCCACCATGTGACATAATTAAATCTACCCTATATATACAAATAAATATATATTCCTCCAGTGTGTGTGGCGCGAGGGGGGGGGCCCACCCACCAATTATCCCGCCAGCTGGGCGGGGGGGGGGTACTCCACCAATGGGCCGAGGAGGAATAGATATATATATAAAGTATATCCTCCCCTCGCATTTATACTCGTATAATGCGTTATACATCACATATCTATGCATATATGAGACTGTCTCAAAAGGTGCTAAGCAATATGGGACAAAACTTTGTCCATTGTAATGATCAACATACTATCTGTTTATGCATTTGCTCAGGATAAACTGATTTGTTTTTCACATGGTGTTTCATAATCCCAATAGAATACATATTGATTTGAAGCAAATTTCCTTGTGTTTTCAGTGTAACCATGTCTGTGCTGTTTTGTGTCAATCGTTACAATGGACAATACAAAAAAAAGAGTTATCACCTTTTGAGACAGGTTCATATATGCATATATATAGATGTATATATATATATATAGGGTGGCTGCAATAAAAATGAGAGACAAACGATGAAATGGGTTAGATAAATATATTCTCTGGCATAGGGAATATAATATATATATGCCTTAGCCAAACAGCAGAAAACAATCCTCGGTGCTAGTGAACAGCTGGGCGTGCCGTTAGGGACAAAGAGGCGCGGTGGTGGTGCCACCAGTCCCATCAGTGTGGTAGGCCGCAGGTATCGGCAGCAAATATATAGTAATAATACTATAATAACCGAATTCCCTTCTATGCCTTTATTCTCGCATAATACTCATATATCACATATATATCTACAAGCTGAACCGCTAGGCGCTAACAAACAAGCACGATGTGTCATTTGCGGTAATTCACTCATAGTCCCATTAGCATATAACGCAGTGGCTATTTATAGAATTTACTTTAATTAAGGCCGCTGAGATATCCAATCGAGAGAGGGCGCGCACTCCCCCCCCCCTCTAGCGGCGGTGGGTGGCGTGACTCTAATGTTGTGTCACTTCACGTGCGTGTGCACGAGAGGCGAGTCGCCACGCGCAACATTATAATCCTTCAAAGCAAAATGTGTTTTGATTAATTTGATAAGCATTTTCATTTTTGATAGAATCTGACTAATGCAACTCCAGGGCTTTTAGCGATTTTAATTTTTTTTTTTTACTTTCTTTCTCTTAAACAAATATTTTTCTGTTGAGCCGATCTTGAATGACAATCGAGTTCCCCACCGCCCTCCCCTCACCGTGTGCACTGTCGGCGCCGGTTCCCCACGCTAGAAGAGGCGTGATTTTTGTCAGGGAGTAGAGGCGGCGGCGCAGGCCGGCTGTGCCTGGATCTACTCTCCAACCTCTCCACCCCCTCCCCCTTTCCCCACCCTCGCCCTCCCACCCATCCCCCACTCATCCGCTTTGCTATCGCCCTCGCATCATCCTCTCCAACACACATCCTACTCCATCCCTCCTTCCAACTCCTTCCCACTCCTTCCCACTCCTTCCCACTCCCACTGGGCGCGGTGGCAGAACCGGTAGAGCGCAGACCTCCCGTGCGAGACATAGGGAGTTAAATTCCCGGTTGACTCAAAACAATGACATACAAAAAGGGCAAGGACTGGTTTAGCTCAGTATCACTAAATAATGTGACTGAGTGGGATATCGGGTCATGGTGCTGGTGCCTGATATCCCGGTGGGGCAGCACTATGAAGTCACCATGAGTGTGCACTGTAACAAGTCTGTACCCATACTACTAATTATGACCTTAGATGTTGCCAGGATGTAAAACTCCAACGATCAACCAACTTCCTACTCCTTCCTCTCCTCCTCCGCACTCATCTCCACCCTCCTCACTCCACTCCCCGCCTAGCACCCCGCATCAGCCGTCCCCTCCCCCCACGTCACCCCAATCCATCTCCCTCCTCTCCATTCCATATCCACTGCACTGAGCCCCACCTACAACCCTCAGCCTTACACTCCCCACCTACCTCCTCCCAACCTCCATCCCGCCCCGCATACATTCTCACCACCTCCACCTTCCCCGCCCTCACTCCGCTCCATCCCGCCTAACCCCCTCCCCCACCTCCACCTTCCCCGCCCTCACTCCGCTCCATCCCGCCTAACCCCCTCCCCCCACCTCCACCCCCAGCCTTCACCCGCCAACATCCCCCACTCCACTTTCCCGCCCACTCCCTCCTCTCCAAACCCCTTCCCCCCCCCCATCCTCCACTCTTCCCCGCCCCCACTTCCGGACTCCATCCCGCCTAACCCCTCCCCCCATCCTCCCCCGCCCACACATCCCCTCCACCTCCCGCCACCACATCCGCCCACAATCCCTCCACCCCGCCACTCCCCCCACCCAACTTCCCCCCACCTCGCCAACCTCTCCCCTCGACTTCCCGCCCACTCGCTCCATCCCGCCTAAAGCTGAGATTTCTTACACGCGGTATGCGGTCTGCGAATGCGAATGCGAATGCGGGCAAAAAATCGAAACGCCTTGAACTCAATGGACTACAACCCTTACACGCAGTATGCGAATGCGAATGCGACATGCGAATGCGAATGCGACAACTCGATCGGTCCCTGTAGCGACTGGCTGCGGCATGCGGCACAGGGTCTGAATAGAACTGAGTCTTGTGCCATTAGTTTAACACTAGGAGAGGCGACCTGAGCATTACGGAACGGTCACGCACAAGGCTTCTGAGTGGAAACATATGGTAGTGGTGGTGGTGGGGGTTCTGGTTCGTAAAAATGCTACCAGAGCCACAAAATAGGAATACTTATCTATAATTTGGTAATTATAAGGTAGAATCTCCTTGTGAGGTACCAAGAGTTACATAGATATAGATGCCATATTAGGCCATATACAGTGCAGTATGGAGTATACTTGTTTATTTATATTTTTTAAATATAGCCAGTCGTGTGCCGCATGCCGGATGCCGCATACCGCATAGAAGGAATCTTCCCATTCGCATGCCGCATACGCATGCCGCATTCCGCAGTCCGCATACGGGTGTAAGGAATCTTAGCTTAACCCGCTACCCCCACCTCCACCTTCCCGCCCCCACTCCTTCCCGTGCCACACTGCACCCCGCCAACCTCCCACCACCACCACCATCACCTCCCCCCACCGCCACCACCGCCACCCACCCCGCTCCGCTGATGGATGCTAAATGAGTGCTATCGTGGGAAAACTTCAATTCTTGGCTTTAAACCCCTGATGCATCTAGCGCAAAATAAAAAAATGTAGTGCATCAAATTTTATGTTGGCGAACCGAAGAGTGCGCCTCCTCACTCCGCCTAAAAGAAAGAACAAGAAAGAGAAGAAAATGGGCTGCAAGGAAGATCTGGCTTTAGGAGGGTTGTTATTTCTTTAGCCCTCATCCAACCTCACTCTGCAACCTCTCCCAATTAGGACTGCCATCTTACTGAACGGTAACAATGAGTTGCTGGCATTCTTTAGACATGGGTGAATTAATGTATGGCCGTTTCAGCTTCTGCAAATATGCTTAGCAACTGATTCCCTTCAGGCCGTGTTATAACTATGCCTATTTTATATATATATATATATAATATTTAGAAAACTGGTGTGTCCCCCCCCCCCTCCCGCACACTCACTACCCGCCATACCTACACCCAACCTAACAGACGGGATGGTCAAATGAGTTGAGTGTCCGTCTCCCATTTTGGTAGATCGTGGGATTCGTACCCACAGGTTCAAACCATGGTCGAGTCAAACCAATGACTTAAAAATTGATACTTGTCACTTCCTAGCCAGGCGCTCAGCATGATTAGGATAGAACAAGGACGGGTTGACTTAGTGTCAGGATAATGTGACTGAGTGGGATATCAGGTCATGGTGCTGCTGGCCTGATCTCCCATTGGGGCAGCATTATAAATTCACCACGACTGTGCCCTGTCACAAGTCGGTACTGGTCCTGATGTGACCTTAGATGTTGCCAGCACGTATAACTCCAACAACCTACCAACCTACCATCCTACACCCCTCCGACCATACCCCCCCGCCCCCCACGCACAACCGTGCGCGTGAAATTAGATTATGGCGGTAACTTTCTGCCGCTTTGATAATTCCTGCAGCTGGTGCCTTTGTCATAACTTGCTCACATCAGTTAATGGCGTCGTACAGTAGACAATGGTATTTTCCTAAACCCCTGCAGATTGGTTATTACAGGATTCTTAAAGCCGCATAGTCCGATGAAAGCATCAACTTGTCAAAAACAAAACAATTACCTAGCTTTGATTCTACATATCTAACTTAGATACTGATGCACTTATTAAACGTTTGTTACCACATAGAAGGGAATGCTTAGTCAATTTAATAGAAACTTTTACTGCAGAAACCCATGGTGTGAGAGTTTTGACAAGCTTGCCACAAGTAATTGTTCATATTTACACTTCAAATAACTCAAAATTTTAGCCGTCTCAGATAAACGTTTCTTTAAACTAAAGTAAGGTAAGTTATAACAATCAAATCAATATATTAATCTCAGAAAAGTGACAGAAACTCAAAGCCATCGGACTCTGCAGCTTTAATGTCAATGCGAAAACGAGGCTGGCATTGCAAACAAGCTTACTGTATATGTTGAGATGTTTGACATTCCTGGGTTCTGTAGCCTCAGCAGATTGTGTCTACTTTTGACAGTCAGGCCCTAATTTTCGCACACATCCATAAATATATGTATTGTTATCAATCAATCAATCAATCAATAGGATACAGCTATAATAGGCCTTGGATCTGTTAGCCGCTCTTTATTAATAGAAATCGAGACAGTTCTTCAGATGTGGTGGATTGTAGCAACCTTCACTGGCTCCAAGATATACATGTAATGCTTGACCATTATGCATCCAGTCGGGACTTGAAACAGTTCACCGACTCTGCTGCTAGAAAGGCTCCGGTAAGTCATTCCACAGGTCAACCACCCTAAAGACAAAACAGTTGTGCCGCAGGTCCAGTCTGGAGTATTGCTTCCTCAGCTTCAGGGAGTGTCCTCTGCTCCTCGTGTTGCTATTGTAATTTACTGTTGTTTTATTCTACTCTTGTTTTATTCCAGTGCTACATTATTCTCCTGGTATTATATTACACTGTTAATTTATTACACTGCTATTAGTCTTTTACTTACCAGACTCTTATCGTATTACTGTTCTTTTGTTTATTATAATGTTACTTTTATTTAACTGTTATTTTAGTCACTCTTTTTATTATACAGCTATTGTGTAGGCTCTGATCATGGGTCCATTCAGTACCTGCCCATTTAATATTCATCTAACCACTAAATGGTCCACAGTTTCAAAATGGTGACATGCCCCCTGCTAATAGGTGATATTCAGTCGCATACAGAAAGCAGACATTATGGGTGCAGTGCTGTACAATTGTAGCTAAGGACAACACTTCATTTTAAAATGAGCTAAAAATAGCACTCATTTGTTACATGGCATCACTCACTTTTTTCACACCGTTTATTGATTATACGGCCACTGAATACAAATTAAACTTCCACATTAATGAGTTAAAAAAGTGTTTGTTTTACTGATCGATTCTTGTATCGTTCAGTGTGGTTTTTTTTTAGCCAGCTTATTAACGTAGCAAGTTTTCACTTCTGTACATAACCTATCGTGTCCGAATTTTGTACTTGCGAAGAGCATATATGTACAAAGCTCTTGACAAAAGGAATGACAATAACAATTGAATTTCCACATTAATGAGTTAAAAATGTGTTTGTCTAACTGACAGATTCTTGTATCGTTCAGTGTGTTGTTTCTTAGCCAGCTCATTATTGTAGCAAGTTTTCACTTCTGTACATAACCTGTCATGTCCGATTTTCATGTGTGACCATTAATGATGCATGTTTTTACACTTATTTTGCTACATGATCGGACCCGTACACTATTGCATCGTGATCTTATTTAATTGATTGTACTGTTAGTTTATTATACTGATATTTTATTATGCAACTATTTTATTATACTGGTATTCCATTACCCAGCCATTCTAATATATTATTGTATTATACATCAATTGTATTCATCATGCTGTTGGTCGCGATGCGACAAAGACTGCTTTCATTACTTGACTGCCGCTCTCCATTTAGCTCTCTGCTGTGAGAGTTCCGTCCATGAGTCGGTCTTAATGTCTCTCAGCTTCAGGTTTCTCTTGATGGTATCTTTGAACCGGGGACGGGGGCGCCCTCTCTTTCTGTAGCCAGAAGACAGTTGAGATAGAGGATCTGCTTTGGTAGCCTGTCTGATGACATCCTCATGAGGTGTCCAGTCCACCGGAGATTCTTTTTGATCAGAAGATCTTCCATAGAGGGCAGCCCCATCCGTTCGAGTATTTCCTTATTCGTCACTTTGTCCTTCCAGGTTAGCCTCATGATTGAATGCAGATGTTGCATCATGAAGGCATGCAGCTTTTTCACCTGCTGTCTGTACACTGTCCAGGCCTCGGCTCCATATAGTAGGGTGGATAGCACGATTGCGTGGTAGATCTTACCTTTGACCCGAATGAACACATGGTGGTTGTTCCAGAGTCTCTGGCGTAGTCGGCCGAAAGATGCGCTAGCCTTGGCCATCCTCCTCTGTATCTCAGCATCAATGCGTCCATCACTTGATATAGTGCTTCCGAGATAGGTGAATTCCGGAACAGAGTTCAGCTTGTTTCCGTCAACCATGATCTCCTCCTCTCGGGTTCTTGTAGAGTTGGGTTGGTACAGCACCCCCGTCTTCTTGATGTTAATTTTCAGGCCAAACTTCTTTGATGCATCGGAGAAAGCGTCCACTATTTTCTGGGTCTCTTCAGCAGAGTGGGCAACCAGTGCACTGTCATCTGCGAATAGTAGCTCTCTCACCAGTATCTGAGTAGTCTTGGTCTTCACTCTGAAGTGTGCGACATTGAATAGGTCAGTGCTCTGTCTGGACTGTATATAGATGCCATCCCCCATGTCTCGGAAAGCCTCGTCTAGCATTGCTGATAGGAAGATGGAGAAGAGCGTGCTGGCCAGTACACAACCTTGCTTGACCCCATTGGTAACCCCGAACGATTCCGAGACTTCGCCTCCAGCACTAACGTTCGCCATCATTCCTGTATGTAGAGCTTCGATCATAGTTGTGAACTTCTCTGGGCATCCGTACTTCCTCAGTAGCTGCCATAGCCCGGTCCTCCCGACTGTATCAAATGCCTTAGTGAAATCGACAAATACCATGTACAGTGGTCGGTCCTGCTCAATGCACTTTTCTTGTAGCTGTCGGAGACAAAATATCATATCCACAGTGCTCTGGTTACCTCTGAAGCCACACTGTGACTCCGGAACTACACCAGGTGTTATGTGACTAGATAGTCTGTTGAGTAGGATCCTGGCGAAGATCTTCCCTGCTATGGAAAGAAGAGAGATTCCTCTATAGTTCCCACAGTCTGTTCGATCACCTTTCTTGTAGATGGTTACAATGCTGGCATCCTTCCATGCTTGGGGTACAGAACCCTCCTCCCATGCATTGGTGATTAGTTGGTGCAGTCTGTTGAGCAGATTGTCTCCTCCATGCTTCCATACCTCGGCAGGAATTCCATCACCCCCAGGTGCTTTGCCATCTTTCAGGCTGGCGATTGCTCTTGCCATCTCATCCATGGTTGGAATCTCATCGAGGCATGTTTTGAGTCAATTGTATTATACATGTATTTAATCACTCTAAAATTTTATTTGTCAACAATTATAATTTACCATAGTATATGCAGCAGGTAACCGTACATAGGTCACAAACCACCTAATTTATTCATTCCATAGCATATTTGATTATTACAACGATGTCTTAACCAATTCTCACACATAATATTTATCTGTATCTTATGATATTCTCAAAGATATATGTATTCTGTAATGTTTGTATTTGTCCGCCTCTTGTCTACATACAAGTAAAATAGTCTGGAATAAAACAAATTCACTAGTAGGCGGGAGTCAACCACGTTTCGCCTCAGGTCCGTCAAACATGACGATCATTTTAGAGTCTCCAATGTTTGGGACATAACGAATCCAGATTTTGAACAATTGCTTGTATTTTCTGCAATCATGTGGAATGTTTTCTGCTATTTATTATCTGGAAGTTTCTCAGTTTTGGGTTGCATGTCAGACTTTAGTGCCCAGTTTCAGTGAATGGCCCGGCCCATGTGCAATGTAAGAAGTATTATGCGAGGTTAATGATATGGAAGGGACTATTAATTATTATTATCATTGTTATACTTTGTAAGACAGAACACTGTACCGGTGGCGCCATCTCGGCCCACCTCGCATCCACCTGATGATGACCAGTGGCAGTCGCACCAGAGAATGTGCATACATATGTATGTATCTATTTATGTGATGCATAGTGATATATAGTGATGTATAGTGTATAGTGTATAGAGAGTATAACAATACGAAGGGAATTGTTTTACATTATATATATTAATCACTATATATTATCATTATTACCATGGTTATACCCCGTAAGACTCCGCACTTAGCAGGTGGTGCCACCTGTGGCCCACCTCTCCTCCAATGGGTGTCGACAAGTGTCAGTCGCACCGGAGTATTAGCGGGGTCAAAAACAAATTGCTGTGTAGAGTACAGCAGCCGTTATGCTATTCTGCCTCCAGTATATTATAAACTCTCACTTCAGCTGGTCCTTGGTTATTGGCAAATTCCCTCTGCCACCCACAATAACGGATTCCCTTCATACATTTAGTATAAGTGCCCCAGGTGGACCATTATCATAACTAGTTCCGGTAGAGATTTGCAATAACTGGAACCGCCCTATTTGTCATATTATATCCCGCCCACTCAATTGTCCAATTCTGCTATGCAGGCACCTATCTATTCTCTACATATATTAACTACCAGACCACGCCAAATTGAGTATACCAGTTTATAAGTGATAGTTTCCCACCACAAATGGTTTGACAAAAGACTTCTGGTCCTCCTGTGCTACTCTGTCATGGTTCTCACACCGACATTATCCAGTTTCCTGTGGGGTGCCAGTGTAGTTTTCGAGTTTAATGCTCCTAGGTTGTGCTGCTCTATCAATAAACATAAGATCCGAGGACATCCAGCAATTCAATGTGCACACCGACAATTATTCGACTTCTTTTCACGTTAAATACCACCAAAGTTAGTAATTTAGAATAAAGTCACAGCAAGATTAAAACATCAAATCTAATATATTTATCTATAAGTAATTATAACAGAAAGTGAAAAGCATCAGATCATATCAGTGTAATTGTCACGTACCAGATAACTGAAAACTGATTAATGTCTAATATAGCTTGAAATGAGTTTGATTTTTAATAGAGGCTTACATCCGGCAACTTCTAAGGTCATATCAGGACGGGTACCGACTTGTGACAGTGCACACATTTATAGTTCTGTCCTGCTGGGAAATCAGACTTCCAGTGCCATAACGTGATATCCCCCTCAGTCATATTATCCTGACATTGAGCCAACCAGTCCTTGCCCTATCATAATGATGCTGAGTGCCAGGCTAGGAAGCGAAAAGTATAAATTTTAAGTCATTGATTTGACTCGTCCGGGAACCAAACTCCCGATCTCCCGCACGCGAGACCCGTGCTCTGCCAATTCGGCCAGTGCACCTGGTAGATTGAGACATAGATCCCTCTCAAAGCTACCTCTCATAAATGTCTGTCCGGATCGGCCATTATGAGGAGCGGGACGTAGCCCAGGTGGTAGAGTGTCCACCTGTGAAGCTGCCACTCATCCGATCGATCCTGCTCAGTGGACCCATTTGCAGTTTGGGCTATTTTCCGTTCCAACCAGTGGTCCACAACTGGTTTATCAATGGTTCTGGTATGTGCTGTCCTATCTGTGTGAAAGTGCATATATAAATGGCCCCTTGCTGCTTATCGGAAAGAGTAACCTATGTGGCAGCAGCAGGTTTCCTCCAAAGAAATATGTGAGAATGACCATATGTTTGACGTCCAATAGCCAACGATAAAAACCAATGTGCTTGTTAAATAAAACAAACTTTCTTGGAAAGGCCATTATGAGTCACGAGATCAGCTTAATGGGGATGCTCTCTTCGAAGTTCTCATTGAAAGAACATAAATAGCAAACATGCTTATTTTCGCATAAATTTCCACTCTATGTTAAAGCTGCATTAAATTTGCAATACCAAAGCACTTACCCAGATTTGATCCCACGTACCTCACTTAGATGCTGGTGCACTTATTAAGCATGTGGTGCTGTATAGAAGGGAGCTACTAACTCAATTTAATACAATCTGCTACTGATAGAGTCTATGGTGATAAGAATTTCGATGTGCATAACACAATTAATTTGTCGTGGTTTCACTTCAAATATCTCCAAATTTAGCCCTTTGAATATATATATATATATTTCTTTTTTAGGTAAATATGTTTATTCTGCTGAATAAGTCTTTTGTCAGTGCTGACGCACTTGTCTTCCAGCCATTTTTCAATTCAGCGTTATTTACACAAAAGGTATATAGAATAAGGTGTACAATACCTGTTGAATACACAATTTGCACCATGTAACACAATGAAATTCTGAAACCCAAAAGTTCCATTACAATATGGTACATAAGTGTCATATCACTAGATCAATATTAGTCAGATCAATGTGAGTATTTACATAGTATTTAGAATGTAAGCAGAAGTTATCTTCTGTATTCAGTTGGTAAACTTGTAGTAAGTTTCAATGTTCAGTTGGAGTTAGGCAAGTGGTATATAAATGTTGGTTTGTTAGGAAAATTCTAGTGTAACTCTAATGTAGTTAGTTATGTGAGTTTATGAATTATGTTGTTGGGGTGGGGTTGTTAATAATACACTGGACCAGCTGTGACCAGTGAAGCAGTGGGACCAATCCCAGTGCATTTAGGTCTTAAATTTTACATTTTTACCTGGACTGTCTCTGTCATCGTATATGGTTGACTGGAGATAACAGAGGAACAGCAACAAATTAAAAAAGTTTCTACATACTAAAGTAAGATAGCTTATAGCAATCAACGTAATATAATTTAGCTTTAAAAAATGGGGGAAACTTCAAAAGTATCGGACTGTGCCTCTTTACGTATGCGATGCATTGTAAGTCCTTTTCCTTTTCTTCTTCTAGACCAGACAGGATGGCCGAATGAGTTGAGCGTCCGTCTCCCTCTTTCGTAGAAGGTACGATTCGAACCCTGGTTGAGTCAAACCAATGTCTTCAATAATAATCGTTGTTGCTTCCTAGCCAGGCACTCGGAATTATTACCATAGGGCAAGGACTGGTTGGCTCAGTATCAGGATAATGTGACTAAGTGGGCTATTGGGTCAGGGTGCTGGTGGCCTGGTCTCCCAGTGGGGCAGTACTATAAAGTCACCATGAGTGCACACTGTCACAAGTCGGTAGCCGTCATGATATGACCTTAGATGTTGCCAGGACATAAAATTCCAAAAACCAACAAAATATTCTATTTTCATTTGACCCTCCTATTCTCCTCCTCAGTCAATAAGGATGGATATTGAACTTCACAAGAAATTATCTGCATGAAGGCCCTGTCACATTATGGCGTACGGCGGGAGCGTATTGAAAACCTGTGTCGAAAATGGGAAAAAGCTGCGCGTGCCGGCCTATCATTACCTTTGGTGACCTATCGGGTGTTTTTGAGCGTATGCGTAACCTATGAGGAACGTACGAGGAGCGTATGAGGAGCGTATGAGAGCGTACTGTGACATTTTTTGACGGTTTTGATTGGCATATGGAACCTATGCGTAGCGTATGCATAGCATAAGCTTAGCATATGCGTAGCGTATGCATAGCATATGCATAGCGTATAAGCGTATGAGTAGCATTTGAGTCAAGATCGATGTCAAGACCTATGGCATACACTTGGAATATGCTGTGCATATGCTGTGCATATGCTGTGCATACGCTAGGAGTAGGCTCCCATACGTACCTCGTAGGTTATGCGTACGCTACATATGCTAGAGATACGCCGGTGACGCAAGTTGAGCGTATGTGTAACCTACGCCGGCACACCCCTAGCATACGAGGAGCGTACACCAGCATACGAGGAGCATACACTGGCGTATGAGTAGCGTATGAGTAGCGTATGAACCATACGCTCCCATAGGTCAAGATTTTTTTAGCATGCACAAACAAATTTGGACGGACGGACGGGAGAAAGCGTATGGCGGCGTACAATGGCATAGGCCGGCATAGGCCGGCACATGACGGCCTATGCGTAGTGTATGCATAGCGTATGCATAGCGTATGCGTAGCATATGCATAGCGTATGCATAGCGTATGGTGGCATATGGCGGCGTATGCCAACGTATATGACGTAACGCGCCTACGCTGCCGTACGCTCCTGCAAAAAACCCTAATGTGACAGCCCCTTTAGCAAGACGGGCGGGAAGGGGGGCATCCCGTTTGAAATTAATTATCCCTACAGAAACTCTTTGTCTATTCACAATTTTAAATTGAGTTTCGAATGTGGGTCACCGTGTTGCAAATCAAATATGTTTTGAATGTTAAACTAATTGAGTGCCATTAATTCCCCACTAATCTACACGGCGCTATTGTTTCAGGGTCGACGGACGTGGTCGCCCAATCGGTAGAGCGCAGGCTTCCCAAAAGTTTGTTTTATTGAACGATGCCTTTAGAGCACATTGATTTTTATAATCAGCTATTGGAAGTCAAACATATGGTCATTCTGACATATTTCTTTGGAGGAAACCCACTGCGCCCATATAGGCTACTCTTTCCGATAAGCAGCAAGGGGTCTTTTATATGCACTTTGCGCAGGCTTCCCCCGCGGAAGGTAGGGAGTTCGAAAACCCGGCCGAGTCAAATCAATGACTTATAAAATTTACACTTGTCGCTACCTAGCCTGGCGCTCGGCATTTCTAGGAGTGGGCAAGGACTTGTTTGCTCAGCATCAAGATAATGTGACTGAGTCGGATAATGGGTCCAGGTCCCAGCGGCCCGATCTCCTAGCGGGGCCACACTGTAAAGTCGTCATGAGTGCGCACTGCCTCAAGTCGGGACCCATCCTGATATGACCGCAGTTATTGCAAGGACGTAACACCCCAACAAACAGACTGTTTTACGGTCGGTCTAGAGTGTTCTGTTTTTATCCTTAAAAGGACAACATCTTTTAAAAATAGGCCTTAATTCTGGCGTAATCTTTCACATTACTAAAAAAGGTAGAACAAAGTAAATCGACCCTAAAGCCTTCTGTATTGCCTTTTAGATTGGGTTTAGTGATTATAATATAATAGAAGAATACCACTACTACCCTCCTCTATCACCACCCTCCTCTTCCTGATTTGTAAGAAGGGAAAGCATTTCATCGAATCAAAATCCTTTAAAATTCGAATTTTGCTCGGGGGTTCTGGTCGAAGCGCGAAGAACAAAGGAATGCTCAGGGATGTTTAAGAAGGGACGCTACAATAGGCCCTCAGCGGATATTCAGGATTGAGGAGTTATGAAATTGGAATCGAATGGAAATTGGAAACCATCGATGTCCAAATATGACTTGTTAGTACCAGTCAACACTCAGGAACTTGCACATAGATTAAAGGTCCAGTCACATATCTGTTAGTAGATGTAGTTGAACATAGTTGAATGTAGTTGAACGTAGTTGAACATATTGGAGAAGTATGGATGCCAGTACATTCAACTACATTCAACTATGTTAAACTACGTTAAGCTACGTTAAACTACGTTCAACTACGTTCATCTACGTTCAACCACGCTCAACTACATTCAACTATGTTAGCCTCCACTACGTTCAATTCTATCAACTAACGTGTATATGACCAGGCCTTAAGGCTACAATAGGAAATAGGAACAACATACAATAGGTTGGCATTTTATTAAAGCTGCATGGTCCGATGAAAACATCAAATTTTCAAAACCAAAACAATTACCTAGATTTGATTCTACATCTCTAACTTAGATACTGGTAGACTTATTAAACATTTGTCATCACATAAGAGAATACTGATTCAATTTACTAGAACATATTACTGCAGAAGCCTATAGTGTTATAGTTTGGGCAATCTTGCCAACATTAATTCAGCACATGTGCACCTCAAATATCTAAAAGATTAGCTGCATAGAATCAAAGTTACTTCAAACTGAAGTAAGGTAGATTATAATGATCAACCTTAATATGCTCACATTATTTTAGATTAATGTATTTTTTCTTTTAAAGGATTAACTTTGGATTTTCTGCCATACTTAGTTAGGTAAATATATTGATTGATCGTTATAATTTACTTTACTTTAGATTGATGTACCCTTTCCTTTAAAACATTAATTAGGCTTGGAAATGTTAGAAGTAAAAAAACAAACAAAAACACATGTTTTTAGGTATACCGAAAAAGTACACTGCATTGACTTCGGCAGAGATATTTTTTTCTTCTTTCAGGTGAACATTTTTATTCATGTGAATAATTCGTTTTTCAGCGCCGAGGAACATGTCTTCGAACCATGCTTAACTTCAGTAATTTAAAATTAAATTGACTTAATATTCCTTCCTTCTATTCAGTAATATACTAATAAATGAGTAATGAGTGCATTGCTTAACAAATTTGATATCTTTGATCAATTCCAGATAGATGCCTTTGTTTCGAAAATGTGACGTTTCCATCGGAATATGCAGCTTTTAACTGGAACAACCGGATGTCCATTCTTAACCAGAAGAATAGAATCTTCTTCGCGCATACGCACTCAATTTCAGATCGATACTTTGGCTTCGAAAATGTGACGCTTTCATCAGAATATGCAGCTTTATACAAATTTGGAACAACCGGGTGTCCATTCTTAGCAGGAAAAATAACATCTTCTTTGCGGATGCGCACTCACCTTCTGCACACGAGCACCATGGCGAGCATAGCCGTCCCCAGCACGATGCCTAGAATCACTCCAATGGCGACAGATATCAGCAGGCCTGAATCGCGACGACAGAGGAAGACACAGACAAAAAAAAAGATTATTAAATAAATAAAGACAAAAATATAGAACAAAAGTCAAATTTAAAAAAAATGAAATAGACAAACTCTTAGAATTAACATGCTCCTCTTTTCATCACACAATATTTTCTCTGAAGCCACGCCGATGATTGGCTTAAATGAAGCCTAATTTGCATTCATTCGCGGCCATTGCTCTTTATTAGGGCCTGCGGGGGACAATTAAGCAGCGTTTTGCATCTAGATGAACACTCCCCCGACTCGACCGCCGAGCAGCGCCGAGCGTCCCGCAAAAAGTTGGAATAGATCAGCAGCCAGCGCTCCAGTGTCCGCTTTTTGTCCAACCCACCCACCCTACCTACTTCCCCACGCGTCTATTCCACCCCATTCCATTACACTCCGCCACCACCACCACCCACTTCCTGCACCACTACTACCCATCTCTATCACCACCACCCTCCTCTACTACCACCCACTTCCTGCACCACTACTACCCTCCTCTATCACCACCACCCTCCTCTACAACCACCACCCTCCTGCACCACTACTACCCTCCTCTATCACCACCACCCTTCTCTACAACCACCACCCTCCTGCACCACTACTACCCTCCTCTATCACCACCCGACTCTATCACCACCCTCCTCTACCACCACCCTCCTGTACCACTACTACCCTCCTATATAACCACCACCCACCTCTACCACCACCACCCTCTATCTCCACCACCCTCCTCTACCACCAGCCTCCTCTTTCATCACCACCTTTCTCTATCACGCCCTCCTCTACCACTATCACCCTCCCCTACCACCACCCTTCCCTACCACCACCCTCCTCTACCACCACCCTCCTCTACCACCACCCTCCTCTATCACCACCACCCTTCCCTACCACCACCACCCTCCTCTACCACCACCATCCACCACCACCCTCCTCTGCCACTACCACCACCCACCACCACCCTCCTCTACCACCACCCTCCTCTACCAGCACCACCCTCCTCTACCCCACCACCCACCACCACCGTCCTCTACCCCACCACCCACCACCACCCTCCTCTACCACCACCATCCTCCTCTACCACCACCACCCTCCTCCACCCCCACGACCACCTCACCACTGTGTTTTTACAGGCATGATTGGCGAAGTACTTTGCTTTTGGGGGTAGTCATGATGGGAGGGCCGTTAGTGGAAAGCGTGCACACACTCCACACACACCCACACACCCACACAAAAAGTAAATAAATAGCGCGCCATCGGGGATAACATGGAAATGTTGATATTTATGCAGTTGCTTAGAGTGGTAAAACATGGCGGCGTGCGACGCAAATTAATAGGACCGGCTTAGGGGGATCGATCTGGAACCGGTAGAGTATAAGGGGTATTTGAGGGTGGGGGTAGGTTCGGCATCAGCGGGTAACAGCGTAATGGCGGGTAGAGTGGTTGGTGTTCAGGAGCTATGGTAATGCAGGGTGGGTGTGTAGGCGGGAGAAAATTCGCCATAAAGTTAAGATTCCATATACGCAGTATGCAGTATGTGGCATGCGAATGTGAATGCGCATGTGAATGCAAATGCGAATGTGAATGCGAATGCGAATGTGAATGTGAATGGGTATGTGCATTCATACCGATCGGTCCATCGAGCGATCCACTTTGCCATGCATGCATTCACATTTGCCTTCACATTCGCACCCGGACATATATCTATGGAAGCGCCTCCATGCATTTACAAGCTTTGCCATATGTGGTATGCAGTATGCGAATGCGACAAAAAATGAAAAAGCATGTAAATGCAGTGTGGTGCTTCCATATGCATGGATGCGAATGCGAATGCGAATGCAAATGTGAATACGAATGCGAATGTGAATGTGAAACTGAATGCGGCAAGTGGATCGCTCCATGGATCGATTGGTGCGAATGCAAATGGTGCTCCATTTTCCATAAAGCAAACAGGATCTTTGACTTTCGTTCACAAATTTGGAGCAAGAAAGACAGAAAATGCCATGGGTATTGCTGCATGTCATGTACGCATTCGCATGCCACATACCTACTGTGTATATATATATATATATATATATGGAATCTTAGCTTGAGGGTAATGGTGGGTAGAGTAGTGTTCAGTAGCTATGGTAATGAATGGTATAAGTTAGAGACCAATTGCCGGTATAGACAGCAATGGTCGGTAATGAAAACGGGGTTCTTCGTCTTACACAGCACCATAATTGATCTGAGTATTGAGCAGCCAGACTGAGGATTTGGTTGGTTGGTTGTTGGAGTTTTGCGGTATGGCAACATCGAAGGTCATATCAGGACAGGTATCGACTTGTGACAATGCACACTTATGGGACCTTTATAGTGCTGCTCCACTGGGAAAACAGGCCACCACCAGCATGATCCAACATCCCACTCAAGTCACATTATCCTGACACTGAGCGAACCAGTCCTTGCCCTATCCTATTAATGCCAAGTGCCATGCTAGGAAGCGGCAAGTGTCAATTTGACTCAACCGGGAAGCGAACTCCTGACCTTCCGCACGCGAGACCCGCGCTCTACCGATTAGGCCAGCGCACCCAGTGCAATGTTCGGTAATGAAGAAAGGGCTCTTATACCATAAAGCACCATAATTGATCTGAGCATTGAGCACCTTGACAGCTAGACTGAGGATGAATGTATATTATAATTGGAAGGCGGGGCACAATACTTTCTTAGGAATCGAGTCTAGGCAGGCTATACTTATTTAATGGATTTGAGGGTGTGGGTGTGGATGTGGGTGCGGGTGTGGGTGGGTGGTAAGACTGTCTCACTGTAAAAGGCATTTTAAACTCAAGTTGGATTGATTAGCTATCTGTAAGGATTCTTTATTCACAGCCAATACAATACACCGATGTGGACGACTGTGCTTTTGAAACCCCACCCACATGTTAACAAATAATAATTAAATTTTGTTGTTGACATGTGACCTCTTTTAGTTCATTCCCCAATAATTAATTATTTCATTTAGTATGTGATTGCCGACCCACCGCCGATCGACTGGGATCAATTCAAATGATCGTCCATTGTTCCAGACTCAAAGGCCCTCCCAGTTGGAGGGAGAACTATGCAGATTGGTGGGATCTGATGAAGCTCGCCTCACAGTGGGCGATAATTCAAACTGTATACTGTGTTAACACACGGATAGGCGAACGGCTTAAGTGCCCACTTCCCATTTTTGGTAGGTCGTGGTATTTGAACCGGCGAGTTCAAACCCTGGCTGAGTCAAATCAATGAGTCATATCTCCAGATAGATGGCCACATGAGTTGAGTAACCACCTCCCATTTTGGCAGGTCGTGGGGTTCGAAACCTTTAAACTCTGCTCGAGTCAAACCAATGATTTAAAAATTGATACTTGTCACTACCTAGCCTGGTGTTTGGGATTACTAGGATAGGTCAAAGAGCAGTGGAATGAGGAAGACCAATTGTCCACGATTGAAATTTTCCCAGCTTAATCAACTAATATACAAATAAAATAATAATTGACAAAACTTCGGACGATGAATTAAGGTTTTTCTAGTTTCAGGAGAATGGTAAAGCAGGATAGTATACCAAATCGTCGATATCACATATCGGACGCGGTGGCCGAATCGGTAGAGCGCAGGCTACCCGTGCAAAAGGTCGGGAGTTCGATTCCCAGTCGAGTCAAACCGATAAGTTATAAAATTGATATGTGTTGCTACCTAGCCTGGCACTTGGCATTAATAGGATAGACCAATGCCAGGATAATGTGACTGTGTGGGATATCGGGTCATGATCCCAGCGGCCTGTTCTCCCAGTGGGACAGCACTATAACGTCACCATGAGTGCACACTGTCACAAGTCAGTGCCCGCCCTGATATGACCTCAGATGTGGCTGGGATGTAACACAACAAACAAACAAACAAACAAATCATCGATATCACCCCTATTTTCCGATACTCTCTCCCTATCTGACAATTATAAATCGACGGGGGAATTCGTAAGGACCATTTCACTGGATTTGAAGTCAAATTACCATGTAGTGTCAGACGAGCTTAAGATTAGTGACAGAATCGTTGTCCTAAAGCGTCGTGGTTGTGGTGGGTGGTGATTGAGTGGGTTTTTTTCTTCAGTCGGGTAATGTCATTGTCAGAAGGCGATTGGTAGTCTGAATAATGTAGTGGTAGATGGATGCTTGGCTGACGGAGGAACATGGGATTTGCAGAGCTGGTGAGATTTACAGAGCGCGTCGTTTTAGTGAATGCATTTAATTCACGAGGATAACAGGCGGTATGATGTATTATAGCTTGACAGGCCAGATCACATCATCTATTCAGTGTGTGTGTGTGGCGCTACTTGTTTGCTGTGTTTATTTTCGAATTAATACATGACCGGATTCTGATAATGTTGTTAGTAATACATGTAAGTTAAGCCCCTGCCACACCTCGCTGCATTGAGCAACAGACAGAATTGTCTAGTTTTGTGGTGTTCGGGCATGATAAGTATCAAAATGTATTAAAATGTGTCAAAATGTTGCGATATCGGGTCAAAGGCCACTGGACGAATGGACATGAAACGGACATGAAACAGACATGAATGGATAGCCAATGGACGGTAAGCGGGTGAAACAGACTCAAACCGGACAAGAACCATAGATGTCAATCCGGTGGCATCTGTTCCAAGTTTTGTGCATGTTCAAAACTTGTAACGGATCAGGCCGGGTATCAATGGATATCAACGAATATGCAATGGATATGAAACAGGCACAAACCGGACTTTGCCGGATATCAACAAACTTTGTTCGGTTTCTTTCCATTTCCTCAATCTGGCGAGGTGTGACAGGGGCTTTAAGGGCATTGCTAGAGAGCAATAACTGCGAGTTCTGGACCATAACTCCATATTTCGGAACCGTGTTTTTTTTTATATATTAAAGTTGTATAGTTCGATTAAAGTATAACATTTTCGAAATAAAAGCATTTACCTAGCTTTGATCCGATATATTGTTTGCGGTTCGGGGGTCGGTGGGGGAGGGGGTAAATGAATATTATTCATATATATATATATATATATAGATATATATATATATATATATATTTTGTCAGTGCCAAAGCACTGGTCTTCAGACCGCAAGTGTTACGGTATATATAGGTATTTACACAAATATTTGATGTGGTTTACATAGTAAATTGAAGTGTGGATATTTATCCTGATACTGAACAAACCAATTCTTTCTCTATCCTATTACTAGCAATGTTGTTGTTGGTTGTTGTTTTACGTCCTAGTAACATCTAAGGTCGTATAAGGATGGATGCTGACTTGTGACAGTGCACACTCATGGCGAGACTTATGGTGACTTTATAGTGCTGTTCCACTGGGAAACCAGGCCGCCCTCATCATGACCCCCCATATCCCAGACAGTCACATTATCCTGATACTGTGCTAACCAGCCCATACCCGATCCCAGTAATGTCAAACACCAAGCTAGGTTGGAACAAATACAAATATTATAAGTCTGACTCGACCGGGAATCAAACTCCCCTGTGCTCTATCGCGTTCGGTAATAGCGAAGTACACCAAGCGATCAATTTTGTATGTCAGTAATTTGACTCGGCGAGGGTTCGAACCCGCGTTGGAAGCAAGCAAGCCAGTCGGCGCTCTGACCGAAACGGCCAACTAGTAGGAGTACCATTTGTAACAACAGTGGTATATTTAAAGGTATAACACGTATTTACTTACCGTACGGGAAGCCGCCTCCATCAGACCACGTGTGTCCCAGCGTCCACCCATGGGAACCTAGGGGTTAATACAGATGTCAACATTATAAGCAGTTTGTTACACTGTGCCCTCATGCCACACAGAATGGATAATCATGGTCTAGACAACATCAACAACCTTATCTGACATAACAGAACCCTGGCACAACCCTCCCCGCAATAACCTACATCACCCCCCACACCCGCACTATTCCAAACTAGCCCCCAATACCTGCAATACCTCCACTATCCCCCCACTACCCCCCACAACTCTACTACCCCACTACCCCCCTACTATCCCACTACCCATCGATACCCCTGCTAGTGAACACTACCCCCATTACCACCCACTACCCTATTCTATCCCCCACTACCACACTACCCACGCTACCTCATACTACCCGCACTACCTCATACGACACCCACTAACCCACTACCTCATACTACCCACACTACCACACTACCCACCCTACCACCCTACCCATACTACCTCATAATACACCCACTACCACACTACCCACACTACCTCATGCTACCCACACTACCTCATACTACCCACACTACCACACTACCTACACTACATCATACTACACCCACTACCACACTACTCACACTACCTCATACTACCCACACTACCACACTACCTCATACTACCCACATTACCCCATAACCACACTACCCACACTACATCATACTACCCACACTATCCCATACTACACCCACTACCACACTACCCACACTACCTCATACTACCCACACTACCTCATGCTACCCACACTACCACTCTACCTCATACTACCCACACCTCCACACTACCCACACTACCTCATACTACCCACCCTACCTCATACTACCCACACTACCACACTACGTCATACTACCCACACTAACACACTACCCACACTACCTCATACTACCCACACTGCCCCATACTATAACCCACTACCCCACTACCCACATTACCTCATACTACCCACACTACCCACACTACCTCATACTACACCCACTGCCCCATACTACGCCTACTACCCCCTACTCTCCCTACTAGTCCCCACTAACCCCCCACCCCCACAGCCACCTCTCCTCGACCCGCAACCATTTACTTCCACTAGCCCTCACTCACTCAACCTTACTCTGACAGTGTGACCCCCATCCCTCCAGGTTCACCATAACTGACACCACGCCCACTAACCCTCCCTCCTTCCTGACACCATAACAACCCCATCACCCCCACCCACCTCACCTACCCCGCCCACCTCCAAACACACACACGCGAACCTTGCCCTCAGAGAGCTGCTGGTAACCTCTGCATGCACGGCCCATTTACAGCCGGGGCTCCTCCTTGTCGACATGCCCTTCCTGATGAAGGTGTTTGTCGGGACAGGAGGTGTCACACACGGCCTGGTCGTGGTACAGCTCAAGCTGACAGCGCAGGGTCGGGGCAAGAAGCTGTACGTGGAACCCCCCCCCCCCCCCCACACACACACATCCACAGCCCCACACTCCCACACTTCCGCACCCCTCACCCCTGCCCCATCCCCACCCACCTCTCACCCCTATTCCAGTACACGTGCCCCCAACTGCCACTCATTCTCCTGTCACGACACTCACAGTCCTGAGAGTGAGAGTTACAACAACCTCCTGCCCGCCACGCCCCGCCACGCCCCGCCACGCCTCGACCCGCCCAGCTACACCCCCACGCCCCGCCCCGACCCACCCAACCCCGCCCCGTCCCATCCCTCCCCGTCCCGTCCCGCCCCGCCCCGCCCCGAATCGCCCCGCCCCGCCCCACCCAACTCCGCCCCGTCCCGTCCATCCCCGCCCCGCCCCGCCCCGCCCCGCCCCGCCCCGCCACGCCCCGCCCCACCCCACCCCGCCCTTCCCCATTCTGCCGCAGCCATCCTCCATACCGCCCCGTCGCACCTCGCACCGCTTCATCTCACCCCTCTCACCCCGCCCCATCCTGCCCCTCCCCTCCCTGCCCCTCCCTACCCCGCGCTGACCCACTCAGCTCGCCCCTCCCTTTCCGGTTCAGCACCCGCCCCTCCCTGCCCCTCCCTGTCCCGCATTGCCCCACCCCACCCTCTTCCCTCTCTTCTCAAGCCCTACTTTTAACCTCATACAGTCACCATAATACACACACACACCACACACTCACACACACACGCTCACCCTCCACTCACATACCCACACTCAACACACATTCACTCACCCACACCCACCCGCACCACACACACTCGCAAACACTGACATCCCCCACCCACCCACCCACACACACCCACACACACACACAGACCCCGACCCCGACGCATGACGGGGAGGGCTCTTGTTGGGGTGGCCGGATGTTGCCCTGCCAGACCCGAGCGTGCACTTGCTCACGTGTCATGGCCGCTGACCGACAGTTCCCTTTGGCGCAGGCGCATTACGGCTTCCGGACGCGGGCCGGGCCGGCCGCAGCTCCCGGGAGAACCAATTACGGCGCGCCTTAAAGACCCGACTGAGGCATGGCCCGGGTCGGGGCAGTAATAAGCTAGTCGGGGGGCCGACCCCGGGCGATGACAAGTTCAACTTGATCATGGACGGACGCGCTCCTCCCGTAAATCATTCACTCCGCCCCTGCTGTAACCCGCGCCGAACTCAGGCCCTGATTTAGGAGCGCTTTAGTCATGAAGGCAGGAAGGGGGAGAAGGGAGGAGGGAGGAGGGAGCTGGGAGGAGGGGCTCCCTCAATTGAGATCTCAGAGGATACCGAGGGGGTCTGGGGCGAGGGGGAGGATTGGAGAGGAGGAGGACTCACTCAATTGAGATCTCAGGGATGCAGAAACGGTCTATGGGAAGGGGGTAGGGGTAGGTGTAGGGGGAGGGGCTCCCCCAATTGAGATATCAGGGGCTGCAGCGGGGGGTCTAGGGGGAGGCGGGGAGGAGGGGGAGAGAGCAGGGATGAGGGGGGGAGGAGGGGCTCCCCCAATTGAGATATCAAGGGATGCGGGGCTAGGGGGAGGCGATGGAGGGGGAGGAGGGGTGGGGAGGAGAGGCCCCCCCAATTGAGATCTCAGGGGATGCAGTGGGGGTCTAGGGGGAGGGGGGGTGGGGAGGAGGGGGGAGGAGCGGCTGGGTGGGGGACGGAGGAGGGGCTCCCCCAATTGAGATCTCACGTGATCCAGCTGGGGGCTAGCGGGAGGGGCGAGGAAGGGGAGGGGGAGCGGGGAGGGGAGGGAGGAGGGCGGGGGAGGAGGGAGGAGGGAGGAGGGAGGAGGGTGGAGGGGGAGGGGCTCCCATATTGAGATCTCAGGGAATGCAACGGGGGTCTAGGGGGAGGGGGGAGAGGGGAAGGAGGAGGGGGCTCCCCCAATTGAGATCTCCGGGGCTGCAGTGGGGGTCTAGGAGAATTGGGGGGGAGGGTCTCCCTCAATTGAGCTGTCTGTTTGTTTTATGGAGTTTTACGTCCTGGCAACATCTAGAGTCATATACAAACTGGTATTGACTTGTGACAATGTGCACTCATGGCGACTTTATAGTGCTTCCCCACTGGGATACCAGGCCACCACCATGACCTAATAACCCACTCAGTAATATTATCCTTACACTGCGCCAACCTGTCTTTGTCCTATCCTAATAATGCCGAGCGCCTGGCTAGGAAGCGATAAGTAGCAATTGCTATGTCATTGGTTTGATGCGACCAGGGTTCGAATACGTGGATTCGAATCCACCCGATCTACCATAACGGGAAATGGATGCTCACCTCATTCGGCTATCCCGTCTGGTCCCTTTCACTTGAAATCTCTGAATCCAGTCTGGTCACTAGATGCCAAATACATGTGCGTGTATGAGCGTCATGTCTGTGGAACCACCGGTGAAAACACTGCAAACTCTAGTCGGTTCACCTCCATTTGCGGCAATTATTGTTGTTTCTGGTAGGGGCTAGGGCAGGCCTACTGTATAACAAGTTCGGCGTTCGAGTGGCCTGGTTTCCCGGCGGGGCGGTGTGTGACTGGCGATCCAATATGTGCCTTTCTGTTTAGGGTGATGAATTGGTGGCAACTCCGCCTGGTGTGCAAGCACCTGCTCTGTCATTACAGAGGAGCACTCGTAAAAGGGAGCGCCACCAAGCAACAAAAAATACCCACCCACCCATTGTGTTCTCTGTGGTGGAGTGATTAGAGTGTCTGAATTTCTTCTAGGTCATACTCCTAATCTGACGGTCGGTGGTTCGATTCCCTGTGCCCCCACCTCTGCCAATTTGGATTTCCACCGCAGTGTATAACTTACAGGTCCATCAAAGGCCAGCTGCTCTCATACCATGTCTATGTGGTGTGTGAGGTTAAAAATCCATTGGGTCGGTAAAAGTGTAGGCTCAAACTTTCTAATGGTCAAAACAAGTCTATTCAGACTTATCCATGATAGGCAGTATACATATTTAAGAAAAAAACAACAACAAAAAACCCCCCAAAAAAAACAAAAAACGCCAAGGCGGGGTGATGCTTTTTCTGTTCGCAGCGCTTTCAAATACACAACCCATGTTGAAATGCTACCCCACATCTGAGGGACCCTTCGTCTATTGAGGCTTTCTCATCAGCTCGCCCGCCCATCCACCTACCCCGCCCGCCCACCTACCCCGCCCACCCACCTACTCTACCCACCCACCAACCCCGCCCGCCCACCCAGCCTCCCCGCCCGCCAACCCAGCCTCCCCGCCCACCCACCTTGCCCGTCTGCCCATTACGCGGGTGTTTTTTAATTTACAAAACGCCTATCACACCTAGAGTTTGTAATTGCAGTTCTGGCTACATCTGGCCGCATCTGTTGTTTATATTAATCATATGATTGTTTCATTGGTTCTTTCTAGTAGTAGTAATACTAATAGTATGCCAGGCCGTATTTAGATGAAAGCCCATTCTGCTAGGTGGGCCCCTATATATGTAAAAATATATGTATATGAGCCTGTCTCAAAAGGTGATAACTATTTTTGTGTGTGTCCATTGTAATGATTGACACAAAACAGCACACAAACGGTTACACTGAAAACACAAGGACATTTGCTTCAAATCAATATGTATTCTATTGGGATTATGAAACACCATGTGAAAAACAAATCAGTTTATCCTGAGCAAATGCATCAGCAGATAGTATGTTGATTGTTACAATGGACAAAGTTTTGTCCCATATTGCTTAGCACCTTTTGAGTCAGTTCATATGAATATCAATTTATTTTATTTTTTGGGGTACATTAGTTGATTAAGCAGGGAAAATTTCAATCACGGACAAAATTCATCTTCCTCATTCCAATTCTCGTTTCCCTATCCTAATAATTCCGGGCGCCTGACTAGGAAGCGACAAGTATAAATGCGTAAGTCATTGGTTTGGCACGACCATGGGTTCGAATCCCACGATCTACCAAAACGGGAGACAAACACTCAACTCATTCGGCCATCATGTATCTATGTGTATATGGCGCGTTCGAAATGGCCGGAAGCGCCCCGCTTGGCGCCAAACCGGGGCGAAGGCCGCCCAAAGTTCATGAACGGAATGGTCGGACGGTACGCAGAAATATCATAGCAGAAATGCTCTGAGAATTTCTTTAAATAAATCAGCTGAAGGATACTCTCCGTATTTATGTGCTCTATAATCTATTATGGGAATATAAACAAGCACACTATCACTTATCAGTTCTCTCTATATTAGTTATTACCTACTGTACGACTACTGTCATAGGAGTTAGTTCTTATCTATTGTAGTACTCCATAGAGGTTTAGTTCCTGCCTCCGCCACTAGGGTGCCACCTGTGAGTGGCTCCTGGCCATCCGGATACCAGCTGCGTCTGGTCACTACCACTGCCAGACCCGCTCGGATGGTCAGATTTTATTTTATGCAGATATTATTTTACGCATATATATGCACATATGAATATATGTGCATATATTTATATATGACTATATATGTATATACATATATTATTTATATATATCATCATTGTCATGCTTTCAGTCGCAATGCGACAAAGACTGATATATATATATATATACAGATGAACCTCGATCCAACGGACACCGATGCAACGGATTCCGGATCCAACGGACGCAATCCGCTAGAGTGAATATCTGGTCCGAACGTTTAAAACTCCCGAATGATATCCGTAAGGCTAAGGACAAGCTTAGAAAATATGCTGTAGAGCCCCCGGAAAATGTCATCGCTGCAACAGACAAACGGCTTTAACGGACAACTGCTCCCCCTATTAGTCCGTTGGATCGAGGTTCATCTGTATATATATATGCAGATATATGCATAAATATATATGCATATCCGCACAGGTGAATACATGTGCACATGTATATATGGTATATATTATGTGCATATATCTCTGACGGTATATATATAGATACATAAATTAATGGGTGACGGTAAAAATAGGAGATGTTTTTCCTGGTGTGTGCTACAGCAGGATGACTGCTCCGGAAGGAAAGCCGCGTGTGTGTGAGCGCAGGGGAGAGCAAAGGGGGAAGGGGGGGGGGAGGGAGGGGGCGGAGGGGGGGGGGGCGGGGTGGCCGGATGGTCGACGGGAAGGAAAGAGATAAATCAAAGCAGTCTCCTTCAGCCAAAGTGCGTGCTGGGATCACTAGGCGTCCGCAGTGGTTGTCATCAGCCTTCCCTCCCCGTCATACCTGCCCTACCTGGATGATTCAGTATCGAACCCCACCACCACCCACACTCCCTAGCACACACTCACCTACCTACACACTCACACCACCACCCAGACACCCCACCCCCCACACACAATCACCCACACCATCACCCACCCCCACTCTCCACCCCCACACACGCGTACCTACACACTCACACCACCACCCACACACACCTACCTACACACTAACACCACCACCCACACAGACACAACATCACCCCCACCCTTCACCCCCACACACGCCTACCTACACACTCACACCACCACCCCCACACACACCATCACCCACACCATCACCCACCCACACCCCGTCATCCACACGCAAACGCACACTCCTCTCCACTAGGGGGCAGCACCCCCCCCCCCCGCATCCTCCGGCCCCCATAGCGTGATACCAGCTCATGACGGCCTGGTGTAAAGGGGTAAGCGAGGATCAATTGCCCGAGGCAGACAGGTAGGTGTAAAAAAAGAGGGGTGGGGGGGGTATGAGGGGGTGGACGCACAGGACGCACAGACGCCGGATCTGAGGCATGAGTCCGGCCCGGCACGCATGCGCGCGACCCCTGACCGGCGCATGCGCCGTGGCCTCAAGGTCGACGCGACGCACACGTCCTTGTGCCGGTGCCCGCGTGTGTGATGAATCTGCTGCTGCGCGTGCGTGTGTTTAAGTTTGTGTTTGTGGGTGTGTGGGTGTGTGGGTGTGTTGGTGTGTGGGTGTGTGGGTGTGTGGGTGTGTGGGTGTGTGGGTATGTGGGTGTGTGGGTGTGTGGGTGTGTGGGTGTGTGGGTGTGTTGCGCCTCGGTGCGGCTGCGCATGGCAAAGGTACGCCACAGAGAAGAGGGCGTGACTCACACCGTCACTCACCCCGTCACTCACTCACTCACTCACTCACTCACTCACTCACTCACTCACTCACCCACTCACTAACCCACTCGCCTACTCAGTCAGCCACTCACTCACTCACTGGTTGACAATTTATGCATTAGACGGAATGGCCTAATGAGTTGAGCGTTCATCTTCCGTTTTGGTAAATCGTGGGTTCGAACCCTGGTCGAGTCAAACCAATGAATTAAACAATTACACTTGTCGCTTCCGGGTGGTAGGTCAGACGCTCAACATTTCTAGGATCGGGCAATGACTGGTTGGCTCCATTTCAGGATAATAATATGACTTAATGGGATCTCAGGTCATGGTGCTGGCGGCCTGGTCTCCTAGTCCCAGTGGGGCAACTCTATAACGTCGCCATGAGTGCGCACTCTCACAAATCGGTATCCGTCCTGATATGAACTTACATGTTGCTAGGACATACAACTCCAGCAACCGACCAATCGTATGGGACTAGCACCGTTCTGTGCGTAGGAAGTGCCCGCATCTATCAGCACAAATAGAACTGTCACAAGTCGGTACCAGTCCTGATAATGACCTTAGATGTTGCCAGGACGTAAAACTCCAACACCCAACCACCGCACCCCCTACTCACCCATCTACTCACCCACTCACTCACCCACCCACTCACCCACCCACTCGCCCCTCACTCACTCACCTACCCACTTACACATTCACTCATCCACTCACTCACCCACTCACCCACCCACTCACTCACCAACCCACTACCTCACCTACCTACTCACCCACCCACCCACTCACTCTCCCACCTACTCACTCACCCACTCAATCACCCACCCACTCACTCACCCACCTACTCACTCACTCATCCACTCACTCCATCACTCACTCAGCCAATCACTCTCCCACCCACTCACTCACCCACCTACCCACTCACTCACCCACACACTCACCCACCTACTTACTCACTCATCCATTCACTCCCTCACTCACTCACTCATCCACTCACTCACCCAGATCCATCACTCACTCACCCACTCACTCTCCCACCCACTCACTCTCCCACCCACTCACTCACCCACCTACCCACTCACTCACCCACACACTCACCCACCTACTTACTCACTCATCCATTCACTCCCTCACTCACTCACTCACTCACTCGCCCACTCACTCACCCACCCACTCACTCACCCACCTACTCACTCACCCACCCGGTCACCCACCCACCTACTCATTCACACACCCACTCACTCACCCACCTACTCACTCACTGACCCACTCACTCACCCACTCGCTCACCTACTCACTCACTCTCCCACTCACTGCTTGACAACTTATGCACAGCCGGCGCCCATTGTACCAAGGGATAGATAGATAATGAAGCGGGCAACCTTTAACGACGCTGCCCTTCGCCACAATGAGAAAAGGTAATCGCCATAAACAGATGTGCAATTAAAGATCTACACGCCATTGTCATGTTGCACAATTTACAGCGAGGTTTTTTGTTATATTCATTAAACAAAAAATGTTTGAATGAAAAGCGACTCAGCCCCACACAGACTCCACCCCCACCCCGCCACCATCACACATCCTCCCTTCTACCCTCCCCCACCCCTCCACCATCACACATCCTCCCTTCTACCCTCCCCCAACCCTCCACCATCACACATCCTCCCTTCTACCCTCCCCCAACCCTCCACCATCACACATCCTCCATTCTACCCTCCCCCACCCCGCCACCATCACACATCCTCCCCTCTACCCTCCTCCACCCCTCCACCATCACACATCCTCCCCTCTACCCTCCCCCACCCCGCCACCATCACACATCCTCCCTTCTACCCTCCCCCACCCCTCCACCATCACACATCCTCCCTTCTACCCTCCCCCACCCCGCCACCATCACACATCCTCCCCTCTACCCTCCCCCACCCCTTCACCATCACACATTCTCCCCTCTACCCTCCCCCACCCCTCCACCATCACACATCCTCCCGTCTACCCTCCCCCTCCCCACCACCATCACACATCCTCCCCTCTACCCTCCCCCACCCCGCCACCATCACACATCCTCCACTCTACCCTCCTCCACCCCGCCACCATCACACATCCTCCATTCTACCCTCCCTCCACCCCGCCACCATCACACATCCTCCTCTCTACCCTCCCCCACCCCACCACCATCACAGATCCTCCCTTCTACCCTCCCCCACCCCTTCACCATCACACATCCTCTCCTCTACCCTCCCCCACCCCGCCACCATCACACATCCTCCCCTCTAGCCTCCCCCACCCCTCCACCATCACACATCCTCCCTTCTACCCTCCCCCACCCCGCCACCATCACACATCCTCCCTTCTACCCTCCCCCACCCCGCAACATCACACATCCTCCCATCTACCCTCCCCCACCGCTCCACCATCACACATCCTCCCCTCTACCCTCCCCCACCCCGCCACCATCAGACATCCTCCCCTCTACCCTCCCCCAACCCTCCACCATCACACATCCTCTCTCTACCCTACCCCCAACCCTCCACCATCACACATCCTCCCCTCTACCCTCCCCCCCCACCACCATCACACATCCTCCCCTGTACCCTCCCCCACCCTTCCACCATGACACATCCTCCCCTCTACCCTCCCCCACCCCGCCACCATCACACATCCTCCCCTCTACCCTCCCCCACCCCTCCACCATCACACATCCTCCCCTCTACCCTCCCCCACCCCGCCACCATCACACATCCTCCCTTCTACCCTCCCCCACCCCTCCACCATCACACATCCTCCCTTCTACCCTCCTCCACCCCACCACCATCACACATCCTCCCCTCTACCCTCCCCCACCCCTTCACCATTACACATTCTCCCCTCTACCCTCCCCCACCCCTCTACCATCACACATCCTCCCGTCTACCCTCCCCCACCCCTTCACCATCACACATCCTCTCCTCTACCCTCCCCCACCCCGCCACCATCACACATCCTCCCCTCTACCCTCCCCCACCCCTCCACCATCACACATCCTCCTGTTCTACCCTCCCCCACCCCGCCACTATCACACATCCTCCCTTCTACCCTCCCCCACCCCGCAACATCACACATCCTCCCATCTACCCTCCCCCACCGCTCCACCATCACACATCCTCCCCTCTACTCTCCCCCACCCCGCCACCATCAGACATCCTCCCCTCTACCCTCCCCCAACCCTTCACCATCACACATGCTCTCCTCTACCCTCCCCCAACCCTCCACCATCACACATCCTCCCCTCTACCCTCCCCCCACCACCATCACATATCCTCCCCTGTACCCTCCCCCACCCTTCCACCATCACACATCCTCCCCTCTACCCTCCCCCACCCCGCCACCATCACACATCCTCCCCTCTACTCTCCCCCAACCCTCCACCATGACACATCCTCCCCTCTAGCCTCCCCCACCCCTTCACCATCACAAATCCTCCCCTCTACCCTCCCCCACCCCTCCACCATCACACCTCCTCTCCTCTACCCTCCCCCACCCCTCCACCATCACACATCCTCCTCTGTACCCTCCCCCACCCCGCCACCATCACACATCCTCCCTTCTACCCTCCCTCAACCCTCCACCATCACACATCCTCCTCTCTAACCCTCCCCCACCCCTCCACCATCACACATCCTCTCCTATACCCTCCCCCACCCCTCCACCATCACACATCCTCCCCTCTACCCTCCCCCACCCCACCACCATCACACATCCTCCCTTCTACCCTCCCCCACCCCGCAACATCAACACATCCTCCCATCTACCCTCCACCACCGCTCCACCATCACACATCCTCCCCTCTACCCTCCCCCACCCCGCCACCATCAGACATCCTCCCCTCTACCCTCCCCCAACCCTCCACCATCACACATCCTCTCCTCTACCCTCCCCCAACCCTCCACCATCACACATCCTCCCCTCTACCCTCCCCCCCACCACCATCACATATCCTCCCCTCTACCCTCCCCCACCCATCCACCATCACACATCCTCCCCTCTACCCTCCCCCACCCCGCCACCATCACACATCCTCCCCTCTACTCTCCCCCAACCCTCCACCATCACACATCCTCCCCTCTACCCTCCCCCACCCCTTCACCATCACACATCCTCCCCTCTACCCTCTCCCACCCCTCCACCATCACACATCCTCTCCTCTACCCTCCCCCACCCCTCCACCATCACACATCCTCCCCTGTACCCTCCCCCACCCCGCCACCATCACACATCCTCCCTTCTACCCTCCCCCAACCCTCCACCATCACACATCCTCCCCTCTACCCTCCCCCACCCCTTCACCATCACACCTCCTCTCCTCTACCCTCCCCCAACCCTCCACCATCACACATCCTCCCCTCTTCCCTCCCCCACCCCTCCACCATGACACATCCTCCCCTCTACCCTCCCCCACCCCTGCACCATCACACATCCTCCCCTCTACCCTCCCCCACCCCTCCACCACCCACCCACACTCTCTACCAAGGCCCCCCCACCCCACCACCATACACAAGCTCCCCCCGCCCTCCCGCCCCCCCTCACCTCCACCACCCACCGACACTCTTCACCAGGGCCCCCTCCCCACCACCATCACACATCCTCCTCTCAGCCCTCCACCCCAACCCCACACCTACCCACACCCTCCACCAGGGCCCCCACCCCACCACCACCCAACCTCCTCTCTACCCTCCCTTCCCACTCCCCTTCACAACCCACCCACACTCTCCCACAAACCCCACCCACCATATCAACCACCAATACTCCTTGTGTGTGTGTGGGGTGCGGGGCTGGCATTGCATGCTTCCTGTGCGTTTTGCCGATCAGATGACCCGCTGAGAACCAACCCTCTTTGGGGAGACCCGGCATGATCTATCTGCGTCCCCAAGCAGGCAGCTGGGTGCTTACCCCTGCCCCATCCATTATTACCCACTTTTTTTATATTTATTTATTTATATTTTTATTATTTTTTTGGCACTGGCTGTATCCTATCGCCAGCCGGCGGTAAGGTGGCTGATGGCCGATCATACATCGCCGGTAATGAGGCCTATTAACCCCGCGTCTCCCCTGATTAACGAGGCTCAGACCCGGCCGGGGCCCATGCCCCGGGGTGCCGGGATGGGCTGGGGTGACGCCGGGGTTACAGCTCCGCCCCCACCCCGCACCCCGCCCCTCACCCCCCCAACCCCCCAACCCCAAGGGACCATGCGCGTTGCTGCGGCCTTATTAATTAACGTCCAGATCTAGAGCTAGATGGCGCTGGCGTATTCGGCAGCGCGTTAATTAGATGTTTAAATTTACGATATGGGTGAGTTTTCAGTTTTAGTCTTAGTGCATGCCAGCATGCAATACGACAATAGTAAGGGTATTTGGAAATGTCACGTATTCAGTCTAGTACACCTAATTCCGCAAATGGCATTCATTATCGCTGGAACTAGAAAGAATTGCCTTGTATCCAACATAATGGTACTACTAGTCCTAGTAAACATAGGATCAATACGTTGTCTGTAGTCAAAGTAGAAGTCGAAGTAGTAGTAATTAATACTTCTACCACTTCAGGTAATAATGTGATACTACTAGGAATACTAACTGTAAGACTAACCACGAACAATAGCCATCATAATAACCACAATAATAACCATACTTATACCCATACTAATAACCATATTAACCATATTAATAACCATATTAACAACACTATTAACAACCGTATTAATACCCATATTAATAACCATATTAATAACCATATTAATAACCATATTAATAACCATATTAATAACCATATTAATAACCATATTAATAACCATATTCATCATCATCATGCTGTCGGTCGCGATGCGACAAATACTGCTTTCATTATTGTTTAAGGCTACTGATCCACTCACTCACTCCCTCACTACCCTCCATCACACATCGTCCCTTCTACTTTCCCCCACCCCGCCACTATCACACATCCTCCCCTCTACCCTCCCCCACCCCGCCACCATCACACATCCTCCCTTCTACCCTCCCCCACCCCTCCACCATCACACATCCTCCCTTCTACCCTCCCCCACCCCACCACCATCACACATCCTCCCCTCTACCCTCCCCCACCCCTTCACCATCACACATCCTCCCGTCTACCCTCCCCCACCCCACCACCATCACACCATCACATATCCTCCCCTCTACCCTCCCAGCATTGAAAACCATCGCTCTCCCTTTAGCTCTCTGCCTGTCGCTCTCCCTTTAGCTCTCTGCTGTGAGAGTGATATTAATAACCATATTAACAACCATATTAATAACCATACTACCTACAATAATAACCATATAACAATCATTATAACGATACTTATAACCATAATAATAAACATGATACCCATGATAATAACCAGTATAATAACCATGATAATAACCATAATAATGATAACGATAATAACCATGAAAATAACCATAATAACTGCTCTAACAATATTAAGATTAACGAATGATTCATCTTGTAATTTACTTGATCCAATTATAGCTCCATATTCCGATGGCTTAGAGTTTCTGCCATATATTTTAGATACATATATCAAGTTGAAAATGATAATTTACTTAAAGCTGCAATATGAAATTGAAATAGATTTTTACTTGTAAAACATAACAAATTATATTTTAACAGAGAACAACTAAAAATGGATGTATGCGGTTAAATTTTGTTGTTTGTTTGTACTATTTTACTCAAATTTTGTTTATTCAGTGAATAATGCCTTTATTTTCGGGCGCCAGGGCACTTTTGCGCCTGGATTCTTCATTTCTTCCTCGGGGCCCATGCTTGGTGATTAATTCCGCCTCGTCCCCGAACCACATCCACCACGTCCACTGTGGAGGCTGTACCAGGTTTGCTTAGTCATGCTGGGTGAATTATACAGGGAGAGCTGTAACTGGTAAATACCAACCTTTGGTGCAGTTCCTGATCTCGCCGACCCACTTGGCGCCTTTACACACCAGGTGCCACTTGAGCATGGTCCCGTTACAACCGACGACCAGTGAGTCGCCCCGCCGCTCCGCCCAGCCGCCGACAGGGGCGGCCACCGTGGGACACCCGACAGCTGCAAGACACACAGACAGACACACACAGGCGTAAATAACGGTACAATAAACTTATGTGACCCGACGCGCTGGCCGAATTACTTGCGGAGGGTTGGGAGTTCAATTCCCTTGTTTGCTTAACGACCCCCACCCCCCCAGCACAAATAATAGTTATTGGGGGAGGGAGTTAAATTCCCCGTCTGGTCAAACTAATGACTTAGAAAATTGATAGTTTTCGTTTCCTAGCCAGGCGCTCAGTATTATTAGGATTGGGTGGGGACTGGTTCGCTCGGTGTCAGGGTAATGCGACTGAGTTCAATTCCCGGTGGAGTCAAAGCAATGACTTATACAATTTATATTATTTGTCCCTTCCTAGCCAGGCACTCGAGATCATTAAGATAGGGCGAGGACTGGTTGGCTCGGTGTCAGAATAAATGTGCGTGTGGCCTCTTCTCCCTTTGGGGCAGCACTATAAAGTCGCCATGAGTGTGCACTGTCACAAGTCAGTACCCATCCTGATAGTACCTTTGATGTTGCCAGGACGTAAAAGTCCAGCAACCCGGTCCCCTAGGGGATTCAGTACTATGAAGTGGTCATGATTGATTAATTGATTGTTGTTAGTTTGTTTAACGCCCCTCCCCCACCCGCCCATCTCGCAAAGTAAACATCGACTATTGTGGGGGCTCATACAGTTGGTTGGTTGTTGGAGTTTTATGTCCTGACACCATCTCAGGTTATATCAGGACGGGAGCTCAGACAGTCACGAGTCGGCACTGTCACAAGTTGGTGCAACAAGCAAACGATTAAAGCACATTCACCACTTCATCAGGACATACTTTGTCCCAACTGATGCTGTTCACATTAACCAGTGTGTTAACATGTGTATCGACAACAGGGCTGCCTTCAGCCCATGCCTTACTGTTTATCTACAGGAAACCCTGTATTGTAAACAAAATAAAAATATAAAAAAATTCTTAAAAGCAACTAACCCTTATCGCATTTCATATCAGGATTACACTAATGTCGAACCGCACGCAATGCTCTTGCAGTAAGGCTGCTATCCACACAAGTAGATCTGGTTTAGGCGCATGCGCAAATTGCGCAAATTGCCATTTCACCAACGGAGCTCAGCACACAGTGACGGCGATTTATAAAGAAATTGTTAGAGTTGAGGAACTTTAGTCGTGATCCATGGATATAAATATTATAGCATAAGGGATGTTGCAATGCCTGCCTAATGCCTAGGTCACAAATGCTGCAGCCACCGTAAGGTGCTACGGTCTGTGTAGTTTATGCAAATGTTGCGGTGTTACAGTGTGCGGTTTATCTATTCACAAATCGTATGGTCACCGCAAGGCATAGCTCACCGTACAGCACCATATTAATATTTGTTTGTCGCCGCACAACCACAACAATTTTAAAGACATTTTATCACATTTTTGTATTCACAATTTCTATACATTATTGCAGAAACATATTATTCTGTTAACAATAGAAATTGGGAGGATTCCGGGGGGATTCCGGGGGCGATTCCAACATGCGGCATTGCAATTTTCCAAAGTTAAGATAACTTTGACTTAAAATAACTGAAACCGCATGCGGCGAGCAAAAATCTGTACGGTCACCATACGGCGACCGTAACCCGCCGTACGGTCTGGCCGATGCGGCGACTTACGGCCACAGCAAGCACGCTGTAACGCATTTGGGACCGAGGCATAAGGAAGAGTGGACAATATTTTACATCTGGGGTCGCTCTGGTATCGCGCCATACGCGGTGGCCGAATCGGTGTGAAAAGTCAAGAGCTTGAAACCTGGCCGAGTCAAACGAATGTCTTACCACAATTTATACTTGTCACAACCTAGCCTTGTGTTTTGACACTACTAGGGTAGTTTGTTTGTTGTTGTTTGACGTCCTAGCAACATATAAGATAACTCAGGACGCTGTTTACTAGGATAGTGCAAAGACTGGTTAGCACAGTATCAGGATAATATGACTGAGTGGACACTTTGGTCATGGTGCTGGGAGCCTGGTATCCCAGTGGGGCAGCACTATAAAGTTGCAATGATTCTGCACTGTCACAGGTCGGTACCCATCCTGATATGACCTTACAAGTAGCAAACCCCTACAAATAAACCGACAAATAAACCTTCTAGTATCGCCCTCCATACCTCGGTACTAGAGGGTTGAAATATCAATTTTCGGATCCCAGATCAAATTGAAGTCTAATCAGCAATCAGCAAAGCCAGCAAAAACGTTTTTAGTTTTAATTTTTTTTTTTTAATTAAAAAGGTAAACCTTTTTAAGTAATAAGCCCCCGGTGATTGCTTTTTTTTTAAATTTAAACGCTTGGCAGTGTGGGGCTTTTGGGGAACCCCCTTTCCTTTCCCGGATTTTTAAAAAAAAACCCTTTTCTTCGGGCCGCCTTTGAAAAATTTTGTTTTTTTAAATTAAAGCCCTATTTTAAAAAAAATTTTTTGTAATTTTCCAGTTTTTGGCATTTGGGGGAAAATATCCCCCCAAATGCCCCCTTTTGGGGTTGGGATTATTTTGGGGATTTTAAAAAAAGATTTTCGTATTTTGGGGGATTCTCCTTAAATTAAAAAAAGGATTTTAATTTGTTTTAAAGGGTTTTAAAATTACGGTGATCCGGGTGTTTGTTTTTTTTTCATTGAAACCCCTTTTAAAAATTTTTGCGGGTAAAAAACCCCGAACCGTTAAAGTTTGTTTTAAAAATAGTTAGGAGATTTTTTTTGGTGCAAAATACCAAAACACTCAAAAATTTTTTTTAATTTTTTTTCCCCCCTTTTTGAAAAGAAAAAAAAAGAAAAACCCAAAATTTGGTTAAATAAAACCAAAAGGGGCCCCGGAAAAAAAAAATTTCAAAAAATTAAAAATTTGTAAACTTTTGGGGTTTAATACTCCCCCCAAAAAAAGGCCCCCCTGCCTTTGTTTTCCAAAAAGAAAAAAGGGCCCATACGGGGCCGGGTTTGAAATGTTTGGCCCGGGAAAAGTAAGGAAACCAAAAATGGGGTTTTAACAACCCCCAAATATTGGGGGACACCCCCCAAACAAAAGGATGTTGGGCCCGGTAAAGGAAGCGAAAAAGGCCCCTTTCCCGCCGGAAGTCGGGGTTCTCCCAAGAGGTTAAAACAATTTTTAAAAATTTTTTTAATACTTGTCCCCTTTATTTAAGGGGGTGGCTTTTAAATTTTTTAGAAAAAGTTTGGGTTACTTAAAGACCCAAAGTTCCCTAAATGGGGAATATTCGGGCCATGGGGGGCCGGGCCCCGCCTTGGATTCCCCTTTTGGGGGGGCATTTTAATGCCAAAATGAAGTGGGTGTTTTTTCCCCACCAAACCCCGGGAAAAAAGGGTCCCTGATATCCCTTAGTTGAGGTGGGGTTTAAACCCAAAATTTCCCAAAGCAAAAATTGCTCGGCCTCTAATAAAATGGGGCCGTTGGAAAAAACAAAACCCCGTTCCCCACATGGCGGTCCAAATCATTATAATAATTTGGGCCGGCCTTTAACTTCTCCCTTTTTGTTCAAAAGGGAGGGGCCCTTTTTCCCAGCCGGGCCCGGGTGAAAACCCGATTTTTCCTTCCCCCCTTCCCTAAGGTTCCCCCCCCCGGGGAACCTGAAAAAAAAAAAAGGGGGCCTTTTTAAATTTTTTAAATTTTTAATTTTTAAAATTTTAAAAAAAAATTTTTTTTCCCCTTTTTCCCGGGGAAAATTTTTAAAAAGTTTTAAATTCCGGGGGAACTTAAAAACCCTAGGGTTTTTCCAAAAGATTCCCCCCCCAAATTTTTTTTTCAAACAAACATTTCCCCCCCCTCCGGAATTTAAAATTGCGTTAAAATACTTTAAAAAAACTTTTTTAAATTTTTTTCCAAGCCCTTAAAATATATTTTTTTTAACCAAATCAGGGAGACTTTTTGGGTTTAAAATTTGGGGTTTTTAAACAATTTAGGGTTTTTTTGGGGGTTTATAGTTTTTTTCCATTTTGTTAAACCCTGAAATTTTAAAAAAATTTGTCCCCCCCCCCCTGAAAAAAATAAAAATAAAACAAAAAATTCCCCCCAAAAATAAAAAGGAAAAAACCCCCAAAAATTTAGGGGGGAGGGAAAGTTAAAATGAGGGAGGGGAATGTGGAAAACGGTTTTCAAATTCCCCTGGGAGGGAATGTGTGAAAACGTTTTCATGTTCCTGGGGGGGAACGTTGAATTATGGGGGGGAATTTGAAATCTTTACACCGGGCACAGTGATTGATCAGGAGGCGTAAGTGTTTGACATGGGTAACCACTATGGGGCTGTCACACTATGACATAACGACGTCGGCGTAGGGAGAACATGAAGAACGTTGAACTTCTCGGCGTGGTATGCAAATTTGGGCACAAGTTGAACGTGGATGCAGCGTAGTGGACCAGAGAGTAATGGCGCTAAAGCGTAGTGATAGCGTCATTCAATGAGAGAGGACAATGTAATGATGCTCACGGAACGTTATGAACGTTATTCCCTCCCCAGAAGAACGCTATGTGATGTTATATACATCATAAGACGTTGAATGTACGTTGAATGCACGTTCTCCTGAAGTTCTCCTGACGTTCTCCTGACATTCTCCTGACGTTCCCATTACGCCGCATGGACGTTTTCACCGGCTTTAATGTGCGTCAACGAGTGGAACGTAGTGGAATGTAGTGGAACGTAGTGGAACATAGTGGAACGTAGTGAGGAAGTTTGACTAACGTCTGTTTAACGTCATTGACGTTCGCCGAACGTGTACAGAACGTACGGCAAACGTAAACCCTTACGTTCGCATCACATCAAAAGTTTTGAACAGGTTCAAAACCTTGACGCGCGCCGACGTAACACGACATAACGTGACGTAGCTCGACGTCATTCTGACGTCATCATAACGTAATCCAATGTAGGTCAACGTAATGACGAAACGTGATCACGTCAGGCCTACGTTTGCTCGTTATGTCGTAGTGTGACAGGGGTAAAGGCCAGGTCACATACACATTAATGGATGTAGTTGAACGTAGTGAAGGCTAGTTGAACGTAGTTGAGCATAGTTGAACGTACCGGCATCCATACTTCTACTTGGTAATAATGTGGGTGGGCCGTGAGTTCCGATTTAATCTGTGGACATGTTCAAAAGAGCACTATGTTAGGGGCTGAATTTGCATCCATGATGGTAACGTACAATAGTGTACTCGAGCAAACTCTAGTGTACTTGGACGAATCCCTGGTCACATAGCTGTTAGTGGATGTAGGTGAACATAGTGGAGGCTAATGTAGTTGAACCCAGTTGAGGTAGTTAGTTGAACGCAGTTGAACGTACCAGCATCCATACCATAATGTATTTATCGATACCGTAACATATTTATCCGTACAGTAACGTATTTATCCGCACCGTAATGTATTTATCCATACCGCAACATATTTATCCGTACCAACACCTGCCGTAACTTAACGTATTTCAACATAGTTTAACGTACTTACACCACGTTTGACCCATGTTGACCTCCACTACGTTCACCTACTTTCACTAACGTGTATGTGACCGGGGCATTACCGATCTATCCTCCGTTTGTGCCACGTGTAAGCTACGTGAATACAGTTCTATATTACCAGGCTAGATAGTCAGAATTCAGTCCCTATTACAGTTGCATTAATCAGATTCTTTCTAGTTTCTGCCAATTTATCATTTTAAAATAAATATATTAGATTGATTATGGTAATCGGCTTTGCTGTAGATTGAGGTAAGTTTGATTGTAAAAGGGTCAATTTTAAAGATATTTGAAGCTTGTTTGTTTGTTGGGGTTTTACGTCCTGGCAACATCTAAGGTCATATCAGGATGGGATATTTGAAGTTGAGACATGCTACAGTAATTTTGCCATACATTTTGAAATGCTGGATATTATGTGAAGGCTTCAGGTTCTATTAAATTGACTAACTATTCCTTCCTTGCATAAATGAATGTTTAATAGGTGCACCGGTATCTAAGTTGGACATATTGGACAATCTAGACGAATGTTTTGGTTTAAAAAATTGCATGCTTTCATCAGATTATGCAGCTTTGAGGCAAAGACAGTCCGCTAAAATAATGACTAGGTACTTTTCATGACACTACCTTAGACAGAGAAAGGAATGTGTACAAAATTCCCCAAATAATTAGTTTTATTTGAAACATCAATTTTATTTCCAACATAATTGCGGGCTGATGAATGCGATATTAGCCTGGGCCATGTTCGGTATAAATTATCGATGGTGTCTTTTTTTTTCTAACTCATAGCATTATACTATGTATGATAATTATACAAGTATAAATCGCCGTAGGTTCACCCAACATTCCCATCCACACTGCAATGTTTCACGACTTATGACTGGTGGCGCCCTCAGCGGGTCCCCACCACACTAACCGCAACCTGCCCTCACCTGCTGCTCAAAAATATATGGTGCTATATAATCTATTATGTGAATATAAATAAGAAAGGTCATCGTTATATCCTATTTCGCCAAACCGCCTGTTCCGGGCAACCATACTCCTGGCGCCACCTGGAGTCATCTGCCTGTACTACCACCGATGACTCACCAGCGTCCTATTCCACTCGACTATAACATGGGTGTTTTCTGTGGCGGAGTGGTTAGAGTGTCTGACTTTTTTCTAGGTTGGACTCCTAATCTGAAGGACGGTGGTTCGATTCCCCATGCTCTCACCTCTGCCAATTTGGATTTCCACCCCTGTGTATAACTTACCATGACATCAAAGGACAGTTGCTCTCATACCATGTCTATGTGGTATGGGAGGTTAACAATCCCTTGGGTCGGTAAAAGTGTAGACTCAGGCTTTCTATTGACAAACTGTCTAATGGTGAAAACAAGTCTATTCAGACTTATCCATGATAGGCAGTATAAACCTTCAAGAAAAAAATGACTCGTCAATATCGAGTGATACTGCTTTAAATTTGTAGTGATATGACTGCTTTAAATCTCAATCAACTGATAGCAGACGATCTTCTCTGATTTGTCAATTTGTGTCAGCCTCATATCCCAAGTAATATTCAACCAAAGCCTACGGGCGGCTGTTTCAAGGACTATCTTACAATAACTCCTGCCTTTCTCTGCTCTTTAATTAAAAAAATATTATTATTACGTTGTCCTAAAGAATGACATAAAGCACATGAGTTAATTGAGCTCTCCGAAACAAATCCGTTCATCAGATTGTGTGTGTGTGAGTGTGAGTATGAGTGGATGGGTGCTTAACAGAATTCTTTTTTTAAATTAAAATTTATATTTATGGCTTTTAATGCACGCGGAGAAATGAATGGGAAAAGCGTCACGTGTTTATTGCGTCCTCTGTCCCCGAATGGCCGCCGGCTTGTTTGGCATTGTGTATTTCATGCGGCGCTTTTCCGGGGTGGCATGAGATATTGTATGACTGGGGTCCGCTGCCTGACGGGCGGCAGCTGGTCCCCGGGCGGCGATGCCTCTCGTTCATGCCGCACGCCACCCCTTGCCCGCCCCCGTCCCCTCCCCGTCCCCACCCGCGTCCCCGCCCCAGCGCCTGGCATCGCACCGGGCCCCGGCCTCACCCACGTCCCCCCGCCACCGTCCCGCCGCGCCCCAGCCCCAGCCCCCTCTCTGGCACCGCCCTGTCCCTCCCCATCCTACCCCGTCCCTCACCACACCGCCCCATCCTGCCCCGCCCCTCCCTACCCCGCGCCCCGTCCCACTCCTCTCCTCCCCTCTCGTCCACTCCGGTCCCCTCCCTTCCCCTTCCCTCCGCTACCCTCCCCCTCTCTTCCCCTCCCAGCCCCCCTACCTCCCCTCCCCTCCCCTCCCCTTGCAACCCCTCTCCCCCACTCACTCCTCTCCCATCAACGTCCCCCCCCCATCCCCACCCTTCTCGCCCCCCACCTCCCGCCCACTCCCGCCCACGTCCCTCCCCCCCCTACCTCCCGGCCCAACTCCCCCAGCCACAAACAAACCCAGCCCCCAACCCCCCGCCCGGCACGCCAGGAACAGGCAAATCTACGCTTTCCATCCCTGCCCCCCTAGCCCACCACTAACCTAACCCCCACCACCCCACACCCACCCCACCACACCCAAACCCAGGCACATATATACTCCTCTTGTAAACTCGCCGTGTTTACAATAACCGACCCCACACCCACGCCCAACCACCCCAACCCCAACCCCACCACCCACCCCCACCACTCGACAGATCCCAGGCAAATACAACTCTAACTTGTAAGCCTCCCTGTTGTTAACAACCGACCCCCCCCCCCACCCCCGACCACCCCCCCCCCCCCATCCCACGACCAATACAGTACAACCTATCTAAATCAGCCGGCCGTGGGACCGACCTTAAATGTTCCATTTAGAGAAGTGGTCGGTTTAGGGATGTTTTTTTTATCGTTACGATAATAACATGGGCGATCATTTGGGACCCAAATAAAGCGATCGATATAGGGGAGTGGTCGATCTGTGGAGCTGGTCGGTGAGAGAATTTACTGTATAACACACACACATACCCACACACACAATCACTACGAGAGTGAAGAGAAACAATCGTACATCGCCACATCCACACTGGCGGTGCGTGAACTGTAGTTGCTTCATAAAGATATGGTGAACTTGGATGGTGTTTTTTAATGAATGATTATGTTGTCCAATTATGTGCCGATAATTCAAGTTACAACATGCCTAGATAAAAGATTCACCCGGTACTTGTAGTACATGGGTGAACGACAACGTAGTCTAAATACAGGCGAAAATAGGTTTAGTATGGAACATGAACTAGAAACTGTGGCTCCAGTATCAAATGTCTACCCATATAGGCACAGAATTGGTGAAATGGGTGAGAATGCATAAAGACAAGATGGTGGCACCAGAACGCCGTCAATTTCACTTTTAAATCTTATTAAACTAGGTATTTTATTATATTTTTCAACTCAAAGGTAGCGGGTAAATATGAAGATACCTACAAAGAATAAATGTTGCTTCTTAGATTGTGAAATTAGGCTCTCATTTCATTAACCTGCTTTTTCGACCGTTTTTATATAGGGCTGGTATTCACCCGTGTACTGTGAGTACCGGGTGAATCCTTTATCTACAACATGCCATGTGTTTGTCTCCTCGAAGAGCAGTCTGTGGCTTATCGATATAGCAGCTCGATATAGCAAAGGGTTTAATAAATCAATATGCATGTTATTTGTGTATGAAAACGGGAAATGGGAAGACAACCAGTAATGGTTACAAGTACCAATTGTGTAAGTCAGTCCTTTGAATAGAACTCCCGACCTTTCACACGGGAAGCCTGCACTCTACCGATTCGACCACCGCGCCCGGTCCAGCGGCAAGAAGGCCTATTGCGGATAGCAGATTTATGCGAAAAAGGTATATTGTACGACATAGTTGTGGTAAATGGAAACCTTAGATCTTGGTGTGGTCGGGGCGGGGAGGGGGTTGGGAGTAGGGGGAGGGAGTAGAGGGGGGGGGAGTAGGGGGGAGGGTTGTAAGGGGGGAGGGGGGTAGGAATGCCATGACACATGCACCCTCCGGTATTGACAAACAAAAACCAAGACTGAAGGAACTGTTCTTCTTGGTTCAACTTCAGTCAAATGTACCATCTTTATGCGGTCAAGATCTTATTCAATTAGCCACTTATCAGCTTAGGTTTCCCTAATCGGATGTTGGTCCTGTAGTGCTAAGCAGGCAGGGGGAGCTTTTCAATGGCCGGTGTCACGCAGTAGAATCGCCCCCTCAAAATGTACTGCCCCGGCGAATCTATTTAAAAAAATAGCCCGCCCACTCTTGAAATAGAATCACCATGGCACACACAATTCAGTTTCATATATATGTTATATATTAGAACATCCTCTGGTGCGACTGACACAGGTCAAGATCCAGTTGAACAGAGGTGGGCTGAGAAGGCGCCCCGGGTTACAATGTTGCGTCTTATGGCGAATAACAAGAATCCTTATTATTTATTAAGTAATATTCCCTTCCGTATTTTGTTCTCGCATAATATGTTATACATCACACATATATATTAGAGAAAAATGGTATGTTGAGGGAGGTACATAACGTTTACTAACAATAGCTGTTGAATACAGAATTAGCATAATTTAGCTAAATGGAAATATGGCAACAGTAGTGTCATTTGACCGCACCAATATTAGATGGACCTATGTGAGTATTTTCTTGGTATTTAGAATGTAAGCAGAGATTTTCTTCTGTATTCATTTTGTAAAGTTTTAACATGTAATATGATGTAGTCTATATCACCGTGAAAGTCTAGGTATGACAATAGTACAGCAAGGACTGGTTGGTTCTGTGTCAGGATAATCTGAGTGGGATATCTATCTGGGTCATCATGGTAGTCACATGGTGTCCCAGTCTGAAAACAGCACCATAATCCCGTCCTGATATGACCTTAGATGTTGCTAGGACGCAAAACAACAACAACTACCAACCAACCAGCACCTAATTCTGGCCTTCAGTGCGCGATGTCATAATTGGGTTTCCGCCCTGATTTGTTGCTGGGATGTCATACCCTTCTAATATATCAAACTGCTACTGCTGTGGACCAGATGGAATGGCCGAATGAGTTGAGCGTCCGTGTCCCGTTTTAGTAGATCGTGAGGTTAGAACCCGTGTGTGGGTTCGAACCTAGGTCAAGTCAAACCAATAACTTCAAAATGTATACTTGTTGCTTCCTAGCCAGGCGCTCGGCATTATTAGGATAAGGCAAGGACTGGCTGGCTCAGTGTCAGGATAATGTGACTGAGTGGGATATCAGGTCACTGTCACAAGTCGGTACCCATCCTGATGTGACTTTAGATGTTGCCAGGACGTAAAGCAACAACAAAACACAACCAACCAGCACCATAATTCTGGCCTTCAGTGCATAATGTCACAATTACGCTTCCGTCCTGTTATCATTATGAATGAATAGGCCGTAAACACACACACAGATTCACACACACATATATATATATATATATATATATATATATATATATATATATATATATTTACGGCCTATTCATTGATAATTTGAATAAATATATAATTTGAATAAATGCATATATCATTTGACTACATATGTATAATTATGTATAATTTGATTCACATCATATATATATATGATGTGAATATATATTTATGTGAGATATAAATAATATTTATACGAGTATTATTAAGAATGCTGGTTAGTCGGCTAAAGTCTCGTTTTGATGCATATATATTTATATTCTTTGAATATATATATCTATCTATCTATATATATATATATATAAATACATGATATATTATATGTCGTTGTTTGTTGGGATTTTACGTCCTAGCAGTATCTACGGTCATATAAGGACGGGGTAATATATTATATTCCCTAATTTCAGACTCGAACTACATATCTAGAGAGAGCCCGGTGGCCTTAGCCAAGTGAGCCCAATTCTAATTTTAAGCACACAGATTTAATTTGGTATTGCAGTGAAGAAAACATATTAGCGAAGAGAATGCTAATTATACGAAAGCTGACGCAGCAAAGTACACAGACACATTAGCAAAGCAGCTTGGAAGAAGGCTGTTGGTTCAGGTGTCATGTGGATGATAGAAAGTAGTTTAGTAAAATGGGAGTTATTGTCAGGTTGAACTGTGCGGGCTGAAGTTTAGTTTGCTTATTTTGTTTTGTTTGTTTGTTTGTTGTTGTTTTACGTCTTAGCAACATCTAAGGTCATACCAGGACGGGTACCGACTTGTGAAAGTGCGCACTCATGGCGACTTTATAGTGCTGTCCCACTGGGAAACCAGGCCACCAGCACCATGACCTGGTATCCCACTCAGTCACATTATCCTGACACTGAGCACACCAGTCCTTTCCCTATCCTAATAATGCCGAGTGCCTGGCTAGGAAGTGACAAGTATCAATGTTTAAGTAATTGGTTTGACTCGACCAGGATTCGACCCCACGACCCCACGATCTACCAGCACTTATTTTGTGACTGCATTATGAGTTATGCAGGGTTCATTATCAATGATGCATCGGGCTCTATATCCTTTGCTGCATGCAGTATGTTATGCTATGAGTTATGCGATATGCGGTGTGCATTACGCATTATACATTATGATGCAGGCCTTATGCATTGTGTGCAGTCCCTTTTGTGATATGCATTAGTGTGTGTTATGTGCTTCGCATAATTCACAACCTTACTATAAAAAGATTCTATCTGACAAAATGGTGCTTTCGAGAAAATGACGACTGAAGCTGTTAACTGCATGATAGCAAGCAGATAGAAGAATATTATTTAGAATATATCTCGTGAAAAATACCAGTTGAGAAAGAATTGTGTTACTGAATAATAGCCTTTTGTAGATAGAACATTTTTACATCCATAACACCAATTCATTCACTTTGTCAGAAAAAAACGTTGGTATAGTAGGGTCACGATATGTATTCAGTGGAATGTGTCATGCACTATGCCCTGTATGTTATGCATTGTGTTTCATGTGTTATGTGTTGTAGTTTTTGCATTCCGCGTTCTGTGTTTTGCATTCTGCATTAAGTGCTATGTGTTATGCATTATGCATTGTGGTTTATGCATTAAACTTTGTGGTTTATACACTATGTATTATGTGTTACACGCTAGACAGTTTTGTGTTTACGTTTTGCATTATGTCTGATGCATTATGCATTGTGGTTTATGCATTATACTTTGTGGTTTATGCATTCGGCATTATGTGTTACGCGCTACACATTTTTGTGTTTACGTTTTGCATTATGCGTTATGTGTTATGCATCATTAGTTATTTGTTATGCCCTATGCTATGCTTTATGCATCATCAGGTATGCATTACGCACTATGCACTATGCATCATGCACTATGCGTTATGCCCTATGCTATGCGTTATGCATCATCAGTTATGCATTAAGGGCGCATTCCATATACGCGTAAAGCGTAATGCGAATGCGAATGCGAATGCAACAAAAAATCGAAATGCCTTGAAACCTATGAGCTACATTCCATACACGCGTAATGCGTAATGCGAATGCGAATGCATCAGAAATTCATTATCCCGATCGGTCCCTGTAGCGATCGGTGCGTAATGCGTTATGCGTCAAGCTGGATGTGAATAGAAACCTGAGTCATCAGAGGGGTGCTAATTGGAAACACATGGTGAGCTGGGCACCAGGGAGACATAGGGTTAGGGGAAAGCTAAAAATGCTACCATATGCACAGAAATATGAATACTTATCTATAATTTGGTTATAATAAAGGTAGGAACCCCCATGTGACATACAAAAAGTTACATAGATATACATGCAATATTTGGTCACATACAGAGCAGTATGGAGAATAATTGTTTATTTTTATTTTTTAAATATAGCCAGTCGTGCGCCACATAACGCATTACGCATTACGCGTATATGGAATGCTGGCATTCGCATAACGCATAACGCGTAACGCATAACGCATTACGCATTACGTGTATATGGAATGCGCCCTTTATGCACTATGCACTATGCGTCATGCACTATGCGTCATGCGTTATACACAACCGGCTACGGGCTGCACATGAGCTGAGCTGCCCAGCTTCTTACCTTGATAGTGCAGAAAGAAGTAAGGTCTCGCCCCCTGCGCCGCGTGGCTCACCATCTGCACCTCCAGGGTGTGCGTGTCACTCAGCACCAGGTGGCGCTTCCGGTGCGACCCTCCGCACACAGTGATGTCGCGCGTGCGCGTGTGCTCCTTGATGGTGGCGTACACCTGGCAGATGGGCGAGTCCTGGCTGTAGGTGAGGATGGAGAAGTCGTAGAGCGTGATGTTCACCTGCTGCCCAGGCCGCACCTTCACCACCCACGGGCAGTAGGCCGTGCCGTAGCCCGCCTCCTCCGTCACGACGCTCGCCAGGTAGCCGCTGTCACCCTGCACCACCAGCGGCTTGTACGACTGGCACGGCCGGCCCTCTCCCGACGCCACTGAAGGATAGGTGGGTGGGGAGGAGGGTGTTAGCATTGAATCAATCAATCAATCAACCAAATACTTAACTAAGCAATCAAGCAACGCATCAACAAATTAATCAAACATTAAAACAATCAAACACTAACCCAATCAATCAACTATTGAACTACACAACTGATCAACTGATCAACTGATCAACTGATCAACTGATCAACTGATCAACTGATCAACTACTCGCCTAATCAACCACTCAACTGCTCAACTACTTTACTAATCAACTACTCGACCAATTAAGTTAGGAATGAATGAACGAAGGAAGGGAGGAAGGAGGGTTGTTTTCTGAAACTAGGCACCAAAGTGTGACATGGAGATAACAAAATGAAAACATTCCAAATAACAGTCGAAAGCATTTCAAAATATTAGCAGAATCCATATTGATATGAAGATTTACATGTGTTTATATCAGAATTGCAACAAAGCTACTATTTGACTATTTAATTTTGATCTGATAGAAATTTGGCAAACCATTAAACTCACTTATCTAACATGGACATAAATTACATATCCAGAACATCATTTTCAACATGCACAACAAATTCAAACAAGATTTGATTGATTTGTCTTACAAGAAGAAAGTTGATAAAAATGTTGGGGTCAATGCATGGTCTTGATATGTAAAATTGTCACATCTTTATTTTTAGCACAAAATCATATAAACATACGTTTGATACATTTTGTTCGACAGATTAAATAATATAGTATTGCTAACAGACTTAACATACAGAAGCAACAATAACTATTTGACTTGCTGCAAAGAAGAGAAAGAATTATGGTACCCAGTTTCTGAGAACGCCCCATGAACCATCGGTCAGGATGACTAAATGAAATGGCGTCAGCTAGCTTCTCATGTGGCAAGTTGTGTGTTCTGTGAACCATCAGCTGACTTCAATCAATGACTTAACACAATTTATAATTGTCATCACCTATCTTGGAATTCAGCTTTAATAGTCTAAGGCAACGAGCAATAGAAAGAGGAACATCTATTTTCTGTGATTCAAATGTATCCTGCGTAATCACTGACTCAGGGATGAAAGTGGTTCCAGCAAAAAACGCGGAAATCACGTCGAGATTATTACACTGATGTCGAATTTCCGCGGAAACGCGGATTTCCCACCATATGATTAGCATTTCCAGGAAATTGTTTTTCTTGTTTTCTTGAAGATTTATACTGTCTATTATGGATAAGTCTGAATAGACTTGTTTTCACCATTAGACAGTTTGTCTAAAGAAAGCCCGAGCCTACACTTTTACCGACCCAAGGGATTTTTAGCCTCCCATACCACATAGACATGGTATGAGAGCAACTGTAACTCACTTCAAATATCCTGTGATAACCACAATACCATCCAGGTATATCAGGAAATAAATAGTTGGCTTGTAATATCTCAATCATACTTCTGTAATCACACTACCAGGCAAAATATTTCAGAGCAGGGCAGTAGAATAGAAGCTGACTCCTAATAATGTTGTTTCAAATACCCTGTCAGAGGGTACTTGAAACAATTGTGTAACAACATCAGGAACTAAATATCTAACTTGCACTTATTTCAAATATGCGATAGCGGTACTGCCAGTGTTCTATGTCAGAGTCTAACCAGCTGGCTTGCAATTATTTGAAACATCCAGTACTAACCATGCTAAATGCAACTATCCTTATACTTACTTATACTTACTTGTACTTACGCTCTTTTCTTTTCTTGAAGATTTATACTGCATATCATGGATAAGCCTGAATAGACTTGTTTTCACCATTAGACAGTTTGTCTAAAGAAAGCCCGAGCCTACACTTTTACCGACCCAAGGGATTTTTAACCTCCCACACCACATAGACATGGTATGAGAGCAAGATTCAAACAGGATTAGAACAGGATTCAAAGTAAGCAATAATCGGTGAATATTAAAAATGGTGGAAATCCGCGATATCAAGGAGATCTTTGGTCGCTGCCATTTGATGTAAACTAAAACATATACAGTAAAGCATCTCTAACCGACCATCTCCACAGATCGACCACCCCCTATAGCGATCACTTTATTTGAGTCCCAAACAATCGCCCATACAAAATACCATTGTAACGATAACAAAACTCAGTAAACCAACCACCTCCCTAAATGGACTCTTTAAAGTTTGTCCCATGGTCGGTCGATTTAGAGAGGTTTTACTGTATATGAATGAGGTGTGGGCAGCATGAAAGCTGGGTTATATATATCCATTTAAATATATATATATATATAGGTCATTGTGGGGATGGAGTTCCCAGTGTGGATTATACCGGAAATAGATGTTGTCGATCGTTCATTGCACTAGAGCGGAGGTAGGGTTGGGGGTGGGGGTGGGGGTGGGGGTGGGGGTGGGGTGGTGGTGGGGGCTGTAGGGGGTGGGGGTGGATGGGTTAGACAGAATCATCCATCAATGTATAGGTCAGTAGGTAGGCACTGCACGAGGGTCAGTAGGATGTGGGGGCGGGGGGGGGGGGGGGGAGGGGGCTGGGTGGGTGGGCTTTGTCAGGGGTTGCGTCGACAGGATAAGATCAGCTGTGTTATCCAACACCTTCTCCACTTCCCACCCAACCAGCCCCTCTTCAATGTCCACATCCCGTACAAAGCCGACTTCATTTTCACTTCCTTTAAAGACGTATAATTCAACGACTATGAGTTTCTACCATAATAACATAATGTAAAAACCACATAAACGCCAATCGAACAAATTTAATTAAAATAACAAATTTTTACCTGAAAATAATATTAATTCTCACTAATTCCATTTTTGTTGTGATGACAAGATAATGGAGCAATGTACTAACATGTAAAATGCAAATGTAAAAATGTCAATGTAAAGAAAATAATATTGAAGGTTTGATTCCATTGGTTATCCTAATTTTTGGATTGGCGGTTACCGGGGTTGGTGTCTGAGCTGTTTTGTAATATAAATACATTAGGTCCATTAACATATTCTATATTACTTTGAAGAAATGTAGATTCTATTTTAAATGGCTCACTTTTGCATATTTTTACTTCAACTATCTCAAAAGTAATTTTAGTGGGGACACCATAATGATGGATATGGGCTTTGTTTATCAAAGTTTTTGTTGTTTTCTTTTACTGTACCAGTATGCCGCAGGCGTTGCAAGCTGATATAAATGTCGAAGGAGGGCACTAGTAATCTGTCTTGGATACTTAGGATAACAAATAAATAAGTTTTATTTTCAACAATGTGACGCTTTCCTTGGACAATGCAGCTTTAACTTTAAGGTGGTTAATTGATATATTACTAAGATATAAATATAACTGGTTATATGAACAGGATCTATTAATTCCAAGAACTGTTTACGGAAACTGCCTATAGCTATTTAATTGCCATGCAATGTCATATTATATATATATATATATATATATATATATATATATTTCTGGTATCCAAAGGAGAATTGAGCGAATCGATGGCCGGAGCTCGACTTCCGGTGTAGAAGATCAGGAGTTCAAAAATCCTGCTGAGTCAAATCATTGAGTTACACAAAATGTATACTTGTCGCTACCTAACCTGGCAATACCTGGTTACCACAGTATTAGGATAATGTGACTGAGTGGGATATTGAGTCATGATGCCAACTAGCCTGATCTTCAAGTGGCGCAGCACTATAAAGTTGCCATGAGTGTGCCCTGTCATGAGTAGGTGCCGGATGTGATATGACTATAGATGTTGCTATGATGTAAAACCCCAGCAAAACACAGACGATTCGGCTGAGGTCCATGCACGGGGTTTCGGATAGCATGATCTTCATTATCCGTAATACATTGCGCTGTGCATCGCTATGCAAAATATAGACACTTTTAATTATTATAATGTAAATTATATTTCTTTCCGGCTCGAAATGGCATGGCATTAAAGTCCATTTTTAGAACGTCCGGCGTTTGTAATAACCGACCCTCCACCCTTTCCCTTTAAGATCTTTATTGGGCCATTAGGAAACCATTTTCTTTATAGCAGTTTGAGCACTCTTTATTATTTAATTTTCTTTCGGTGTTTTTTCCCTTTCTATTATTAGCTTCTGGGGTGGATGTAATACTAATAAAAAGGCTTCTTTTGTCAATATCACACAGAAGATGTATATATATATATGTTCAGTCTATGATCGAACACCTAGATATTAGCTCATAGTGAGCAGGACCTGATAGTATTTCAAAGTGAGAAGTAAGTTTGGTTGGTGGTTGGAGTTTTAAGTCCTGGCAACATCTAAAGTCATATCAGCAGAGGTACCGACTTGTGACAGTGCACACTCATGGGGACTTTATAGTGCTGCTGCACTGGGAAATCAAGCTGCCGGCACAACGACCTGATATCCTATTCAGTCACATTATCCTGACACTGAGCTATTCAGTCATTGCCCTATCCTATTAATGTCGAGCGCCAGGCTAGAAAGCGATAAGTATAAATTTGATAAGTCCTTGGTTTGACTCGACCGGGTACCGAACTCCCGATCTCCTACACACGAGGAAGCATTTGGTCTTCCGGCTATATATATATATATATATATATATATATGTATATATATATATATATGCATATATATATATGCATATAAGTAATATATAATTTATTATGAGGATATAAATAATGGCAGCCCTTTAATGTTTCTCTCTAACCACCTTAACTTCCATGTTATTAACTGCAGAGCGGCCATTCTCTCATCTCCGCCTCCTCTACACCATGAGCCAGTTGTCACTCTGCTCACTTTCAAATGATAGATTAATATACTCATGTATCAATGATGACGACGATAACGACAATGATGGTGATGATTATGTAAGACTGCCAATGTATTTGGGAGGAGTCTAGAATGTTTTTTTGTGGGTCTTATTTTGGACGGGAGGCAGGAATATGTGCTCTATAATCTATTATGGGAATATAAACAAGGACATTATCACTTATCAGTTCTCTCTATATTAGTTATTACCTACTGTACTTCTGTCATAGGACTTAGTTATTACCTACTGTACTACTCCATAGGGGTTTACTTTCTGCCTCTGCCACTAGGGTGCCACCTGTGAGTGGCTCCTGGCCACCCGGATACCAGCTGTGTGTGGTCACTACTGCTGCCAGACCCACTCGGAATGTCAGATTGTATTTAAAACCCCCAAACAACCACCACACACCAACCCACACACAAAAAAAACAACCACCAAAAACCAACAAAAAAAAAAAAACCAACCAACCCATAATAGATTATAGAGCACATATATGTATATATATATACATATATATATAATATATATATCGGGCTAATGTGGGGATAGAATTTCAGGCGCTTACACCGCCTAGTCCACCTACCGGGCACACAGTCATAACCCGCCTCCAGGTAGGCCATGATGTCCTTGGGGCAGGGCTGGATCTCGTGCAGTGTGGCGTCCGGCACCCCGATGGAACACTCGTGCCTTCCCGAGCAACGCGCGTCCACGTGCATGATGACGTCAGCAGCACACCCCAGGTAATAGTCGCGGGCCAGGCACCGGCCGCGGGCCATGCGGCCGTACCGGGCCGTCCGCATGAGGATCGCCGTGCCCGGCGGACACGTGGCGTTGAAGGTCTCCCAGCGGCAGTACTCGTTAGTATCTACAAGTAGAGCAGACACACGGTTACAAGCATTATAAACATCTATTTGTGCAAATCTGTGATATAATCTATTATATAAATATAAATTGGCGGATGTATGTATCTTATAATAATGATTATTTATTATCTACGATTTTAGAATTATTTCATTGTGCATGCCTTGATATTTGCTGCGGGTCAGTATGCTGCCTTGCTGCTGCCCCGCCCCCCCCCCCCCCACCTTCTACTCGCGCACTTTAGCCGCTTACCCCTCCCACGACACATCCATTTTTACTTTTAAGCTTTGTATAGGTAGGGTGTTTATTACTCGGCCAAGAGCCTTATCAAATAAATTAGGCTGTTCACCAACCCCTGTCTCGCCCTCTTTCTTTCACGTAGCCTGACTTTATATATATATATAGTTTTTATTATTATGAATACAAATGCTTCTGAGGATATCCCAGTGGCAGTATTCATTCGTATCTGAGCCTGTCTCAAAAGGTGATGTCTTTTTTTTTTTGTCCATTGTAACGATTGACACAAAACAGCATAGAAACGGTTACACTGAAAACACAAGGACATTTGCTTCAAATCAATGCGTATTCTATTGGGATTATGAAACATGATGTAAAAAAACAAATCAGATTATCCTGAGATTGTTACAATTGACAAAGTTTTGTCCCATATTGCTGAGCACCTTTTGAGACAGTCTCATCTATATGCAGAGCACACAGGCAGATAAGCTCTCTATGTGGTTATCAGATCTATTTATGCAAATTGTTGTTATTGTTATGAATGTGAATTCTACTGAAGGTCTCCTAGTGGCAGTACTCGTTTGTATCGACAGGCAGAACCCACACGGGGGTCACAAGCGTTTTCGAGTGGTTATAAAGATATATTTGTGCAAATATTATTATTGTTATTATTATGAATGTCAATGCTACTGTGGGTGTTGGATTGCATGTGTACGAGAGACATGATATGCTGAAGCGACAACCGGGAGCTGAAACTGACGGAGGTCTGAAACCGCGACACCGGACCTGGTGACCGAATCGGTACTTAAGAGCACAGGCTTCTCGAGTCAACGCAATGACATACAAAATTGATTCTTTTCATGATCTAGCCTAGTGCTCGGTATTAAAGTTGCATAATCCGATGGTTTTGAATTTCTGTATTTTTTCTGAGATAAATATATTAGATCGATCACTAGTATCTATCTACTTTAAATTAGTTCAAAGTTACTTTTATTTTAAATGGTAATCTTTTTAGATATTTTGAGTGCAAACATGGACAATTAGTTTAGGCAAGCTTGCCAAAAACTCTGACACCGTAGACTTCTGCAGTAACAGGTTCTATTAAATTGACTCAGTATTGCCTTCCATGCAGAAACAAATTCTTAATAAGTACATCAGTATCTAAGTTAGATATGTAAAATCAAATCTAGATAAATGGTTTGGTTTTGAAAATTTGATATTTCATCAGACTATGCAGCTTTAATAGACTAGGGCAAGGACTGGTTATCACAGTATCAGGATAATGTAACTGAGTGGGATATCGGGTCATGGTGCAAGCAGCCTGGTCCCCAGGTGGGACAGCACTATAAAGTCACCATGACCGTGCACTGACACAAGTCGATACCTTTCCTGATATGACCTTAGATGTTGCCAGGATATAAAACTCCAACAACCACCCAACCATCTATTTCCCTGTGGGTAATTGGGGAACTCGGGGCTGGACATATAACATATATATAACGCAGTCAAGGCGTGTGTGTGTTGGGGTTGAGGGTGGATGAGGTGGTGGAAGACAGGTTATGGGCAAGCAGCTTGCATAGATCCATGTAAAGCACCATGTATCATGTGTATAATTAAAAGTAACAGCGAAGGCTGCTGTAAAGGTCAAACAGCATAACACGTGTAGACATTGCGGGCACGCAGGCGCGGACATGCCTGCTCCCTGAGAATGAGAGTGGCCCACTTCCGGTTTATGACTGCCGTAAAATTGTCGTCTGCGACGCAGTGAGAGGCTGCTTTATTGTCGGCAATCAGTCGACTTTTATTGACGGTATTCAGTCGGTTAAACCGGCGCGGCCTCCACTCGCTTTGCCCTTCCCCCTCTCCCACCAACCACCATCACCCCATAGCCACTGGATGCAGTGGCTGAATCGGTAGAGCGCAGAATTCCCGTGCGGAAGGACGGGAGTTTGAATAAGTGCCGAGTCAAAGAAATGATTTATGAACATTGATACTTGTCGCTACTTATCCTGGTGTGTGGCGTTACTAGGATAGGGAAAGGACTGGTTAGCTTAGCATCAGGACATTGTGATTGAGTGGGATATCGTGTCATGGTGCCGGCAGCCTGGTCTCCCAGTGGGGCAGTAGACGGGATGGCCAAATGAGTTGAGCGTCCGTCTACCGTTTTGGTAGATCGTGGAATTCGAACCCACGGTCGAGTCAAACCGATGACTCAGAAGTTGATACTTGTCACTTCCTTGCCAGGTGCTCTGCATTACTATGATAGTGCAAGGACTGGTTGGCTCAGTATCAGGATAATGGCACTGGGTGGGATATCGGGTCATGGTTCTGGCGACCTGATCTCCTAATAGAGCAGCACTATAAAGTCACAATGAGTGCAGCCTGTTCTCCCAGTGGGGCAGCACTATGGAGTCGCCTTGAGTGCGCACTGTCATAAGTTGATACCCATCCTTATATTACCTTAGATTGTTAGGACGCAAAACTCCAACAAACAAACAAATCACCCCATAGCCTCACTGGTGCTCGGCATGCTGGTGCTGGTGCTGATGCTGGTGTTGGTGCTGGTGTTGGTGCTGGTGTTGGTGCTGGTGTTGGTGCTGGTACTGGTGCTATTGCTGGTGCTGGTGCTGGTGCTGGTGTTGGTGTTGGTGCTGGTGTTGGTGCTGATGCTGGTGTTGGTGCTGGTGCCGGTGCTCGTGCTGGTGCTCGTTGTGCGCCACTGAGTGCTTCCACCGGGCACCAGTCACTCGTAAACAGGAGGAGGAGTAGCCTCCAGTAGCCTCCAGTAGCCTTGGGCTTCTGTCGTGGTGCCCTTAAGAGTGTGCCGGGGTGATGTCACACAGACGGCTTAATTACGCCTCTCCCCACCAGTCAACCCCCGATGGAGATTGAGTGAGCATGCGGTGGATAGAGTAGAGGCTGACGGGGTGTGTTGGGGGAGAAGGGGGAGGAAGAGGTGATCTACTGACTGATCAATTTGGGGTTGTGTGTGTGACTGATTGTTGTTGGTTTACATCCTAGCAACATCTCAGTTATGCCTCTCCCCACCAGTTAACCCGCGATGGGGATTGACTGAGCATGTAATGAGTAGAGTAGAGGCTGGTTGGGTGTATGGGGGGAGGGGGAGGGGAGGGGGGAGATGAGATGATCTACCTACTGATCAATTTGGAGTTGTGTGTGTGGCTATTTTCTGTTGTTTTAAATCCTAGCAACATCTCAATTACCCCTCCAGTCAAACCTCCGATGGAGATTGAGTGAGCATGTGATGAGTAGAGTAGAGGATGGTTGGGTGTGTGTGGGGGGGGGGGGAGGAGGAAGAGGAAGAGATGATCTACCTACTGATCAATTTACAGTTGTGTGTCTGGCTATTTTTGTTGTTTTACATCCTAGCAACATCTCAATTACGCCTCTCCCCACCAGTCAACCTCCGGTGGAGATTGAGTGAGCATGTGATTGGTAGAGTAGAGGCTGGTTGGGTGTGTGGGGGTGGGGAAGGAAGAGGTGATCTACTGACGGATCAATTTGAATTGTGTGTGTGGTTGTTAGTTGTTATTTTACATCCTAGCAACATCGAAGATCATATCAAGATGGGTATTAACATGTGACAGTGCAAACTCATGGCAACTTTATATATAGTGCTACCCCACTGGGAGACCAGGCTGCCAGCACCATAATCCAATATCCCACTCAGTCACATTAACCTGATACTGTGTTAATATAACCAGTCCTTGTCCTATCCTATTATTATTAATGCAGAGCGCCAGCATAGATAACGACAAGCATCAATTTTGTAAGTCATTGATTTGACTCGGCAGGGGTTTGAACTTCCGGCTTCCCCCGACTGTAAGCCTGCGCGCTACAGATTTGGCCACGTATGCGTCCGGTGAGTTGTGTGTGAGTGGTTGGGGGGGGGGGGGGCGTGGTAGTAGTCGGTAGTGGAGTGTAGAGGCGATGCCAACTGTGTCTTCACATTAGGAAGCCTATGGGTTTGTACCAGGCTGTCCAGGTCCTGACTGCTTACTTAACTGCATATATTGATGGTACCTTGGAGGCTCATAAACACTGACTGTTACCGGTCGGGGTTGGTAAGGGGGGAGAGCAGGGGCGGGGTGGTTGGTTGGTTGTTGGATTTTTACATCCTGGCAACACCTAGGGTCATCTCAGGACGGGTACTGACTTGTGACAGTGCACACTAGTGGGGACATTATATTATAGTGCTGCCTCATTGGGAGGCTAGGCTGCCAGCACCATGACCTGACATCCCACTCAGTCACATTATCCTGACACCGAGCCAGCCAGTCCTTGACCTATCCTAATAATGCAGCAACAAGTATACATTTTTAAGTCATGGTTTGACTCGACCAAGGTTCGAACCCGTGGGTTCAAATCACACGATCTCCGAAAACGGATGATGGACGCTCAAATCATTCGGCCATCCCATCTGGTCAAGGAGGGGGGCTGGGGGAGGGGGATTTGACTGCATCTCCAGGACACGACAGGCTGGGCGGCACACTTCTGAGGGCCCTTCTGAGGTTCCTTCTGAGGGCCCTTCTAAGTGGCCTTCTGAGGTCCCTCTGAGGGTCCTTCTAAGCCGCCTTCTGAGGTCCCTTCTGAGGGCCCTTCTAAGCGGCCTTCTAAGGGCCCTTCTGAGGGCCCTTCCGATGGCCCTTCTGAGGGCCATTCTGAGGGCCCCTTCAAATTAACGACAGCGCCTCGGCTGGTTCTGCGGATGGACACCACGTTATCGACCTCCCTTCATTGCTGCTCTAATGGGCTCGGACTTAACGGACCTGACAAAGGTCTCCCATGTTATTAGCACAACCTGAAATGGGTGTGGGTTGGCAAATGCTAACTGCCGCCTCCAGTAGGCAATTACTGGGTGCGGTCGCAGAATCCGTAGAGCGCAGGCCTCCCAAAAACGTGTTTTATTTAACGATACCTCTAGAGCTACGCAGGCCTCCCATCCCATGCGGGATATTGGCAGGTTTGATTCCGGATCGAGTCAAACCAATGACTTACAAAATGTATGCTTATCGCTTTCTAGCTTGGCGCTAAGCATTAGTAGGATAGGGCAAGGACTGGTTAACTCAATGTCAGGACAATATGACTGAGCAGGATAACGGGTCATGGTGCTGGCGTGGCAGCATTATTAAGTCACCATTAGTGTGCCCATCGTGATATGACCTTAGATGTTGCCAGCGTGTAAAACTACAATAACCAACCAGGAGGGATTTACATGAAACTTCCCGGGTTCCTTATGCAGGAATGTGACTGCTGTGTTGGGAAGGGACCTTATTGGCTTGGTGCTCCTTCAATGGCCACATTTCCTGATTAAGTTCTGCTCTAGGCTCTTATTGATTGCAAAAAAAATCGACTTCACCTTAGTTTGGTGTACATTTTACTTTAGAGCATTAACTTTGGAGATAGTTGCAATGAAAACAGGCCAAATATGTTACGGTGGGCACATCAAAATGCTGGAGATCATCTGCTTGAACATTGATAGGCAGGTTTGATTAAATTGACTCCGGAGTCTTTTTATTATGCAGCAATGCAAGCTTACTAAGTGGGTTTGAACCCTGGTCGAGTCAAACCAATGACGTAAAAATGTATACTGGTTGCTTCCTAGCCTGGCGCTCGGTATTGTTAGGATAGGGCAAGGACTGGTTGGCTCGCTGTCAGGATAGTGTGACTGAGTGGGATGTCAGGTCATGGTGCTGGTGGCCTCTTCCAGTGGGGCAGCACTATAAAGTCACCATGAGTGCGCAGTCTCACAAGTTGGTACCCGTCCTGATATGACCTTAGATGTTGCTAGGACATAAAACAACAAACAAACAAAACAAACAAACTTATTGATTGCACCTTAAAGGTTACACGCGGTAATTGGACCTGCGAGGAGAACAACCTATTCCGAGTTATTGTCTATAAGTACATAGTAGGACTAGTAGGTAGCAGCAGCAACATTAACAAAATGTGTATTAGGAGGCAATACTTTGATTTCTTCTTGTAGACATTGTAATTACAAGCCCAAATCTAAAAAACAGGAAGTTTATATCTAATATCGTTTCTAAGCTATTCAAGTTTTGAGATTTAATACATAAAAATGTTTTAATATTGAATTAAAAATGGAAATTTGACCAAATATAATATCACGATATTGCCTGTTCATTTATTGTTCTTTTAGGGATTTTATATTAAAGGTTGCATAGTAAAGAGCACATCCGTCCTGATATGACCTTAGTTGTTGCTAGGACGTAAAACAACAACAAACAAACAAAGAGCACATAGATATTTCAGAGTTCATACACATTGCCATTTTACTGCAATAATGACATTTAAAGCTGCACCATCTAATGTAAGCATTGAACTTTGCAAGCCCAATCACTGAACTACATTAACATATTGATTCTACTTACCCAACTTAAATACTGGTGCACTTATTAAACATTTGTGGCACCATAAGACTTAAAAGGGAATTAATACTGAGTTCATTTAATGGGATCAAATTTTCAGAACCAAAATAATTATCTAGATTTGATTCCACATGTATATAACTTAGATACTGATGCACTCATTAAAGCATTTGTTGTCAAATAGAAGCAAAATACTGAGTCAATCTAATAGAATCTGTGACTGCAGAAGCCTATGGTGTCGGAGTTTTGGTATGATTGCCAAGATTAATTTTCCATCTTCGCACTTCAAATATCTCAAAAGTTAGCCAGTTAAAATAAAGTTACTTCAAACAACAGTAGGATACTTTATAACTATCAACCTAATATATTTATCTCCGAAAATAATAGAAACTCAAAACCATCGGACAGACAATTTTACACTGTTTTAAGCCTATGGTGTCACAGCTTTGATGCGCATGCTAATATTAATTTAGCATGTTTTCACATCAAATATCACCAAAGTTAGCCATTATAGATAAACTTTACCTCAAACTGACATACCATATATTGTAATGATAAATCAAATATATTTATCTAAAAAAATTACTAGACCTCAAAAGCTAAAGACTGTGGAACTGTAATACTCCATCAAAAACCGCCATCCCAGCCCAGCACAGCCCAGCCCAACCCAGCCCAGCCCAGCACAGCCCAGCCCAGCCCAGCCCAGCCCAGCCCAGCCCAGCCCAGCCCAGCCCAGCCCAGCCCAGCCCAGCCCAGCCCAGCCCAGCCCAGCACAGCCAATTCCAGACCAACCCAGTACATCCCAACCCATCCCATCCAGACCGGCACAACCAAGCCCATTCCAGACCAGACCAGACCACCGCTACCTATCTCAGCTCAGCTCAACGCCTCTGGGTTGACATGGATTCTGGGAATATTCCTTCGGCTTTCCCGCGTAACCTTTGCGCGAAAGGAGAAAGCGGATCAATGGAGCTGCGCCTCAGCCCTGACGTGTGGGGTGAGCGCTGGGGCAAGCGCCGAGGGAGGTTGCCGGGGGGAGGGGGAGGGTGGGGAGGGGAGAGAGGAGAGTGGGGAGGTGGGGGTTATTAGGTCAGTGCAGTCCGCTCATTGTCTGCTGGTTGACATTTCGACCGGAACCCCTCCGCTAAACCGTGAGAAAGGCTGCCATATTGCCATGACAGGTGTTGAGGTAGCGCGCCGCAAGCGAGGCCCTGACCCCAGCAACACGCCCCCTAGCGGGGGATGAGAGAAGGTGTGGCGGTGAGAGGTGGGGTAGGGTGGGTAGAGGGACTGTGGGGAGGGGGGGGGCGGCGGAGACGGAGGAAGGGTAAGTATGAGGGGTGGTCGGGGTGGATGTTGGTGGACTGGCGACCGGGTGGGTGGTTCGTTGTTGGCATTTTACGTCCTAGCAACATCTAAGATCATATCAGGATGGATACCGACTCATGACAGTGCGCATTAAGGGTGACTTTATAGTGCTGCCCCACTGGGAATTGTGGTGTTCTCTGTGGCAGAGTGGTTAGAGTGTCTGAATTTTTTCTAGGTCGGACTCCTAATCTGAAGGTCAGTGGTTCGATTCCCCGTGCCCCCACCTCTGTCACTTTGGATTTCCACTGATGTGTATAACTTACAGTGTCATCAAAGGCCGGTTGCTCTCATACCATGTCTATGTGGTGTGGGAGGTTAAAAATCAGTTGGGTCGGTAAAAGTGTAGTCTAGGGCTTTTTATCAACAAACTGTCTAATCGTGAAAACAAGTCTATTCAGACTTATCCATGATATGCAGTATAAATCTTCTTTAAAAAAAAAGGCCGCCAGCACCATGACCCGATCCTGACACTGAACTAACCGGTCCTTGCAACTGTTCTAGTATTAATGCTTATGCACCAAGCTAGGAAGCGATATATACTATATTATATATCAATTTTATAAGTTATTGGTTTGACTCGATATTGGGAAGCGAACTCGCGATCTCCCGCAGAAGAGGCCCGCGCTCTGCCGACTAGGGCACCACGATATGTCGCGGTGGGGGCCGACTGGGTGGGGGAGGGGTTATATAATAGGGGGGGGCAGAAAGAGCGGGAGGCAGATGAGTGAGTAGGAGGGGTGGTGGGGTGTGAATGTTGGTGGGGTGGCGTTGGGGAGGGGGTACTGGGAAGGGGAGGGGGTGGAGGGGCGCTACAGGGAGGGCGAATAGGGGGGAAGGGTGAGTAGGAGGGGTGGAGGGGGCGGGTGTTGATGTTGGTGGAGTGAGGGCGGGGTGGAGGAGGGTGGAGGAGGGGTGGAGGGGGCGGGTGTTGGTGGAGTGAGGGCGGAGTGGAGGAGGGTGGAGGGGGGGGGGGATTGGGGGAGAGCTGGAAGGGAAGGATTTGCTCACGCGACCTACACGCGCATGGATTACCCAACAAAGTCGGGCTCACGTTGGTATTTACACACCGCGACCCGATCGGACATGGATGGAGTAGGGGTGGGGAAAAAAAGGTCAGACTGCAAAATTAATGCATAGTTTGCCAAAGAAAAACTAGGACGAGAAAGATCCGCGCGTGCAGTGTGCACGGCCGCGCGTGCAGGAACGCATGTTTGACATTTAGATGGCGAATGTTTATGTTTGTTCTAATTACAGCTATAGGCCTAGGGCTAGGGGTCGGGGGCGCTCCCTGCACGGTCACGTGACAAGGGGTGGGGTGGCGGTGCTGAACCTGCCCGGGCACCAGTATTGACATTCAGGTCAGCGCGTGTACGGATGTATTTATTGATGGATTTGTGTAAATAATTGTAGGCTTGTGGACATTGATGTGTATATGAATGTAGATATTTGTATTATGTGAATATTTACATGTGGATGTGAATGTATGTGTAAGTATGTGGGTGTGCATGTATGTATGTGCATGCATGTATGTGTGGATATGTGAATATGTGTGTTTTCATGTATACATTGTGTATGTAGATATATGTAGGTGTGTATATTATATGTATGTATGTGCATGCATATGCATGTATATGTATGTATATGCATGTATGTATATGTGTGTGGGTATATATTTGGACATGATGAATGGATGTATGGATGTTTGTATTTGCATGCAGTACAGATAATATCCTCAGAACATTCTTTCCTCTTTGCCACTGCTACTTTACTGATGTAATGTTCCTTGTCAATGCAGGAACACCAATCCTACGGAGGTGACAGTAAAATGTATTTCCTGAATAAATAAATGTCCCTTCCCCCGAAACAAAATAGATTAAAATTAAATAAATGCTGACTTCTCGACCTGTCGATAGAGACCCCGTAGTGGGATATGGGGCTTGAGATGGCGGATATGGGATACGGATAGGGGATATGGGGTCCATTCTCTACTTTGTCAATGCTAATCCTCGAATCGATACCCCAATACAGCGCTGTACAATGACGACACACGGGAGGGAAAGGGTACAGGTCACTCACGTCTCGTGTCTCCTTTTTCACCACCCTCTGACCGCCCAGGTGCCAGACGCATTGGCCGAATCGGTAGAGCGCGGGTCTCCCATGCCGGAGATCGGCACTTTGATTCCGGGTAGAGTCCAATCAATGACTTACACAATTGATACTTTTTGCTTCCTAGCTTGGCGTTTGGTATTATTAGGATAGCTGGTTGGCTCGGTGTCAGGATAATGCAAATGAGTGGGATATCGGGTGATGGTGCTGGTGGCCTGATTTCCCAGTCAGGCAGGCACTATTAAGTCACCATGAGTGTGCATTGTCACAAGTCGGTACCTATCCTGCTATAATCTCAGATGTTGCCAGGACGTAAAATTCCAACAACCACACAATCTTTCCCAGTTCTGTAAAATGGGTGGCTTTATCACATATCTCTATGTGTGAGTGAGTGTGATGGGAAGGCGACCGAAGGGCGGGATGGGGCGGGGCGGTGCGGGGCGCGGCTGGGTGGGGCGGGGGGAGTTACAGCCTAAAAGTGATGCATGGGTATATATCAGACACCTAAGGATCCAAGCCTATTGTGCTCGTAGCAAAGGGCGGCGAAAGCCTCACCACAGACATTACACTGGAGCCAGATTGTCACTCAAGCATGATGCCCTTCCCCCACTCCCCCCACCCCCTCCCCCCACCGCCCCACCAACACTAGTCAAGCATATCTGCCCGGCGCCTTCCCAAGCACCCCTGCGGCAGGTGGTTCCTCTCCTCTAGTGCGTCTACATCAAGCACCGCCGGTCACAGACTCACACATACACCCCTCCCACTCACCCTCACTATCTCCCCCCCCACACCTCCCCCTATCCACTACCCCATCCCCCCCCCCCCCCCCATGCTCCACCTTCCTCTGACAGTCGGAAAAGGGGAGAGACGAATGCCACCCGCCGGAGACTGGACAGGTAATCGATGATAAGGGTATAATGGTAGACTGCGGGACCAGCGCTTTGTGATGTATTGTTGAGAGAGAGAGAGAAGGGGGGAGGGGGTGGGGGAGAACCAGAAAGAGCCAGGGAGAGAGATGGGATAGGGTGAGACGGAGTTGGTTTGTTGTCGGAGTTTTATGTCCTGGCAACATCTAATGCCATATGGTACAGACTTGTGACAGCGCGCATTCATGGCCACTTTATAGTGCTGCCCCACTGGGTTCTTTGGTTGGTTGGTTGTAGGAGTATTATGTCCTGGCAACATCTAAGGTCATATCAGGACCGGTACCGACTTGTGACAGTGCACACTGAGGGTGACCGTTGTATTGCTGGCTCACTGGGAAACCCAGCCGCCAGCACCAGGACCTGATATCCCACTCAATCAAATTATACTGACACCTAGCTAACCAGTCCTTGGCCCTATCCTACTAAAGCCGAGTGCCCGGCTAGGAAGTGACAAATATCTAGTTTATAAATCATTGATTTAATTTGACTCGACTGGGAATTGAACTGAGAATCTTCCACACGGGATGGCCGACTGAGTTAGACCGTTCGTCTCCCGTGTTGGTAGATCATCGGGTCGTGGGTTCGAACCCTGGTGGAGTCAAACCTTAAATATTAATACTTTTCACTTTCTTGTCAGGCGCTCGTCATTATTAGGAAAGGGCAAGGAGCAGTGGAATGAGGAAGACCAATCGTCCACGATTAAAATTCTCCCTGCTTACACAACTAATGTACCAAAAAAGACACACCCCAAAACGGGAGGCCTGCCCTCTACCGATTCGGCCACCGCGTCCGGTACAGAGAGAGGTAGGGAGGGAGAACCAGAGAGAGAACTGGGATAGGGTGGAAAAGAGTTGTTGCAGTACCGGGCCAGTAAGACAGTAAAACAGGGGCAGGAAGCAATATCACAGATACGACACATCGGGAAGTGTAACGGCGGGGCCGTGCTTATTGAGGTTGGTGGCTTGGCAGGCCGACCTCTTTTATTTTATCCCGAAGGCCCTGGGTTGTCTCCGATTCTGTCAGCCGGATGGGTTTGGTCGGGAGAGTCATGTTACTGTTAGATATAATGGGGCTGTCACACTACGACGTAATGACGTCAATGTAGGGAGAACGTGAAGAACGTTGAACTTCTCGGCATAGTATGCAAATTTGGGCACAAGTTGAACGTGGATGCAGCGTAGTGGACGAGAGCGTAACGTCGGTTAAGCGTAGTGATACCATCATTCAACGAGAGAGGTCAACATAATGACGCTGATGGAACATTATGAACGTTATTCCATCGCCAGAACTACGTTGCTTTACGTTACCTTACGTTACTTACGTCATTAAACGTTGGCGAAACGCTGAACGTACGTTCTCCTGACGTTCTCCTGACGTTCTCCTGACGTTCTCCTGACTTTCCCATTACGCTGCTTGGACGTTTCCACTTGCTTTAATGTGGGTCAACGAGTGGAACGTAGTGAGGAACGTTAGACTAACGTCCGTTTAACGTCATTGACGTTCGCCAAACGTGTACAGAACGTACGGCGAATGTAAACCCTTACGTTCGCATCACGTCGAAAGTTTTGAACAGGTTCAAAACATTGATGCGCGCCGACGTAACATGACGTAACATGACGTGGCTCGACGTCAGTCTAACGTCATTATGACGTCATAATAACGTAACCCAACGTACGACAACGTAATGACCAAATGTGAGCATGTCAGGCTTACGTTAGCTCGTTACGTCGTAGTGTGACAGGGGTATTACATGGCTACTCCCCAATATTGGGGTTTGATGCCCGAGGACATCGATATAGGCATGGTCGTGGTCTATGGGCATTTTAAATGGTACAATGGAGTCAAATCCCCATATTAAGGGTTTTTGTTGTTGTTGTTGTTTTACGTCCTAGTAACATCAAAGGTCATATCAGGTGGGGCATATTGAGGAGAATTCGCTTATTAAATGGGTGTAGCTTTCATACGGTTTTTAGAGTAGTAGAAATTGTAATATACAATTTGTTGCTATATATAACTAAGTAATTTCGATTTTATAAACCGACCAGACCATTTGGCCTGGCAGTGTATATCATTGAAGAGAATGGATTGTCAACACTATTTACTCATTTAGTAATGTTTACTTGCGTAATAACAACTAAATATGTAATGTATAAGGACTTATGCGAGTATCAATAATAGAAATTCCTAGATACCACCGAGAATGACTAATATTTCACCAGTGGCGCCACCATCGAACGTCTGACTCACTAACCACTCCCTATGGCCAATGTTCGGAGATTGTCTGTGAAATTGCATTACTGGTGCCATAGAATGCGTGCATAGTTCTAGTTTTGCAAAGCACTAGACGCGATGGCTGAATAGGTCTGAACACAGGAGTTCCTGTGGAGTTTGATCCCTAGGTAAGTCAAACCAATGACTTACACAATTGATATTTGCTGCTACCTAGCCTGGTGCTCGGCATTACTAGGATAGGGCAAGCACTGATTACCTCAGTATTAGCATAAGGTGACTGTGCTGTAGAATTGGGTCACGGTGCCAGAGGCCTGGTCTCCCAGTGAGACAACACTATAAAATCCCAATGAGTGCATACGGTGACAAGTCCGTACCCATCTTGATATGACCTTAGATGTTGCCATGACATCAAGCTCCAAGAAGCAAACAAACAAACAATTTGTCGAGCTGACCCGCTATATATAACACACCTTTTACTGGAGGGCAGACTATGCTGGTTGGTTGGTTGGTTGCTCGATGGATTTTACATCCTGGCAACATCTAAGGTCACATCAGGACGGATACCGACTTGTGACAGTGCACATTCATGGCGACTTTATAATGCTGTCCCACTGAGAGACCAGGTAGCCAGCACCATGACCTGATATCTCACTCAGTCACATAATACTGACCCTGAGCCAACCAGTCATTGCCCTATCCTAAGAATGCCAAGCATCTGGCTAGGAAGCAGCGAGTATCAATTTTGTAAGTCATTGGTTTGACTCGACCAGGGTTTGAAACCGTGGGTTCAAATCACACGATCTACAAAAAGGGGAGATGGACGCTCAACTCATGCGCCCATCCCGTCTTGTGGCAAACTATGCAAACCCGATCTGTGAAAGCAGCGAGGTTGTCTTTACCTCTTTACCTTAGCTGACCAGTGTGGTACACATTGCCTATTGCAATATCCCGACCGGGCTTGGTGACCTAATCGGTAGAGCGCAGGCCTCACGTGCGAAAGGTCAGGAGTTTGGTTCCCAGTCGAGGCAAACCAACGACTAAATTAATACTTATCGTTTCCTATAGCCTAGCACACAACATTAATAGGATAGGACAAGAACTGGTTAGCTCAGTGTCAGGATAATGTAACTAAGTGAGATAGCAGGTCATGGTGCAGGCAGCCTGATTTCCCAGTGAGACAGCACTGTAAAGTCACCATGAGTGTGCACTGTCACAAATCGGTACCCATCCTGATATGACCTTAGATGTTTCTAGGTCGTAAAACTCCAAAAAACAAACAACGAGCAATATCCCAAGTGTAATCCCATATCGTGTCTGCGAGAGGTCGGTGCCGGCGCCGATAAAACAGGGATATCTATAAGCAATGCTTGGTCACCTATTATGGCCCTTTCAGGCAGCCGCCTATATTGAACCAAATATGGGCAATGGTTCAATATTGGCGAGCCTTGCCTCCTGAGCAGCATGAGCTATATTAGCTATATAATACCCCTGTCACACTATGACGTAACGAGCAAACGTGAGCCTAACGTGGTCATTTTTTGTCATTACGTTGACGTATGTTGGGTTACATTATGATGACGTCAGAATAACATTAGACTGACGTCAAGCTACGTCACGTTATGTCGTGTTACATCGAGTTACGTTGAGGTTTTGGACATGTTCAAAACTGTCGACGTACCTCAAACGTAAGGGTTTACGTTCGCCGTATGTTCTGTACACATTCAGCGAATGTCAATAATGTTAAACAGACGTTATTAAAACATTGGTCACTACATTGCATTACATTGCATTACGTTGACCCACATTAAAGGTGGTGGGGACGTGCAGTCCGCGTAGTGAAAATGCCGGTATAACGGACGCCTAATGGACGTCCAACATACGTTTACCGTTTTGCTACCGTTTCATGATGTAAGTAACGTAATGTAATGTAAAGCAACGTAGTTCTGGTGATGGAATAAAGTACATAATGTTCCATGAACATAATTACGTTGTCCTCTCTCGTTGAATGACGCTATCACTACGCTTTACCACCGTTACTCTCTTGTCCACTATGCTGCATCCAAGTTCAACTTGTGCCCAAATTTGCATACTACGCTGAGAAGTTTGACGTTTTTGACGTTCTCCCCACATTGATGTCGTTATGTCGTAGTGTGACAGGGCCTTTAGGCGCAACATCTACTGTGGACAAGGAATCTACACCAGCTAGAAATAAACATGTTATAGAATTCCACCACCAATCCGCCCTCTGCCGTTACTGGAAGAATTGGTCTTGTGGGTAGCAGTATCTCATTGGGTAGCATACACTGTATGATAGGTTATAGATATATAATTTCTACTACCAATCAGCTCTGTGGCGTTAATGGATGAATTGGTATTGTGTGTAACAGTATCTAATTGGGTAGCATACACTGTATGGTAGGTTATAGATATAGAATTTCTACCACCAATCCGCTCTGTGGCATTAATGGAAGAATTGGTATTCTGGGTAGCAGTATCTCATTGGGTAGCATACACTGCGTGATAGGTTATAGATATAGACTTTCTACTACCAATCCGTCCTCTTACTTTAGTGGAAGAATTGCTGTTGTGGGTAGCAGCAGGCCATTGGGCAGCATGCATTGCACATAATTTCTACTACCAGCCCACCCTCTGACGTTGGCGAAATAATTGATGTTGTGGGAAGCAGCAGCTCATTGGGCAGCATGCACTTTACGATAGGTTATATATAGGGAGAGAAGTTCTACCACCATCCCACCCTCTGACATTACTGGAATAATTGGTATTATGGGTAGCGGCAGCTAATTGGGAAGCATGCACTGTATGATAGATTATATACATACAGAATTTCTACTACCAACCCACCCTCTGACGCTAATAGAAGAACTGCTATTAGAGGTAGCAACAGGTGATTGGGAAGCATTTACCTATGATATGCTATATACAGTACAACCCCATTAAACCAAGTTCGGTTAAACCAAACGATCGGTTAATCCAAACTTTTTTCAGCGGCCCGGCAAAATAGTAGCATTTATCATATAAAAAAGTTGGTTAAACCAAAGTCGGTTAATCTCAAGTATCGGTTAATCCAAACAAAAGTGTCGGCCCCAGGTCACTTCCGGTACAATTAAACCAAACTTTCATGTGGTTTTAAGGTCACCTGAGACTTTTGTATATGATAAATGGTAGTATTTTGCCTTGTTTTCAATGCTGGCCAGTTTTAGTGTTGGTGTTATCTTACCACACAGTAGCTGCTGATAAGGTACTTCATTTTAATAAACAAGAGCCGAGACAGGTGGAGAAATATCGCCTAAGAGTGATCACATTTCACCGGCATTTTCACTGGTGCTGCGCCTCAGACCCAATTGGCGAGATGCAATAATGGAAATGGGCTATTCGGGGCCGCCATGGGGCCCCGGGTCTGAGGCCACAACAAACTGTCAGCCACTCCTTCGTTGGCTACTGCAGGGTCTCCTGTGTGTGTGTCCCCTAGTAACAACACTCCACTAACACGCAGAGACCGACGCTAATGGTGATGGTGTTTACAGCCACGGCGTTCCTTTCCCCAGGCTCTGGTTTCTAGGGTGTGTGGGTGTGTGTGGGTGTGTGTGTGGGGGGTGTTTCTGTGGATGGGGGTGAGTGTGGGTGTGGGGGTGAGTAGGGGGTGGGGTGTGTGTTTGTGGTGGGGGTGAGTGAGGTGTGGTGTGGGTGTGTGGGTGTGTGGGTGTGGGTGTGTTTATGTGGATGGGGGTGAGTGAGGGTGTGGTGTGGTGTGTTGGTGTGTGCGGGTGGGTGTGTGGGTGTGTGGGAGGGGTGTTTGTGTGGGTGGGGGTGAGAGTAAGTGTGTGGATGTGTGGGTAAGTAGGGGTGGGGTGTGTGGTGTGTGGGTGTGTGAGTATGTGGGTGGGTGAGTGTGTGGGTGTGTGGGTGTGTGGGTGTCTGTGTGGGTGGGGGTGAGTGTAGGTTTGTGGATGTGTTGGTGTGTGGGTGTGTGAGTGTGTGGGGTGTGTGAGTGTGTGGGTGTGTGGGTGTGTGGGGTGGGGTGCTTGTGTGGGTGGGGGTGAGTGTGGTTGTGTGGGTAAGTAGGGGTGGGGTGTGTGCTTTGTGAGTGGGGGGTGAGTGAGGGTGTGAGTGTGTGGGTGTGCAGGTGTGTGGGTGTGTGGGTGTCTGGGTGTGTGTATGTGGGTGTGTGGGTGCGTGAGTGTGTGAGTGTGTGTGCGAGTGAGTGGGGTGGGGTGTTTGTGTGGGTGGGGTTGAGTGTAGGTGTGTGGATGTGTGGTTGGTGGGTGGGTGTGAGTGAGGAGGTGGTGTGTGCGTGTGTGTGTGGGGGGTGTGGATGTGTATTGAGGTGTGTGGGGGTGGGGATGGAGGTTGGAGCGGGGTACGTTGGTTGTTGGAGTTTATGTAGGGGTGCGTGGAGGTGGGGATGGATTGGGGAGCAGGTTGTTGGAGTTTTACGTCATGGCAACATATAAGGTCATATCAGGACGGGTGTGGTAGTGGTGGGTGGTGGGAGTTTGAGTGTAGGAAAGGTTCCAGGTAGAGGTTGTGGTAGTGGTGGTGGTGGGTGATGGGAGTTGGAGTGTAGGGACAGTTTCAGGTGGAGGTGGTGGTAGTGGTTGTGGTGGTGCATGGTGGGCGGTGGGGAGGGAGTGGGATGGGGGCGGTTGGAGGGGAGGGTTTGGGGTGGCGCTGGGTGGTGGTGGTGGAGGTTGGGGGCGGAGGGTGGGGTTGGGGTGGAGGTGAAGGTGGAGGTGGGGGATGGAGGAACGGTGGGATTGTGGAAATGGAGACCTTTCAGTTTGCATGACTCTCTCTTTCAGATGGCGCACCATGCTGGTCTCTGTATGCTCTGATGTGTGGTGAGTGTGTATGGTGGGGTGGGTGTGGTTGGGGTGTAGGCCTGTATGGTGGGTGTGTTGTGGGGGTCTATGTTTGTGTGGTGGAGGTGTAGGGGTGTGGTGAGGATTTTGGTGTGTGTGGTCGGGGTGTAAGTGTGTATGGTGGGTGGGTAGTGGGGGTGTTTGTTTGTGTGGTGGGTGTGGTTTGGAAGTGTAGGGGTGTGGTTAGGATTCTGGTGTGTGTGGTAGGGTGTATGGGGATGGAGGGTGTGTATGTTAGGGGTGTGTGGTGAGTGGGTATGGTGGGGTGGGGGTGGTGGGGTATATGGGTGTGTATGGGTGTTGTGGGGGCTCAGCGATGTGGTGGGGGTGTAGGTGTGTGTAGTCAGTGTTGACAAAGTGTGTTTTGGGGGTGTATGTGGTTTCTGGTGGAGGTGTAGGGGTGTCTTGCAGAGGGCACCTCACAAACTTTAGCATCCCTAAATCCCCACCACACACCTACACCCCCATCACATCCCTAAGCCCTACCACACACACCACCACACACACCTATACCCCTACACCCCACAACACACACCTATACCCCCCAATACCCCTACACTCCCACCACACACCTAGACCCCCAACACACACTTACACCCCCACCACACACCTACACCACACACACCTACACCCTCACCACACCAACACCTACACCCTCACCACACACACATACACCTCAACCACACACACCTACACCCCCCCACACCACCCCCCACACCCACACCACCACACACACCACACACCTACACCCCCAACTCCCATCCCTAAACTCCCAACACACACCTTCACCCCCACCACACACCTATACCCACACCACACACTTACACCCCACCACACACACCCAACACACCTCCATCCCCAGCACACACATACCTAAACCCCACCACATGCCACCACCCCCCCACACACCTACACCACCAGCACACACACACCTACACCCTTCTATCCAACCATGATCGCCGACTTGGACCGGGAACGGGTGCTGCCACCAAGTGCATACATAGCGAGAGAAATGGCTCATGAAAGATCCCCATTGGAGACCAGTGGGTGGACTTTGGTCTAAGACCTTTTATGAGGAGGTGGTGTGTGGTGGTGGGTAGATTTTGGGTTGGGGAGGGGGAGGGGGAGGGGCGGTGGGTGGCTGAAGGGAACGGAGTGGCTTGGACTCGGGAATAAACGGTCCACAGCTAGGGCGGCGGGGGGGGGGGGGGGTGTGAGGGGTGACAGCGGGGTTGGTGGGGGGCGGGGGGAGGAATGCGCGATTGCGTGGATGATATTTGGTAGTAAATGGCGCCGGTTGGCAATGGCTGTGATATCGGGGAACCTGGCTACTGGGTGACATTATGGGTAGAAGCAGGGAAGTGACCGAGGGGGGGGGGGGGGAGGTGGGAGTAGAGAGGGGCCAGACGGTTGTAGTGGAATGAGTGGGGAGGATGCGGTTGGGGTTGGTGAGCAGGCGTGGGGGGTAGTGAGGGAAGTAGGTGGTGCGGAGTCGTATGGTGGTGGGGAGGGGTGGTAGTGGGGGTGGGAGAGGTGGATATGAGATGGCGTGGGGGAGGGGAGGTAGGTGGGGGTGGGGAGAGGTGTGTAGTGGGGGGTGCGGGAGTTGTAGGTGGGGGTGGAGAGGATGGGTTATGTGGGGGGTGGGGGAGGGTTGGTAGAGCGGTGGGATGTGGTGTGGTGGATGTGGTGGTAATGGGTAGGGGAGAGGAGGTAGGGGGTTGGGGGAGGTGGTAAGGTGTGGGGGGAGGGTTGGTAAAGGGTGGGGAGGGTGGTAGTGGGGTGGGGGAGGGTGGTAGTGGCTGGGTGGGGAAGGGTGAGTGGAAAGGGGTGGGTGGCGGGAGGCTGGTAGTGGGGGGAGGGGGTTGTAAATGGATCGGCATGGCGGGTGACTGAGGCCATGAACCACAGGGACAGACCCTGCATGTGGGTGGCTCTGATCTGGGGATAATAATGGCTGAGGGGGGGGGGGAGGGGGAGGGGGGAAGGGGGGCAGCGGCCTACAAATATGAGCAACTCCAGCTGCGAGCTTCGTGTGCCGGTCTCACTCGCGAATCGACAAGCAGGTTCAACGAGAACACAGCTGATCTGGACACTGTGTTACGTACAACAGATACATGCGAAGAGATTATCATTCAAGTAGATATTGTGGAAGTAGTTCATACTATATTTAAAGTATGTGTGTTCAGAAGTATACAGTGTTTCATTTAGTTTGCTCACGTGTCAACCGTTCAATATTGTTGCAGAATTCATGGATGGATGTATTGTAGATTACATTTTCAATATATCGCATCAGCTGATATTCCATATGGAATCAATGAACCATGTCGCAATCTATAATGTATGGAAACAGGTGTTTAAAGTAAAGTTGTCATTGTACCATGTTTTTCTCAAGATTTTGTAAATTTCTTACAGCATTACAAGACCGAATTTTCAGTGAGAGTGAGCTTGAGCAAAATATTATCTAATGATATCTGAATATTCACAGAGCAAATGCATTTTAATACCAGTGGTATCTGTATATATATATATATATATATACATATATGTCACATATTGAATCGTAATGGTGCGGGGAAATCTAAATAAAGAGAAAAGCAACGAAGAAAACAACTAGAACTAACAAAGAACGTCGTCTAAGGGTTACTGATGCTGAAAGTCTGAGATTCCAGGCATCGTACTGAGCCAGCCATGTAACCAACCAATGAAGATTGGAAGCCACCAAGAATGTCGGTTAACCTTTAGTGATCCTGACACCTGCTGAGATTCCTTTCAGGCAAGGTCGGGCGACACGATGCCTAAAACCATAAAGAAGGTTGCTTAAGTGTTAGTGCCACTGCCACCTGCTGAGACGCCCGTTAACTGTTAGTAACACAGCAGTATGCTGATATGCCAGCTAATTGTTAGTAATGCAGCAGTATGCAGAGACACAAGCTAACTGTTAGTAATGTAGCAGTATGCTGAAACACCCGCTAACTGTTAGTAACACAACAGTATGCTGAGACACCAGCTAACTGTTAGTAATGCAGCAGTATGCTGAGACACCAGCTAACGGTTAGTAACTCAGCAGTATGATGAGACACCAGCTAACTGTTACTAACACAACAGTATGCTGAGACACCAGCTAACTGTTAGTAATACAGCAGTATGCTGAGAAACCAGCTAACTGTTAGTAATGCAGCAGTATGCTGAGACACTATCTAACTGTTAGTGACACATCAGCATGCTGAGCGCCAGCTAACTGTTAGTAACACAGCAGTATGCTGAGTGCTAGCTAACTATTACTAACACATACGTATGCTGATAGGCCAGGTTACTGTTAGTAATGCAGCATTATGCAAAGACACCAGCTAACTGTTAGTAACACAGCAGTATGCTGAGATGTCAACTAACTATTAGTAATGCAACAGTATGCTGAGACACCAGCTAACTGTTAGTAACATCAGTATGCTGAGACACCAGCTAACTGTTAGTAACAGTGGTATGCTGAGACACCAGCTAACTGCCACCTATTGACAAACAACTAACTGTTTGTTCCGCTGCCGGCTGCTGATACTCGACTAACTGTTAGTGCTGCTGCCACCTACTGATACTCAACTAACTGTTAGTGCCGTTGCCACCTACTGAAACTCACCTAACCGTTAGTTCGACGCCCGCCCGCTGTGCGTCCATTGGCGCCCCTTCGCGCGGCACGTACAGATCCTGGGGGCAACCCTTTGAACCCACCACAGCTAATAACTGGCCCGCATGCAAAGTTCAAACAATGAACTTCCTATTGCTAATCTAGCTACCAAGTGCGCACCTACCTCCTGGCCTTGCACCCCCTCCGTTCTCCTCCCCCCCCCCCCAACCCCAACCCCAAGCTCTCCACCCCCTCTTCCCTCCATTCCACTTATAACACTAGACCCTACGATGCGCTCCGCTTCAGATATAATATTAGCTAGAATTGTCTCATCGCAGCAGTTCATGTAGTTATGATGATAAACTTCGCAGCATAGTAATGGGGCTGTCACATTATGACGGTTCTCATCAATGCGCGTCGACGTATGTGAATTTTTGCCGCAACGTCGGGATACATCAGGAAGTGTTACGCGCACGTTAGGCATGAATTGGTATTTGTTGATGGATGGTGAGGGTCAGAGAGGGTCAGCAGCATGCGCCAGGGAATCGGAAAATTTTTCTGCTTGCACAAGACTTTCGACTTGCGACAACACGCGGGTGCTAACATTATGGCGACGTTAATGGCATGTCGAGATACGTTAAATGTGCTGGAATAATGTTATGCGAATGCTAGGCATATGCCATGCCGCGTGAGGCTCGTTGCACCAAACTGATGTTTTTTTTATTGTTGTTGTTTTATGCCCTAGCAACATCTAAGGTCAGATCAGGACGGCACGCCAAACTTTTTTTTTTTTCCAACAACATCGGTCGCATGCTACCAATACGTTGCGCTGACGCCAACAAGTTTGATGTGTGCCGACGATTAAAAGTGATTTTGCATGTTGGCGGCACGCCAGTGAGAAGCATCATAATGTGACAGGGGTATTATGCCATGGGTGGTGATGAAAATAGGAACTATTGTGCCTAGATCGTGACTCGAACCCACATCTCTTGCATTGGGCTAGTGTGCTAACCATTACACCAGGTAGACTCGCTGATGTCACGACCCTATCCACGCCCACGTGACTATGTGGTTCCTTGCCTGAGAGGTCAGTGCAGACTACTACAGTAGCATAGCACACAATACAAAAAAATACAGTAATTCCATGAAGCTGCATACTCTGATGAAAACAACATATTTTCTAAACCAAAATATTTACCTCGATTTGAACGTACATTTCCAACTTAGAAAAGACAAAATAAAAAGATTTGTGATCGTCGACGCCCATACCTGAAAAATCGCCCGCCTCTGAGAATTTTAAATATTTTATAATTAGTTACCAACTGTTAAAAATGCATCGGGTTAGCAGCAATTCAACGCTCGTATCAATTTGTGTGTCATTCCTTTGACTCGGCCAGGGTTCGAACCCGTGAGTTCGAGTCCCATGACCTATCATAACGGGAGGCGGACACTGAACTCATCCGACCATCGCATCTGGCTACATATACTAAGTCAAAAATAAAAAATAAAAAATAAAAATAAAAGCCGCCCACCCGACCCGCATTTTTATTTCAAAAGGACAATTTATTTTATTTTGCCTGATGATAGGATATTTAATTATTTGTTCCGGCAAAGACGGAACTACTAAGTCAATTTTATTGAACCTATTAATACTGAATGCTATAGAGTGCTGCATTTTAGTGTGAATGCCAAACGTAATTTGGCATGGCCTCACTTCAAAATATTGTCAAAGTCATCCATTTATAATGAAAGTTACTCCGGTTAATTGTTAGTGATGCAGACACCTGCTGAGGTGGCGGTTAACTGTTAGTAATAATGCCACCGACTGAGACTTAATGTATTTATCTAAATAAACATGGCGCAAATTCTGAGCCATCGGATTATATACTATTAATGTGTTTCAGTTTCCAAATGAGAAATTAAATCTAGTGAAGTGTTTCGATTTCGGAAATTGTAAGCGCTCATTTAAAGTACCAGCTTTAGCTAGATCCTAGAAATATGTTAATTGTCGCTGTTCCAAAAGAGCTTTTAACCTGATATATTGGCTCCTCTCAAAAGACAGCTTTCCACATTGTTCGTCTACCAATTTAGCTGATGTATTTGTATAGTCCATAGGCCTGTGGGTGTTGGTGGAATGGGGAGGTTATAATAGAGAAATATGGAAAATGGTAAAAGTATGAATAGTTGTTAATATAAAAATATAAAAATATTTTTAATATCTAAAATACTTAAAATATTAAAAATATTAAAAAGTATTAAAAATATTAAGAAATATTAAAAATATTAAAAAATAAAAATAAAAATAATATAAAAAATATAAAATATTTAAGATATTTGAAATATTTGTCGTCGGTATTTGCATGACCTTTTGCTCCTCCTCCATTAAATATATACCTTGCAAACTAAAAGAAGCCTTAATGGAAACATCTGCTCTGTGTAGATTATGTAGTGGTACACGTCCTGGTATGACCTTAGATGTTGCTAGGACGTAAAACAACAACAAACAAACAGATTTGCCATTATGCCATTATGCCTGTCAGTGTAGTGTCATCACCACACACACACACATACACCCTAACCAACTCACACCAGGTCACAACAGGTCAGGCGCCCAACTGCTCTCCCCCACCCACCACCCACATGACCCCTGACCCTTCCTCTCCACCATACTCCACCTGCTCCTGTATCCGAAAGTCTGCACCTGTCAGCTCAACTGATCCCCGGCGGAATCAGGTAAGCAATGCCCGCCACAGGGCTCACAGGCAAAGCATGGCTGATTAGTAGGCTATACTGGAGGTGTAAAGGCCCTGTCACATTACGGCATATGGCGGGAGCGTATTGAAAACCTATGTAAGTCCTGCGCGTGCTGGCCTATTATGACCTTTGGTGACCTCTCCGGTGGTTTTGAACGTATGTGGAACCTATGAGGAGCATACGAGGAGCGTATGAGGAGCGTATGGGAGCATGCTGTGACATTCTTTGACAGTTTTGATTGGCATGTGGAGCGTGCGAGTAGCGTACGAGTAGCATACGAGTAGCGTATGCGTAGCATATGAGCATATGAGTAGCGTATTCGTAACCTAAGCGGAACCTATGCTTAGCGTATGCAAAGCGTATCTTATCTTAAATAAACTGAATAATTAGTGTTCAATATTTGTGTGGCATCCAGAGTAGGACGGTCCAAACATGTGCTCCAACCACTATCAAAAGTGACTACCTGTTAGGAAGCAGTCTCCATATATGATATATGAAGAAATGGGATGGTGCAAACATGTAGGATGTCCAAACATGTGCTCCAACCACTATCAAAAACAACTACCTCGGAAGCAGTCTCCATATGAAATATGAAGAAATGGGATGGTGCAAACATGTACACACACACACCCACTACACACACATGTACCTAGATTTTATCCTACATATCGACCTTAGATACCTGTTAGGTTTATTATTATTATTATATAATACCTGTTAGGCTTACTTATTGGGGGGTTTGTGACCTAGCGGTCACTGGCTGCAGAACTGCAGCATTAATAAACGGCGGACCTGTTAGGAAGCAGTCTCCATGAGAAATATGAAGAAATGGGACGGTGCAAACATGTAGGACAGTCCAAACATGTCCGTTAACCCGGCTCAGATCAATGTCGAGACCTATGGCATACGCTTTGAATACACTGTGCATACGCTGTGCATACGCTGTGCATATGCTACGAGTATGCTTGAATAAGTAACATGTAGGTTATGCGTACGCTACATATGCTAGAGATACACCGGTGATGCAAGTTGACCATATGCATAGCATACGCCAGCATACCCCTAGCATATGAGGAGTGTACGCCAGCGTACGAGGAGTGTATGCCGGCATATGAGAAGCGTATGAGTAGCGTATGAACCATATGCTCCCGTAGGTCGAGATTTTTTTAGCATGCACACACAAATTTGGATGGATGGATGGGAGAAAGCGTATGGCGGGGTACGACGGCATACGCCGGCATATGCCGGCACATGACGGCCTATGCATAGCGTATGACGGCATATGGCGGCGTATGCCGACGTATATGATGTAACGCACATACGCTGCCATACACTCCCGCAAAAAAACCTAATGTGACAGCCCCTTTAGTGAGAAACGGGACCCCTGGAGAGGGTGTCAGGGTGGTGGGTGGGGTGGGGGGTTGTGGTGGGGGGTGTGTGTGGGGGGCATGCCGCTCGATTTGTACCCCGGAGGAGTAAACATCACAGAATGTGAACTGATGAACACTGAATGTGAACTGATGTCTAGATGTGGTAGGCGAATAGGTCGAGTCAAACCAATGACTTATAAAATTGATACTTGTAGCTTCCTAGCCTTGTGCTCAGCATTAATAGGGCAAGGATTGGTTAGCTTACTGTCAGGATAATGCGACTGAGTGGGATATTAGGTCATGGTGCCAGCGGCCTGATTTCCCAGTGGGACAACACTATAAAGTTGCCAAGAGTGCACACTGTCACAAGTTGGTACCCGTCCTGATATAACCTTGGATGTTGCCAGGACGTAAAACTCCAACGACAACCAGCATGTAAGCCAGTGGATAGGTATCATAGCATTGGCTCTCAGTGAGTCCATTTCAGATTGGGGGATAATAATAATAATAATAATAACAATAAGAGAAATACTTTATTTTCCTTTGGTATCATAGTAACATATTTGGATGTAATGTGCCTTAGTGTTTCTCAATGAATCCTGCCAGGATATTATAGCTATTACGGTAAGACATGTTTCACTGCTCTTACCGGACCTAGTGGCCTACTCGGTAAGGCGCAGGTGTCCGGCCTAGAAGGTTGGGAGTTCAAAACCCGACCGAATCAAACCAATGACTCACATAATTGAAACTTGTCATTTCCTAGCCTGGTGCTCAGCATTACTAGGATAGAGCAAGGATTGGTTAGCTCAGTGTAAGGATAATGCGACTGAGTGGGATATTAGGTCATGGTGCCGGTGGATTGGTCTCCCAGTGGGATACCACTATAAAGTCACCAATAGTGCACACTGTCACAAGTCGATACCCATCCTGTTATAAGCATAGCACATACAACCCCAACAAACAGCTTCGGTGTTCTGGTGCTGGCTGTGTGAACCTGGGAATTGGTGAATGAATATTGTGAGAATATCATAATAATTCCGGAGTAGGTGGTAGAGGTGGGTGGGTGAGTGGGTGGGTGGGAGCTGTTCCTTCTATGGACGCTGTGTGAGTGGTAAGTAAAAGAAACCGGACGCGATAACACGTGTGAGTGTAATATTAGCTCCACCATTTACATCAATAACCTATCTGTGTCAGGTGCGTTATCTTTATTTTCCTGAAAAGAATCATGAATAAATAAATTTACTTTCCACTTGGCTTGCAATTTTGGCAAGCATGCCAAAACTCTGATAGGATATTATACTTTTGCAGTAACAAGTTATATTCACCTGCCTCAGTATTCCCTTATGTGTGGCAAGACATGCTTAATAAGTGCAGCAATATCTAATTTAGATATCTAGAATAAAATCTAGGTTGGCGTTTTGTTATGGACAAATTTGATGTTTTTCATTGGATTATGCAGTTTAAAGTGAGGTAAGCTAAGAATCTACCTCTGGATATAGACGAAGTTAAGAAAGGTTGTTAAGAAGTGTTGTTTAAGGAGATAGTGTATTTCGCCTTTATTTTTTATGAAATGCGTCACATTGTTGAAGTAGACAGTGACAGTGTTTTGCGCCCTGCAAGTTTGATGGAATTAAAGACCCTATAATACTAAGACGGCTCACTCAGCCTGTACTGTGTAATCAAAATGATCAAACCCACCACTTGGTGCGCTGGCTGTTCTCTTGGTTAAACATGTGCTATATTATATATATATGAATGTGAAAGATGTGTGATGATGGCAATGCTGATGATGATGCTGATGATGATATGTATTTGTTCATAGCAATTTCATATTGATGTGTATTCATACTTACCTATCTCGTGTATAATATAATTGTATGTGTTTACATGTGAAACACCAACCAGCAGCCGGGCTGATCAAACCCACCACAAGGTGGCACTGCGAAATTTACATTACCATGGGAGAGATAGGGAGTGAGCCATCTTAGTAGTATAGGGTCTTTGATGGAATTGCTGCAGGGCTGGCATATTCTAAATGCGACAAAGTGAAATGCATTTGAAGCAGGAAACCCTCGCCTGGTGACGCGATGGGCACGCCAGTTGAGATGCCGGGCTGTGGACGCTAATTTGCATACTAATGTATTCTATGAAGAAAAAAGTGGAAACTGCTGCCACTTGTGGAGACAGCCAAGCTTAGAATGGGGGGTAGGGGGGTAGGGGGGGTGTCAAACTGGTTTGCTAAATGCACTCACTGCTCACTGGTGCCTTATTTTTTCAACTAAGGGATGATCTTTATTTATATTCTCCGTCCAAAACACTCTCTGGTGTCCAGATTATCATGGTATTATGGTAATCAGAGATTAAAGGATTAACAATTTTAAGTTTCAGAGTTGTTTTGAGTTTCTGCAATTTTTCTTTTAGATAAATATATTAGGGTGATCGGTGTAGGCTATCTTCCTCTACTTTAAAATGACATAATCCGATAATTTTGAGTTTCTGTCATTTTCTTAGATAATTGTATTATGTTGATGGATATAATTTGTATCTCAGAATTTTGTATGGCAAAAGAATGCTTAATAAATATATTGGTATCTCAGTTAGATATCTAGGATAAAATCTTGATAACAGTTTTGGTTTTGAAAATTTGATTCTTTTATCGGACTATGCAGCTTCAAAGTGAGGCGGGGGGTGATGAAAATGGGAAATATTGCGCCTAGAGCGGGACTCGAACCCACATCTCTCTGCATTCCACGCCACTGTGTTAACCATTAAACCACCTAGGCTCCTTTATGTCACCATACTACCCACACCTACCTGTCGATGTGGCTGATTGCCTGAGGGATTAGTGCAGACTACTACACTCATCCCCTTCGAATTGCAAGTCTTTTAATGTCTTACAATTACATACATACAGGCAATGCACTTACACATACATACATAGGGTAGGTTCAACAACTATACAGCGCGTAGCTTGTACAGGATCCATGTCACAGCACCAGTGTCGTGGGGGTGTGTGATGAAAATGGGAAATATTGCGCCTAGAGCAGGACTCGACCCCACATTTCTTTGTATTCCGGGCCAGTGTGCTAACCATTAAACCCCCTAGGCTCCCTGATATCACCACACTACCCATGTGTACCTGTCTATGTGGCGCCTTGCCTGAGGGATTAGTGCAGCCTACTACACTCGTCCCCTTGGAATTGCAAGTATTTGACACTACTACACTACCGTTCATTATACATTGTAAATGGCGAACTTTGGAGATATTTCAAGTGAAAACATGCAACTATTAATTTTGGCGTGCCCGTCAAAATGCTAGGGACGATAGACTTCAGCAGCGAATGGTTCTATTAAGTTCACCTGGTGTTCTTTCTTTCTATGTAGCAATAAATGTTTGATAAGTGCACCAGCATCTAAATTGGATACGGATGAACAAATATACGTAAGCGTAAAATGGCATCCTTTCATCGGACTATGTCCATTGAGGATATCATATATCAATATATTATTTGATCTTGCACTAAGATTAGGTGCCTGATCTTTGATTTAATATTAGGTTTCTTTTCTTCTTTTACAAATAAGTGGTATCATAGACAAGACAAACCATATTTAATTGTAAATAACTGTTTCATCATTGATATTTTATCATTTATAGAGTCCTTATTTCATCAGAATACTATATCATATTTATATAGTTTATGGCCCTGTAGGGAGAACGTGAAAAACGTTGAACTTCTCGGCATAGTATGCAAATTTTGGCACAAGTTGAACGTGGATGCAGCATAGTTGACGACAGCGTAACATCGGTAAAGCCTAGTGATAGCATCGTTCAATGAGAGAGGACAATGGAATTATGCTGACGGGACGTTATTAACGTTATTCGATCGCCAGAACTATGTTGCTTTACATTACCTTACGTTACTTACGTCATGAAACGGTGGCAAAACGGTAAACATACATTGGACGTCCGTTAGGCGTCCGTTATCCCGACGTTTTCACTATGCGGACTGCACATTACCACCACCTTTAATGTGGGTCAACGTAATGCAACGTAGTGCAATGTAGTGCAACGTAGTGCGATGTAGTGACCAGCGTTTGAGTAACGTCCATTTAACATCATTGATGTTCGCCAAACGTGTACAGAATGTACGGCGAACGTAAACCCTTACGTTCTAGATACGTCGAAAGTTTTGAACACCTTCAAAACTTTGATGCGTGCTGACGTAACATGACGTAACATGACGTAGCTTGATGTTAGTCTAACGTCATTCTGACGTCATCATAACGTAACCCAGCGTACGTCAACATAATGACAAAATGTGATCACGTCAGGCTTACGTTTGCTCGTTACGTCGTAGTGTGACAGGGGTATTACACAATCCTTTCCAACAGTGCATGCTATATGCCGGTATTTATCAATTCAGGATAATTGTTTTCACTCTAGACATTGTTCATCTGGTCCTAAACATTTATTCTGCTGACTCATCAATATTTTGTTGGCCTGTTTTATAAAAAAACATCAAAATGTGCGGGGATTAGACAAAATGGTGATTTGTGTTAGTGACTGTTATTAGTTGGGTGATTTTTCAACGAAACATGGCTCTTATAACGTTGCATAGCTTAACTCGTATTTATCAGAGGCAAAGAGCCCCTCATGTTATCACTGGCCGGGTGGTCGAATCGGTAGAGCACAGGCCTGCCCTACCGCAGATCAGGAGCTCGATTCCTGGTCGAGTCAAACCAATGACTTACAAAATTGATACGTGTCACTTCCTAGCATGGTGCTCAGCATTATTAGGATAGGGCAAGAACTGGTTAGGTCAGTGTAAGGATAATGTAAATGAGTGGGATATCGGATCATGGTGCTGGTGGCCTGATTTCCCAGTGGGGCAACACTATAAAGTCACCATGAGTGTGCACTGTCACGAGTTGGTACCCATCCTGATATCACCTTAGATGTTGCCAGGACGTAAAATTCCAACTGGAAACCACCCCTCATGTTATTCATAGAAATATCAGTATGCAGTGATATGGTATCTGATGTGTGGTAATTTGGAAATATTGGCATCTGGATCTGCTGTCTAGTCAGACCCATGGTAAATCGCCACTCTGCTGCAAAGTTGCGCTAATGGTTCTTACCGGCCTGCTTATTGAGTTTGATGGCGGACTGAAAGCTTCGCTGGGCATCGCGCTTGGAGGTTATATTAAGCAGTTATTGACGAATATGTGGCTGCCATGCATTGTAGGCCAGTGGAATATGCATAGAATTAGGTGACCAGACGGAATTGCCAACAGAGTTGAACGTCCGTCTCCCGTTTTGGTAGATCGTGGGAATCTAACCCTGGTCGAGTCAAACTAATGACTTAAAAAGTGGATACTTGTCGCTTCCTAGCCAGGCGCTCGCCATTATTAGGATAGAGCAAGGACTGGTTGGCTCAGCGTCTGGATAATTTTACTGAGTGGAATATCAGGTCATGGTGCTGGCGGCCGATTTCCCCATTGGGCGGCACTATAAATTCACCATGAGTGCGCACTGTCACAAGTCGGTACCCATCCTGATATGACCCTAGATGTTGCCAGGATGTAAAACTCCAACAACTAACCAACCAATAAAGGGTAGGAAGCGACAAGTATCAATTTTTAAGTCAGACACTCCCGCAGGTTCTCACAAAGCTCAGGCCGCCATCGGACTGCAGTAAGCGGACACGGCAGGTGTGTGTACATCTTCTTCATCACCTCACCCATGCACACTCCACTCCCGCTTTCCTCTCGACGAGTTCCCGCCGAGGACCAGACGGGGATGGCCGAATTAATTGAGCGTCCGTGTCCCCCTTTGGTAGATCGGTTGAACCCCGGTCGAGTCAAACCAATGACTTATCAAATTGATACTTGTCGCTTCCTAACCAGGCGCTCTGCATTATTAGGATAGGGGAAGGACCGGTTTGGTCAGTGTCAGGATAATGTGACTGACTGTGATATGAGGTCATGGTGCTGGTTGCTTGGTCTCCCAGTGGGGCAGCACTATTTAATCACCATGAATATGCACTGTCAGAGGGTCAGTACTCGTCCTCATATGACCATAAATGTTGCCAGGACGTAAAACTTCAACAACCGACAAACCAGTTGCCGCCTTGCAAAACGGCTGCCTGTAGGCAGTGCGTGTGCACACCTACTTCATCGTCCCCGCAGCAAAGCAGACGACAATCCGAGCTTTTAGAGAGCGTCCGTTTGAGGACAAAGTTGCGTATCACGTGACTTACTGCTTGCCATCATGGTGGCTAATAAAAAACATTAAAAAATATATATATATATTATATATTTATCGCAAAACCTCGATTTAACGCGCCCTAATTTAACGCTAATTCGGATATAACGCGACGAGTCTTTGGCCCAGAATTGTTTAATTCAAAGATAATTCAGTCAGCTGAACCTCGATTTAGCGCGACCCCGCTTTTTTCGTGATGATTTTGTATGGATCTAAACGGGCGCGTTATACCGGAATCTCACTGTATATACACAGTATAACCCACGCTCGGTTAAACCAAATGATCGGCTAATCCAAACTTTTTTCGGAGGCCCGGAAAAATACTACTATTTGTCATATAAAAAAGTTGGTTTAACCAAAGTCGGTTAATCCAAATTATTGGTTAATCCAAACAGAATTGTCGGACCCCAGGCCATTTCTGGTATCGTTAAACCAAACTCTCATGTGGTTATAACGTCATCTGAGACCCTACCAACATTTTTATATGATAAATGGCAATGTGGGTAGTAATATGACAAGAAAACTCCCTCCAGGTATTGCAATACCTCAGGGAGTTTAACGCCCCTGCCCTGCAGAGTTGTAAACCACTGTCTTGTGGTACAGGTTCTTGACAGAACCGAAGGCTAAGGGAGCAAACCCTAAACAGAAAACCATGTCACTATGGCAGGATTAAGGCCGGTTGATGTATGGAACTCCCAACATCTCCCGACCAGCCACTGCAAGGACAAATCATTTTGCACCTGTCTGGACATGTTCTTGCCGGTGTGAAAACTCTATTTGCTTCCCGAGCGAGTACTGCTGGTAACTTGCAAAAGCCAGCAGCACTTCAACACTTTTGCAGGCAGCTTTCATGAAATGTACAACTGCACAAAATAAATGGAGAGCGGCAGTCAAGTAATGAGAGCAGTCTTTGTCGCATCGCAACGGACAGCATGATGATGATGATGATGGCAAGAATCCTACCAAATTTGGTCACCAGGAGGCATACGGCTACAGTACAGTGAGGTTAAAAGAATAAGGTGAAGAACATGGCTGGGGAGGACCCCCAACTACACACTTCCGGCGTTTAGGCTGAATCTGTGACCTGGCGTACTGGGTTTTAGCTTCAGTCCTTCCTGTGGTACCAGCTAAAGTTAGAAAAGCCGTCTTCACCCATTCTCGCGCAGACGGCTGCGCAGGTCACCTGACCGTGTTCTCATTCAGCATCTCCTCTATATTCTCCCCTCTCGCGTCTCATTCCAATGGGGTGGTTTTCTTACCTGTGTAGACATCGCCTCCTTACACCCCCCCCCCTCCACTATCATTCTTGTATCACCAGACGGTTGGTTGGTTGTTTGAGTTGTAGTGGCTGGCAACATCTAAGGTCATATCAGGATGGGTACCGACTTGTGACAGCATGCACTCATGGTGACTTTATAGTGCTACCCCATGGGGGACTATGCTGCCAGCACCATGACCCGATATCCCACTCAGTCCCATTATCCTGACACTGAGCCAACCGGTCCTTGCCCTATCATACTAATAATGCTGACTACCTGGCTAGTGACAAGTATACGTTTTTAACTTATTTAAGCCATTGGGTTGACTCGATAAGGGTTCAAACCCATAGGTTCGAATACCACAATTGATCAAAATGGGAGACGGACACTCAACTCATTTGACCCTCCCGTCTGATCATTTGTATCAGTATTCTATTACTAGTATTAATACGAGTACCATTACTAGTATTATTACTGGTATTATTACTGGTATTATTACTGGTATTATTACTGGTATTATTACTGGTATTATTACTGGTATTATTACTGGTATTATTACTGGTAGTATCACTGGTATTGTTAATGGTATTATTACTGGTATTATTACTGGTATTATTACTGGTATTATTACTGGTAGTATTACTGGTATTATTACTGGTATTATTACTGGTATTATTACTGGTATTATTACTGGTATTATTACTGGTATTATTACTGGTATTATTACTGGTATCATTACTCATATTATTTCTAATAGTTTTACAGTTATTGCTACTATTATTACTACTATTATTATTTAAATTATCATCCATATTATTATTCTATTTCGCGCCTTGACCCGTTATGTTTGTCACTGGCACCTGTAATCTGTCCTGTCAATCTCGCGGCTCGTGCCCCAAACAGCACAGTTTAAATAGTCTTGACACGTATGAACGCCGCAAGCTGGTCAGGAGGAGTCCAGCGTCCCCTGCATGTGCACACTCACCCACGTGACCAGAGCAGACCACGTGATCGTGAACAATTTCTGACTTGCTCGCTACAGTACGACCTGGTCATATGACCTACTTCCGGGTCTGTGATGCGCGTAATGCGTTAACCAGCTGTAGAGCGCACCATGCTGGGCACCCGGGCGCGGTGGCCTAATCGGTAGAGCGTGGGCCTGGCGTGCGGAAGGTCAGGAGTTCGATTCCCGGTCAAGTCAAACCAATAACTTAAAAATTGATACTTGTCGCTTCTTAACCTGGCGCTCGGCATTATTAGGATCGTGCAAGGACTGGTTAGCTCACTGTCAGGATAATGTGACTGAGTGGGATATCGGGTCCTGGTGCTGGCGGTGTGATTTCCCAGTGTGGCAATACTATCGGGTGTCCATGGGGGTGCCCTCTCACAAGTCGGCAGCGATAATTATCGATTGTGTAAGTCATTGGTTTGACTTGGTTGGGGCCTGAACACCCGACCTTCCGCACGAGAACCCTGTGCTCTACAGATGCAACCACCGCGTCCGGCACCCGCAGAATGTGACTGAGTAGCATACTGCACCATGGTGCTGCGACAATGTATCCCAGTGGACATTTGCGATGAATTCGCACCGTCGCAAGTCACTATGCACCCTGATATCACCCCAGATATTACAAATAATAAAACCCCAATACATCATTAACGAAATTGTTTCCATTGACGCGCTATAATTTACATTCTTTTAAAATTTTGTTTTATTATTTTGATTTCTTTTTCAAAGTTTCAGACTGTCCTCTCCTAATGTTCTGAGTTCTTATGAAACATTGAACCCTTCCCTCACTCCCCAAGAAAAAAACTAACAAAAAATACCTACCAGTGGCGTTGACAATTCCAGTCGGTTGATTTATAGTAAACGACACCGCCTTCCCCTCCTGATGGCCTTCATTTTTCCTCGGCAGGCCCTCGAGCCGCAAAGTATTTTGATAGTATTTATGGGATGCAGTTTGCATTGCCTCTCGACTGCCGGCCAGTCAATCAGTAAGGTCTCCCCTGCATGTATTTCGTGCCTGATATACAGCCTGCCGGGCCGGGCAGCCGGTCTAGCAGGAAATCGCAAACCCCTGGATATCGCACACCCCAGGGTTAGCGATTTAGTAGGAAATCACAACCCCCCCCAGGAAATCGCAAACCCCCCATGCTTTGTAGCATTTATGACCCCAAACATGGCAGCTATATGTTTGATTTTGAACTTCTACCAGATCTGGGGGGATAAAATGGATTCAAGGAAGATCAAGATGGATTAAATCTAATGACAACATTTTTGCGATAGTCCAGTTCATAATTCCTACCGCACATGCGCTGAAAATGGTAGCCTGGTGTCCTGGCCTTTATTCACATCACCGTTATGTAGGATAATGATACAGAGAGTTGTACTGGCTTTTCTTAATGATATAGTCTCGTATCTTTGACAAAAATTGACCTGTTCCCCTATCCTTCTTGTGAGTGATCACAGTGAATATGGACCTTGCTGAGACCGGCATGACATTAAAAATAATCAATTAATCCATCTTGTCAGGGATCCCCCTTATATAAAAATAAATAAGGCTTAATCATGATTACATAAGTACAATTTTTACAATAGACCAGTTCATAATTCCAGCATCATGGTGCAGTGTGGGAATTTTAAAAGCAAAACAAACCTGCACAAAGCACATGTGCTTGCTTTCTGACTGCCAAACATGAGGCATTTGCAATGTCCAGGGGGGATATGTGATTTCCTAGGAAATCGCAAACCCTCCATGCCCATATATGGTATCGGGGTTTGTGATTTACTAGGAAATCACAAGTGGGGGTTTGCGGTTTACAGGGTTTTGCGATTTCCTGCGACATCGGGTCCCCGGTAACATGATACAATCGCCGGGACTGCGCCTCCCAACGCCGGTATCAGCGGCCGCCCAAATGAGTCCTACACCCACGCTGCACACTGTATCTCTCCTGACTCATATTGGTTCCTCTGTCCCTTGATCTACTACACACACAGACACACACCTACCCCCCCCCCCCCACCTACCTCCCTCCCCCCCCCCGATCTATATCCTCTCCTACCCCACCACCTCAGTCCCCCACTCAGCCCTACTCCTGGACCTAAGCAGACTCCTTCACCCACACCAGACGCGGTAGCCGAATCGGTAAGAACGCAGGTGTCCCGTCCGGAAGGTCGGGATTTCGAAGCCGAATCGGTAAGAACGCATGCTTCCCATGTGGAAGGTCAGGAGTTTGAAAACCCGACCGAGCCAAACCAATGACTTACAAAATTGATAATTGTCACCGCCTAGCCTGGCGCTTGACATTACTAGGATCGGCCAAGAACTGGCTAGTTCAGTACCAGGATAATGAGATGGAGTGGGTAATTGGGTAATGGTGCTTGCACCCTGGTGTCCGAGTGAGGCAGCACTATAAACTCACCATGAGTGTGCACTGTCGCAAGTCGGTAGCCATCCTGATATGACATTTGATGTTGCCAGGAAGCAAAACCCCAGTAAACAAACCATCGTCCGTTTACCACCCCTTCCACACACACAACACACAATACACACTTCCAACGCCGACCAGACGGGATGGCCTAGTGAGTTGAGCGTCGGTAACCAGTTTTTGCAGATCGGAGGATTCGAACACCATGTGATTCGAACCCACGGGTTCGAACCCTGATCTAGTCAAACCAATGACTTAAAAGTCGATACATGATTTTCTCTTTCTAGCCAGGCACTCGGCATGATTAGGATAGGGCAAAAACTGGTTGGCTCAGTGTCAGGATAATGTGACTGAGTGGGTCATGGTGCAGTTGGCCTGGTCTCTCAGTGAGGCAGCACTATAAACTCACCATGAGTGTGCACTGTCACAAGTTCGTACCCATGCTTATATTTTGCCAGGACGTAAAACTCCAACAACCAACCAACCAACCAAACATTCAGTACCCGTCCTGATATTACCTTAGATGTTGCCCGGACGTAAAACTCCAACAACCAACCAACGTTCCCAAGCCCATCACACACACATCGCCCACCTCTTCACTCCGCACTCAGCGCGGTGTTCCACGCCTTATTGGTCTCCAGACTTCTATGTGAGTGAAAATGTACTCCCCTTTCATAGTGCAGTCGGCATCACCGCCCTGATGAATTCCGCGGGGAGTCTACGATTCCGGCTAAAGTGCCTGTCACACTATGCCGGATTGAGCAACGGACAGAATTGTCTAGTTCGGTGGTGATAAGTATCAAAATGTATTAAAATGTGTCAAAGTTTTGCCACATCGGGTGGACGAATGGACATGAAACGGACATGAAACGGACATGAAACGGACATGAAACGGACATGAACGGATAGCCAAGGGACAAAACAAAATTAAACCGGACAAGAACCATAGACGTCAATCCGGCAGCATCCGTTCCTAGTTTTGTGCATGTTCAAAACTTGTATGGACACAAACCGGATATTGTTTGTTTTCTGTCCGTTTCCCCCAATCAGGTGAGGTGTGACAGGGCCTTAAGATATATATTAAATGAGAACAGGGGCTGCTTGTAGTGGATTCTGTGTACGACCCATGTGTCCTTTGGTAATTTGACTTCTGTGCGAGCAGATGATGATAGAAACAGTAATGTGAGCAGAATGATGTGCTCTATAATCTATTATGGGAATATAAACAAGGACACTATCATCTTTGGTTATATTTGTATTGTTATTTGCGAGCCACAGCTAGTGTATGCCAGTGATTAGTTCCAGGTTTGGCCACACCGGCGCCACCTGTCAGGGGCTCTGACCACCTACAAGCCAGCTAGAATATTTATATATTTTATTGTTATACTATTTTCATTCAAATGTGATATTCATAGGTAAATATAATAATATTTCCATATGTAGTAGTGCCATACCATTATCACCACCAGCATTGTCTTTTAATTTGACCATACATTCATATGATATATATAGCATAATATTGTCAGCATTATAGTAGTTTCCTCTTACTACTCCATTTCTGTTGTTTCTTGTCCCAACTGGCCTGAACTGAAAGTAATATTGGTCAAAAGGATGTGCGTCCCATTGGGAGAGAATGATTGGCAACCTGGCATTGAACTGAAAACAGCCCCATTCAGCATTGGTAGCATAATTGGTTATGTTGGTTTGGCAATGTTTGTAATTCGGGACCGAGACGGGACACATAGTGTTGCCACCTTTTGATTCACCTAGACCTATCGCAATATCAATACCCCCTTTTAACTATAGGCGGCCCAAACTAAACTAACTCCAGGTGGCGACTCAGCGCCCACGCGTAGGTGGCCAGTGCTTGTAGTTGGACTCGCTGACGTCACTTCCACCCACCGTCAGCACACCAAGGGCACTCATCCACCAAACGCCAAACTGACACCACCACCCACCTTTTCTCACCGCCCCACCCGACCCTACTGTAAGACAATTCGACTGGCAAGGGTTTCAGTGCCAGTGTTGCGGTTTCCGAGGTACACCAGTTTGCCAGGGACACATTGCTTCTGTGCATGTGTCAAAATCGAACAGCATCATAACTAAGCTTATAAATTTAATATCATGTTTTTGGTAAAGATGTTTTCTATATGTGTACCAAACGATTTGTTTCTAGGTTGTTTGGTTTTAGAGATATTTGACTTTTTCTGTATTTTCTGTATGAACATTGCTCACGACCATTGACAATGCCTTGAGTTTGACAGTATGCGCAGTGCAAAACGTTAGTTTTATTCAAAATTAATAGAAATCCAGAACCCCAACCTTATCAATTCAATATAGTCTTTTTGGTAAACATGGTTTTTATAGGTGTACCAAGCGATTTGTGTCTAGGTGGTGTAATTTGAGAGATATTTGATTTTTTCTGTATGAAGATTTGCTCACGGCCGTTGACAATGCATTTGAATGGATGTGTCCCTGGCAAACTGGTGTGCCTCGGCAACAGCAACAGCGGGTCGTGGAGAGACTCGGACCTACCACCTGACATTGAAACTTGACCTGATACTCTTGATGAACTTAAATTAAATAAAATGTCCCATACTATGTAATACCGTGTCATGTCCTGAATGATATACAGTAACAACTCTCTAACCGACCACCTCCACAGATCGACCACCCCAATATATCGATCGCCCTATTTGGGACCCAACAATACCACTGTAACCGTATTCTAACTCCCTAATCCGACCACCTCCTTAAATGGACCACGTGAAGTCGGTCCCAAGGTGGGTAAATTTAAAGAGGTATGTACACCAATTTAACGCAAATTCCGATATATAACATGATGAGATGGGTCACCGGACCCGGAATTCTTTAATTCGAAGGTAATTCAGGAAACTGAACCGTGAGTTGGCGTGACCCCGCTTTTTCCACGATGACATTTTATGAACCCCAACGATTGAGTTATTAATGGTGCCACGCTGTGTATACATGTGACGTTTATCCCCTATGTACGAGTTTAAGCACCGTGCGCGGTGGCCGAATCGGTAGAGCGCAGGCATCGCGTGCGGGAGATTGGGAGTTAGGTTCCCAGTCGAGTCAAACCAAAGAATTATAAAATTGATACTTGTCGCTTCAAAGCCTGGCGCTCATCTTTAATAGGATATGACATGGACTGCTTAGCTCAGTGTCCGGATAAGTTGACTGAGTGGGATATCGGTTCATGGTGCCGGCAGCCTGATTTCCCAGTGGGGCAACACTATAAAGTACCAATGAGTACGCACTGCCAACATTATTACCCATCCTGATATGACCATAGATGTTGCCAGGAAGCAAAACTCCAACAACCAGCCAACCATACGAGTGTAAGGTGAGTGGCGCCTGGTGGCCAGTGGTCGGCCTGACTAGACTGCGATTCACACCCTGGCGGGAAAATGGCGCATTATTCAGCAGGTGAACGCTACCCGCCAAAGTTCAGACCCACTACCCCACTCAAACTACAGGTACTTTGATGGTGTTGGTACATTAGTTGATTAAGCAGGGTAAATTTCAATCGCTGACAATTAGCCTTCCTCATTCCCATGCTCCTTGCCCAGTAATGCCGAGTACCAAGCTAGGTAACGAAAGGTATAAATTGTGAAGTCATTGGTTTGATTCGACCATGGTTCGAATGTGGGTCATTCGAACCCCAAGGTCTGACAAAACAGGAGGCGGGCGCTCAACGCATTCGGCCATCCAAGCCATTTCTTTACTTACTTAGGATTCAGATTCAATGATATTATAGAGTCGATTGTACGCCCATAACTAAGTCTACACACATATATATATATATATATAATATGATATATAGCGAATTATGCGAGTATAAATGTACTCAAGATCTATATAGTTGTATTGATTTCACTACAGCCTGCCTACACAACCACAGATTCCAGCCGTGGACTTTACATAGTGTCGCAATTCTTCAGCATACACTACCTGTGGCGCCATTATCTAGCGTCCAACCTCACTACCGACTGGATTAGACAGGAGTTTGTCACGGCAGAATTTTGTGTTTAACTTACAGTGAGTGGCGGTTCAAGTATGAAGGGGTGGTGGTGCCACCGTCCGAGCTTGGGTTGGGGACGCTGGAGCAGTAGATGACTATAAGAGACTCCCACAGCCCATGGAGCTGAGAGAGTGATGAGGGAAAGGAAGGATATTCTGTGTTATTATATTCGTATAATTCGTATACAGCATATATATATTAGGTATATATGTAATGCATACCACATTATACAAGAATACATGTTTGAGGGGAAATACTTCGTATCCCTTTCTTCTGCGCAGACGCATAAATGGAGTACCCCCCCCCTCCTCTCAGGGCGTTGTTTATAACCGAGTGACCTCCCTCCCTCTCCTGCGCCACTCACCCAGGAGGGATTTACAAAATAATATAAATAATACGCTCAGTAACTTATATGTGTGCTCGCATTATTAATCGACTGATCCTTACATTGAAGTGGTCTCTGGTTCCGATTTAAAGCCTGGCCATAAATCACCCGGCCTTACTCCACACGTCCCGCCGTCTCTCTGTAGGATATCGTTTTGGCACTATCTCCACTGTCAGTTCCGTGTCGGCGTCGGTGTTTAGATATTGACCCGCAGCTCAAGGCTTTAACCCTTCTCCTCACTCCGTCTTTTCTTTACGCATCTGCCCATCTTCATACCCAACACACACCTCCCCCTCGCCCCTCTCCTGTCGTCCAGTGTCTATCTTCATACCCAAGACACACACACCTTCTCCCTCTCCCCCAACTCCGTCTTCCAGTTGCCCAGATGATATATGTATATATATAGCCCCCCCCTCCTCACCACCACACCCCCATCCCCACTTCTCGTTGACAAGCCATAACACGGCAGACCCGGCTTTCAGCTGTAGACCGCAAACCAGCCATGTCCGATGTTGGACAATGATTCACACTGACCCTGGGGGTCACGCCAGTTGTTATCTCCTTTCAGTCAGCATCTCCCCCGGATCTGGGCGATAGCGGCGGCAGGGCGGGGGGTCGTGGGTCGGCGAGGGTGGTGAGTGAGAGAGGGACGGAGGGACGGAGGAACGGAGGGGAGGGGAGGGGAGGGGAGGGGCGTGGGCGGTGGATGAGTGGGGGAGGGGGGACGGGGACGGGGAGGGATATGAGGGGAGGAAGGGGAGGGCTGAGAGTGAGGGAAGGAGGGAGGACGGGAAGGAAAACAGGGATGGGGTGATGGATGAGGCTGGGCATGAGGCAGGGGAAGGGAGGGAAGGGAATTGGAAGGAGAGGAGGGGATGGGGAGGGCATTGAAGATGGTGAGGGGCTGAGAGAGAGAAGGAGAAGGAGGGAATGAGAGAGATGGTGAGAGGACGTGAGGTGGTGGGAATGGATGGGGATGAGGTGCAAAGAAAGTGGGAGTAAAGCAGGAGGAGGGAGTGGGACATGAAGGAAGATGTGGTTGGTGTGGAGGGGGGGGGGGGATTAAGGCAGTGGATGGGGAGGGAGTAAGACGAGAGAGGGGGAGTCAGCCAGTGGATGGGAGAGGGGGAGTCAGCCAGTGGATGGGGGAGGGGAGTGAGGCGGGAGAGGGGGAGTCAGCCAGTGGATGGGGAGGGGAGTGAGACCGCGAGAGGGGGGAGTCAGCCAGTGGATGGGGAGGGGAGTGAGATGGGAGAGGGGGAGTCAGCCAGTGGATGGGGAGGGGAGTGAGGCGGGAGAGGCGGGAATGGGGCGAGAGGGTAGTGAGGCGGGTGCACGGGTAGTGGACGGGGAGGAGTGGACGGGGAGGGGAGTGAGGCGGGAGGGGGGGGAGTGAGGCGGGAGAGGCGGGAATGGGGCGAGAGATAGAGCGAGGCGGGTGCATGGGGAGACGACGGGGACGAGGGGACGGGGAGGGGAGTGAGGCGGGACGGGGGAGTGAGGAGGGACGAGGGAGTGAGGCGGGAGGGGGGAGACAGTTAGCTGGGTGGACGGGGAGTGGAGAGTGGCGGTAGGGAGGCGTGTGGACCGATAGGGGAGTGAGGATGGGAGTGAGGCGCGGGCGGAGGCGGGGGTGCATGGGAATTGGGGTGCTGAGCAGGGAGATGACGTGCCCGGTAAGGGCGCGCCCCCACCCGCCGACAGGGGTAGCTGCGATGATGCTATCCGGCCTATCTGCCTGCCGCCCCGGCGACGCCGCTCTTTGATGCCCGTCCGAGCAGCTCAGCAAGGAGTGATGTACTCGCTCCGTTACCTGGCAACCATCCTGTCACATCTAAAAGCTTTCGCATGTGAGCGGATGAAAACATTAATCATTCGATCAAGATCTGCGCGCGCTGGCGCTGATCTTCAATATAGAAAGTTGATGGGGGTGGGTAAAATAAAAACAAAAAAGGAAGAAAAAAAGGAAGACAAAAAAAAGGGAGAAAAAAGAATGGTAGAGGTTTGTCCGCGTCCGACTGCGGCCATAGATGAATCGACGTGACTCGGCCCGCGGGGACGGGGACGGGGACGGGGAGGTAGTGAGGGGAGGCTGGAGGAGTGGGGGAAGGTGGTGACATGACTGTCCCTAGAGAGGGGTGGAGGGGCGGTCGCAGTGCGCATGCGTGGTATGCCACGAGTCGGTCACGTGGCTTCGAATGGCAGTTCTGAAACTGAATGGCAGGAATAATAACACACGCGGTGGTTCCCTCCCCCTCCCCGCCCTCCCCGCCCTCCCCGCCGTTCCCGCCTCCCTCCGCCCTCTCAGCCCTCCCCTCTCCGCCCTCCTTCTCCCGAAACACAATCATCCTGGGTCAGGGCGGCAAAAAGAAGAAATAATAATAAAGTGTTCAGCTCCTATTTAACCCCTGAGTTGCTCGACTTAATAAGCGCAGCGGTGACTGGGAGGTGACTGTTGGGCCCGGCGGCGGGGGACGGGGGACGGGGGCCGGCACCGGGTGACGGGGGACGGTGGACTGGGAACGGGGGGGGGGGGGGGTGGAGGGGGAGCGGGGGCCGGGGAGGAGCCGCCGGCGCCAAGAGCTACTACTATATACATGCCTGAGGCTGGACGTGAGTGCCGGCCGGCGGCATGCAGCGGGCAGCGGGTACTTTTAGGGGAAGGCGGCACGCTGAGAGTCAATGGTCCCCCCGCCCCCCTCCACACACTCACACACATACCCTCTCTACCCCTATCCTCCACCCCCCTCCCCTTCCTTACTTCCACCACTCACTCCTGCGGGCAAGGGCCTCCAGCCGAGTGAATAATGGACGCGTGTCGACTTTGCGTCATCACCATGACGACCGAGACGCACGACGCGGCAATCCCACAACCCCCCGCGCGCGCCTCGTTTCATCAACGCGCTTGCCGGGATCAGATTAGAAGGCGGCGCGCGGCCGAACCGCGCCCCGCTGTTTGGCGCCGGCGGGCTACGGTCGAGGCGCGGCCGGCACAGTGGGCCAGGCCACGCGAGGCCAAGCTCGGGCGGGGCGGGGATGGGGGCGGGCTGGGACCGGGGCGGAGCTGGGATGGGGCCGGGGCGGGGCCGGGGCCCGTGCCGGGTGGGGCCGGGGCGGGGCGGGGTCGCCACGGGCCGGGGCGAGGCGGGGCGGGGCGGGGCGGGGCGGGGATGGGCGGGACAGAGCGGGGCTATGCCGGGCCAGATCGGGCGGGGGCGGACAGGGCTAGGCCTGGCCAGGTGGGGCTGGGGGCGGGCGGGGCTAGGCCTGGGGCGGGGCTAGGCCGGGGCGGGGACGGGGCGACTCGGGAAATGGGAGGTGACCTAGCACACACAGCCCACAGGGGGGTGGGAGGAGATGTGCGTGTACGGGGTGGGGGTGCAAGGTCATTCATCACTAAGTTCGCCGGCTAGGCTGATTAGCCGTGCACGGTTAATGAAATCGACCACGTGACATTCGGAGGGCAGGCTTAATGTGCTCATCACTACACCGGTAGGCTACAAGTACGAACCCTCCACTCTGTACCCATCCATTCTCACAGGCATTCCTCCCTCCCCCTTACACCCTCCACTCTCTCCAGCACCCTCCACTACACCCCTCCTCCACCCCGCTGTCCTCTCGCCCCCACCCCATTACAACAATGAACCCCTCTCCCCCATCCATTCCCAAACATACCCACTCGTAGTCTATGTTGTTGGTTTCCTTCCTAGCAACATATACGGTGGTGAGCTACTAAGTGATCAATTCGGGGTTGTGTGTATTTGTTTGTTATTGTTTCACATCCTAGGATTGATCCTAGGATTGATCCTAGGATTGGTACCGGCATATATGACAGTGCGCACTCATGGCAACTTTATAGTGCTGCCGCCAGCCCAACTCACTCAGCCACATTCTCCTGATACTGAACTAAGCAGTCCTGGTCCTATCCGTAGCAACGTCAAGCGCCAGGATATGTAGTAGCAAGATTCAATTGTGTAACTCACTGATTTGACTCGACTGGGAATGGAACTGCCGACCTTCCGCATAGGAAGCCTGCACTCTACCGATTTGGCCCCTGAGTCCGTTCTCCACTGACGCTCTTCCTCGCCTACATCTGGTTGGCTCGTCGTACTATGTCCTGCTAAGGCGGTGTTGGCTTTCTTTGGCGCCCCCATTCCCATAGGACCAGACGGAACGGCCGAATGATTTGAGCGTCTGTCTCCTGTTTTGGTAGATCTTGGGATTCGAACCAACGGATTTGAACACTGGTCATACCAATGACTTAAAAATTGATACCTTTCGCTTCCGAGCCTGGCGCTTATCATTATTAGGATACGGCAAGGACCGGTTGGCTTAGTGTCAGGATAATGTGACTGAGTAGGATATTGGGCCATGGTACTGGTGGCCTAGTCTTCCAGTGGGTCAGCACTATAAAGTTGCCATGCAATGTCATAAGTCGGTACCCGTCCTGATATGACCTTAGATTTTGCCAGGACCTACTCCTAAGAACCCACAGGACTGGTTGCAACGCTGGCTCTCTCATTATTTACCATATATATTCGATTCAAGGAGACACCTACATTGAGTCACTCGGCACCGCCAGCAACTCAGCACCCACCCACACACCCACCACACACCACACCACACACCCACCACACACCCACCACACACCCACTACACACGCACCACACACCCACCACACACCCACCACACCTCCACCCTCACCTCCGACCCGGCAGGCTCTCTGCTTAATCAAAGCCAATCTGATCCTATGGGAGGAGGAGGAGGAGGAGGGCGGAAAGTGAGGGTGGGAGGGGAGAGGTGCCAGATTACGGCGGGACTCAATCAGGACAGGAGTCAGGGTGGCGGGTCGGATTAGCGCATAGGATGGGCGTATATAGGCGGGTCGGAGTGATGAAGGCGGGCGGGCAAGGTGCTGCCGGGAGGGAGGGAGTGGAGCCGGGGGGGGGGGGGGGCGGGACGGCGGGAGGGCGGGCAGAAGCAGCTGCAGGTGAAGGCGGAGGGGCGGCACTGTAAACACGGCACACCCTAATCCGCCTTTTCTCCGAGCAGATCCCGAGTCGACGGCGAGCAGTCGGCGTGGTATTGGGCGGGGCAGAGCTCAATGAGGGCCGCCTCAGTCGGGGGTGGCGGCTGGGGTGCCGGTAGGGCTGGCGGCGCGGGTAGGCGGCAGGGGTTGGCGGCGGGGGTTGGTGGTTGGGGTGACGGCAGGGGCTGGCGGCGGGGTTGGCGGTGGGGGTTGGCGGTTGGGTTGCTAGCGGGGGTTGGGATGGCGCGGCGGGGGTTGGCGGCGGGGGTGGCCGCGGGCCTGCCGGTGGGGGTTACGGCGGGGTTGGCGGTGGGGCGGGCCGCCGGGGGTGGCCGCCGGGACTGCCGGTGGTGGTTGGTGGCGGGGGTGGCCACCGGCGCTGCCGGTGGGGGTTCCGGCAGGGGTTGGCAATGGGGCGGGCCGCCGGGGCTGCTGGCGGGGGTTACGGCGGGGGTTGGTGGTGGGGCGGGCCGCCGGGGCTGCCGGCGGGGGTCACGGCGGGGGTTTGCGGCGGGGCGGGCCGCAGGGCTGCCGGCGGGGGTTACGGTGGGGGTTGGTGCCAAGGGATGCTGCGACTGTTGGTGGCCACCGCTTGCGGTATTAGCTGCGCTATTGGTCGGCGGTTGGTCAATGAGGGGCTGGTGACTTGTGCTTGGACTGGTGACGGCATTTGTAAGGTTTGAGGCCTCCCCTCCTGTGTGGTACTTCGCCCTGGTTGCTATATCCGTAGCTACTTCAGTGTCACTATGGGTGATGTCGTGGAAATAATTCGGATCTCATTTCATCCTGACGCGCTCTGGCTGGGGTATGGCTAAACGGAGGTGACACCAGCCAGGCACAGCGGGTTCCGGCTCGCAGCAAATATCACAAAAATAAACAAGACGTACATAAAAAATAACAAGCAATTAAATAAGGTTCGATAAAAACCGAATAGGATAGAAGCTCCGCTTCTTTATATTCATATAATAAATTATATACCACATATATATACGATGCGTGTATGTGGCTGCAGTGTCCAATATATATACATATATATCATTATGCAGCAAATATTAATGTAAGGTTTCTTATAGATATAACACTTAAATATATATATATATATATAATATGTGTACATGTGTAAAGAAATATTGGCTAGAATGTCCAATATATTTATATATATATATATCATTATCAAGCACATATGAATGTAAGCTTCCTTATAATTATATATGTTTTTGATATGTATATATATATATATATATATATATTATGTCTGTGTATGTGTAAAGAAAGGCATGCAGTGCCACATCTATTTATATAATATATCCATGTCTCTGTTGTATAATTCTTTATCTGAATATAATAACTCAAATACCAACATAATGCCTATTTACCTATAGTTTCCCCCCTCATACTGATGCCACCACTGGCTACCTGACCCGTTGCAAAACGAATGTAGGGCACAAACACACACACATATCTATATATATATATATATATATATAGATATATATATATATATATATGAAGAGTCCAAGCACAAACCCACATAAACGACCAAAGAAAAATGTACTTTAAATAAAAGAAATTTCCCTGGAAATAATTGTAATTCTCATTAGTTCTACTTTTCATATGATCATATCGTTATGCTGCAATGAACAAAAAAGTAGGAATAGAACAAATTTTAACTTTTTGTAGGTTTGATTCCAATGTTTATCTCCATTTTTGCATTGGCATTTACATGGTTTTGCCCCTGAACTCTTAATGTATTGTTCACTGGGCGTGGTATTTGGTAGTTTCTATGGCAACGCAATGGCCGTGACGTTGAAATGCCGGCTAGTAGCGGTGTGGTTATTGCGGGCGATTGTGATTTAGCTGCATTTGGCAGTGGACATTGAGGTTCCTTATACTTATATATAATATATATATATATATATATATATATTATGTATGTGCATGTGTAAAGAAAGGCATGCAGTACCAGATATAGTTATATAATATATCCATGTTTCTGCTGTATACTTCTTTATCCGAATATAAATAACTCAAGTACCAACATAATGCCTATTTACCTGTAGTCCCCCCCCCCCTGATACTGATGCCACCAATGGTTACCTAACTCATTGCAAAACCCATGTAGGGCACACACATATACACACACACACACATATATATATATATATATATATATATATATATATATATATTGTTCACTGGGCGTGGTATTGGGTAGTTTCTATGTCAACGCAATGGCCGTGGCCTTGAAATGCTGTATAGCAGCGGCGTGGTTATTGCGGGCGTTTGTGATTTAGCTGCGTTTGGCAGCGGACATTGAGGTGAGTTATCGCGGTGAGTAATCCCGCTGTTTGTGCCAAATGTTGCTGTGTTATTGTTAGTGCGCAATGTGCCCGGCTTCCTGGCACATCTCTCTCAACCTGCCCTCCTCAGCGGTGGGCGTGTGGATGTGGGGTGTGGGGGTGTGGCGGTGTGGAGGTGTGGGTGGTGGGTGTGGGGTGTGGGTTGGGATGAGTGTGGGTGTCGGGTGTGTAGGGTGGTGGGTGTGGGTGTGGGGTGTGTAGGGTGTGTGGGTGTGGGTATGGGTGTGGGGCGATGGGGGGTGTAGGGTGCGGGTATTTGGGTAGAACTACAGTCGACTTCCTGATGGACAATGGTTGCGTTGTATATATATATATATATATATATATATATATATATATATATGTGAGTGTGTGTGTGCTGTCTGTGTGGTATTACATTATGTCTCGGATGCAACTGTTTTAAATGTTGGATCTCCCGTTTTGGTAGATCGTGGGATATTTGTTTCGTTGGGGAGGGGGAGGTGTGGGTGATTTGGGGAGGTATTTGGGCGTGTGTGGGGGGGGGGGTGACTAGTGGCGAATACGGTGGTTGGGTACAGGAAGCATTACTGGGCTCCAGGTGTGTGGTTGCATCTAAAGTGTCGGAGTGGGCGTCAGCTGTGTAGAGCCAGACCAAGCTATCTTATTTGGTATTGGGTAGGTGTATGAGTACTCCAAGTGGTAGTTGTATGCTTGCTATGTGCTTGAGGCATTGATGCATGGTTTTCTATACACACATATATGTATATATATATATCGTATTTTGGATTCATAAATACGATACATAAATACAGGAAGAGCTCTTTATATACATGAATAGGTCCTTTCCAAAACACCGTCCATGAACTTGGTATTGGCATTGCAAACTCATTTTTTGGATTGGCGCTTATCACATTTTGGAAAAGAGCTCTTCATATATATATGTACATTCCTCCTGTGTTTGAGGCGCAGGGGTAGTCACACGAATACATTCAACCCCACCAGAACTGGGGAGGACTCGACCACAGCGCATAAGGATGAATAATAATAATAAATTGTTCCCCTACAATGTATAATACGTTATTGATCATATATATAGTTTTGTACGTTGGGTGAATAAGCAGGGACAATTTCAATAGTCGACAATTGATCTTCCTCATTCCACTGATCCTTGCCACATCCGAGTAATGCCGAACAGGGTACGTAGCGAGAAGTATCAATTTGTAAGTCATTGGTTTGCGTTGATCAGACTTTGAAACTGGGTTTTCGAATCTCATGGTGCTGTCACATTACGACGTATCTCGCCAGCGTGCCACCAGCCTGCAAAATCACTTTTAATCGTCGAGAGACGTTAAACTTTTCAGCGTCAGTGCAATGTATTGGTAGCGCACGACCGACGTTCTGGTAAATGTTTGGGGCGCTGTCCTGATATGACCTTAGATGTTGGTAGGATGCAAAACAACAAAAAGCAACCATTTGGCGCAATGTGTGGGAACAAGCCTCACATGTGCGCAGCATCTGCCTACCGTTGGCATAACGATCTTCCAGCACGTTTAACGTATTTCGACACGCCCCATACCTAGCCATAACGTTGGCTCCCGCGCGTTGTCACATGTCCAAAGTTTTGTGCAAGCATAACACTTTCAACGTGGGATGACGCTCGCCACCGATCCTCACCGATCCTCACCGACCGTCGCCGTCCATCAAAGAATACAAACACGCACCTAATGCACGCGTAATACTACCTGACATATCCCAATGTTGCGGCAAAAAATCACACACGTCGACATGCGTTGGCGAGAAACATTGTAATGTGACAGCCTCATTACATCCTACCAAAACGGGAGGCGCCAATCAACTTATTTAGCCATCCCTTCTTAAGATATGATTTCATTTCTGTTAATTAGTTAGTAAGATAGTGAGGTAGGTAGTTAGTAAGGTAGATAGTTATTTAGTTATTTAGTTTAGATAGTTAGTTAGTTATGTAGGTAGTTAGCTCATGGTAGCTGTAGGGAGTTGGGTGTGAAGGGACACGGGTGGTGTTAGCTACTGAAGATGGTATGGTATCAGGAACTGGCCAATCAACTTGACTTGAAATGTGACGTCACTTCTGCTAATTTGCTAGTCAGATAGACAGGTAGATAGTTAGATTATATAGTCAGTTACCTCATGGGAGGTGTAGAGAGTGGAGTGGGAGCGGAGTCGAGCGGTGAATGTGGTATGGTATCAGGGACTGGCCAGTGGGTAATAATAATACAACAGCCTGGTGGGTTATTGGAAGCTCTGTGAGGCATTGGTTATATGTGAGTTAGTGGGTAAGATGACTGTGAACGTTTGGCATTGGATTGAGTGCAATACTGTCAGTACAATCAATAGAATATTTACTAAACTGACCAGACGGGATGAGTTGAGCGTCTGTCTCCCGTTTTGGTAGCGTTTTGGTAGATCGTAGGATTCGAACCCTCGGGTTCGAACCCGGGTCGAGTCGTAACAAATGTCTTAATATTTGATACTTGTCGCTTCCTAGCCAGGCGCTCGACATTATTAGGATAGGGCAAGGATTGGTTGGCTCAATGTCAGGATAATGTGACTGAGTGGGATATCAGGTCATCGCAGCCTGGTCTCCCAGTGAAGCAGCACTATACAGTCGCAATGAGTGTGCACCGTCATAAGTTGGTACCAATCCTGATATATAACGATATATAGCGAATGGTAGACAGGAAGCGTGAACACTTATTTGTCTCTCATTTTTTATTTTCTTTTGGTACATCAGTTGTCCCAAGCAGAGGAAATCCCAGTCCCAGACGACTGGTCTTCCCTACTCCACTGCTGGTCGATAGAAAGCCCGAGCCTACACTTTTACCGACCCAAGGGATTTTTAACCTCCCACACCACATAGACATGGTATGAGAGCAACCAGCCTTTGATGACGGTGTAAGTTATACACAGCGGTGGAAATCCAAATTGGCAGAGCTGGGGGCACGGGGAATCGAACCGCCGACCCTCAGATTAGGAGTCAGACACTCTAACCACTCCGCCAGAGAACGCCACCTTAGATGTTGCCATGATGTAAACCTCCAACAACTAACCAACCAATGTTACTAAATAAACATCGCTCAAGTTTAGCTTCTGCTGAGTGTCCGAATATATCGACTAAATAAATGATATTGGACGTTCCTTGTTACTAGTGCCAACCTCCTATGTCAGAGAACCGAGAATGATATTGGCTATGGGATTCCAGTGCTGTAATAAATGTAGTATAGCCACACAGTTTTACCAATGAGATAATAAGATAACATGATAAGATATCTATTGTTAATTGTGAAATGGGGATTTCCATCGTTATTTGTGTGTAGTGCAATAGGTCTTCAAAGGACAACTTTGCATCCACACAAGAATTGTCCTGATATGGTAGGTGTCCGGCCATCAGAGTGACAGTCAAATGAGATGGGTCCAGTTCATATATTGGAGAGAGAAAAAATGTACGCATGGCCGGAGTTCGCTGTTGACAGGTTTCACTGGAGATGGGTACTTCTGTATATAGATGATCGGATTATTCACATTTCCTGTGAAGTCCCGGACAGGACAGTTCCAAAGCCAGTCGTCCCGTGCAATACCTGGCTGTGTGTGTGTGAGCAGGCAACTGGGGGCAAGCCCCCACATAGATGTTGGTTGGTTGTTGGAGTTTTACATCCTGGCAACATGTAAGGTCATATCCGGATGGGTATCGACTTGTTACAGTGCACAGTCATGGCGAGTTTATATTTATAATGCTGCCCCACTGGGAAATGAGGCCACCAGCACAATGACCCAATATCCTACTCAGTCACGTTATCCTGAGACTCTAATAACCAGTCCTTACCCTATCCTGGTATCACCGAGCGCGACGCTAGGAAGGGTCAAGTGTCAATTTTGTAAGTCATTGGTTTGACTCGACTGGGAATTGAACTCCTGATCTCCCGCACGGGAAGCCTGCGCTCTACCGATTAGAAGGCACATGCGCGGCGTGGTGTTTGTTATCAGGCAATCTGGGTATGGATCGGACAACGGGTATACAGCGGTATCAGACATTGAGGGGTGGCAGCGGGTCGCTGGTCCACAATGTGTTGCCGGGCTGCACCGTCATGGACGCCGGGCTGAGTGGGGGTGTGGCAGGTTGTAGGGGAGGTGGAGGGCCGAAGGGGACTGGGACAATGGCGCATGCGCAGGTCGTGGGTAAATCAGGACATCCGCCTGTCCCCGCGTCGACCCGTCCCACTCATCCCCCCCCCCGCCCGCCCCTCATTCGGACCCCCTCCCACCTTTCTCGCCCCACCCTCCCCCATCCTCACCTCCCACCCTTTTTTACCTTCCCCCTCCCCCACCTAACCGCCCCCTCCGCACCCCTCCCCCTTTCTGTTACCCTTCCCCCGCCCCCACCCAACCTCCTTCCCCCGCCCCAGCCAACCTCCCCACCACAACCCCCTCCCACCTTTCTTTTACCCTTCCCCCTCCCCCAGCCTAACCTCCCCCATCCGCACCCCTCCCGCCTTTCTGTTACCCTTCCCCCTCCCCCAGAGCCTACCTCCCCCATCCCCGCCCCTCCACCTTCTTTACCTTCCCCCTCCCCACCCAACCTCCCCCATCTCAACCCCTCCAATTTCTTTTACCCTTCCTCCCCTCCCACCCCTCCCACCTTTCTGCCCCCCCCCAGCCCATCTCCCCCATCCTCACCCTCCTCCCACCTTCACGTTACCATTCTCCTCCCCCAGCCTCTCCCCCATCCCCCCCCCCTCCCCACCTTTCCTTTACCCTTCCCCCTCCCCCAGCTTAACCTCCCCCCATCACCCCCCTGCCACCTTCCTTACCTTCCCCCTCCCCCGGCCCAACCTTCCCCCTCCCACCTTTCTGTTACCCTTCCCCTCCCCCAGCCCAACTCCCCCATTCTCACCCCTCCAATTTTCTTTTACCCCTTCCCCGCCTCCCCCAAACCAAACCTCCCCCATTCCGTACCCCCCGCCTTCCCCCTCCCCCAGCCCAACCACCCCCATCCTCACCCCCTCCCACCTTCCTTGTTTCCAATCCTCCTCCCCCAGCCCAACCTCCCCCATCCTCACCCCCGCCCCACCTCTGGTTACCAGACCTCCCCCCCAGCCTAACCTCCCCCATTCCCCACCCCCCTCCCACCTTTCTGCTACCCTTCCCCCCTCCCCCCACCCTACCTCCCCCCCGCACCCCTTCCACCTTCACCCGTGCCCCCTCCTCGCCCAACCCCCCCTCCGCCCCCTTCCGTTACCCTTCCCCCTCCCCTGCCTAATCTCCCCCATCCCACCCCTTCCCACCTTTTTTGACCCTTCCCCCCTCCCCCACCCAACCTCCCCCATCCTCACCCCCTCCCGCCTTCCTCTACCAATCCTCCTCCCAGCCCCCCCCCCCCCCCTACCCGTCCGCTCAATCTTCCCCTCTCCCCCCATACCCCTACCAACCCCATTTACCTTACCGTCCCTCTCCCCCGCCCCGCCCCACTCACCCGCCTCACCCCCGCCCGACTTCCCGCCTCCTCACCCCCCATCTTCCGATTACGCGTCCCCCTACCCTGCCTCGACCCTCCCGTTCACCCTGCTTTTCCCCGCCCACGGCCCTCTTCCTCCCGCCGGCCTATCTACCCCTTCCTACTCTTCCTGTCACCCTTCCCCAACCCACCATACCAAACCACCCCTCTCCCACCCTCCTCTCCCCTCTGTCCACCTCCCTCCACTCTCCGCCTCCCCTCCCCGTCCGCTCACTCTTCCCTCTCCTCATCACCCCCACCCAAACCCATCCACCCTCCCGTCACCCCCCTCCCAACCCCCTCCCCGTCCGCTCACCCTTCCCCTCTACCCATGCTCTACACAAGTCCACCCTCCCTGACCCTCCCCCACCCCATCACAGCCCATCCCGCCCCATTCCACCCATACCCCCACCTATATACCCTTACCCTCCCCCTTCCCCTTTCCGAACCCGCCCGCCCACTCCACGTCCCCCCTCCTCCACAAGCCCCAGCCCCAAAACGCACCTACCCCCCCCCCCCCCCCCCCCCCCCGCCCCCTCCAGCTGTCCCCGCCCCGCCTCGTCCCCCGCCCAGCCCCGGCCGGCTAACCCCGCCTAACTCCGTCCCACCACCCACCCTCACCAACCCTCCCTCCAACCCGCCCCCGGCAGCGCCCGGCGTGCGACGTTATGACCAATCAATGGTGCCGGATGAAGTCACCTCCCCGGTCAATACGGCCGCCTCTGGCAGCGCGCAGCCCCGACAATAAAGCATCTTTTTGCCGGGCCAAGTGTCCGCCTCAGCCGCCGCCCTGATGGATGGAATACAACTTATCCGAAGGCGCGAGCTGGCAAGAAAAGAACACAAAACAACCCCAAAAGAATGGAATGCGCAGTCGATGGACTTAATTTGTTACCAACTGGCATTCTCCCTGTCAGAAGAACATCGCCGCGTGGCCAATTAGAGAGCTGGTTAGAGGGAAAAGAAAGGGCATAATTAGTATCGCTATTCATAACTTATACGAAAGGACACCGGGCATCAGCTGGAGGCAGCTGACTGAAAAATAAACCTGAGTAATTGCCTTCTGGTGGTTAATGATTTGCAAACAGGTGGAGAAACCGGTGGTGCCACCTCTACCGGTGCCGGTGGTGGCGGTGCCCGACGCGCATGCGAAAGAGATTATTGCTGTGCGCGCAGGTTTCAATGGAGGTGTGGAGGTGTGAGTGTGAGTGTGAGTATGAGTGTGAGTGAGTGTGAGTGTGAGTGTGAGTGTGAGTTGAGGATTTATTGGCGGGAGTGACGCGGGAGTGAGATAATGCAGGTATACTGGTTGGCAATGCAGACTATGGGGTAGGGGGAGGGGTGTGTGTGCAGTGAATGGAAATGAGCAATAGTGCGTAGAACCATTATACAGGAGTGCGAAGGGAGCGGGACGTAGCTCAGGCGGTAGAGTGTCGACCTCTGAAGTTGTCGGTCATCCTATCGATCCTGCTCAGTTGACCAATTTGCAGTTTGGGTTATTTTCCATTCCAACCAGTGGTCCACAACTGGTTCAACAAAGGTTGTGGTATGCGTTGTCCTGCCTGTGGGAAAGTGAATATAAAAGATGCCTTGCTGCTTATTGATAAGAGTAGCCTATGTGGTCGGGGCAGGTTTCCTCCAAAGTAATATGTCAGAATGACCATATGTTTGACGTCCAATAGCCTATGATAAAAATCAATGTGCTCTGGAAGGGTCATTACATAAAATAAGCTTTACAGGAGTACATCAGACCCTTGATAGCATTGTAGGTCAAGGTCAAGTCAGATTAGGGCCTCTGACTCTGAATGGACTATTGGTCATGAAGGCTGATTCTGATTGGCTGTTTTGTAAACAGGACACATCCGGGATACAAGTCATCCGTCACTACCACTACATCTCCAATGGTTGGCTCAGTGTCAGGATAATGTGACTGAGTGGGATATCAGGTCATGACACTGGTGGCCTGGTCTCCCAGTGGGGCAGCACTATAATGTTGCCATGAGTGTGCACAGTCACAAGTCGGTACCCGTCGTGATATGACCTTATATGTTGCCAGGATGTAAAACTCCAACCAACCAACCAACCACACATCTTAGGTTATTTATCGAGCTTGGCAATGTGTACTTACTTGTACTGACCCCACTTAAAGCTGCATAGTCCGATGAAATATCAAATTTTCAAAACCAAACCAATTATCTAGATTTGATATTACATATCTAACTTAGATACTGATGCACGTTTAAGCATTTGTTTCTGCGTAGAAGGCAATACTGAGTCAATTTAACAGAACCTGTTACTGCAGAAGTCTATGGTGTCAGAGTTTTGGCAAGCTTGCCAAAACTAATTTTCCATGTTTGCTTTCAAAATATCTTAAAAGTTTACCATTTAAAATAAAAGTAACTTTGAACTAATGTAAAGTAGATACTACTGATCAGTCTAATCTATTTATCTCAGAAAAAATAAGAGAAATTCAAAACCATCGGGCTATGCAACCTTAAGAACTGGTGTCGGCCATTTCGACCAAACAATTAAAGTAGCATAGTCCGACGGTTTTGAATTTTTGTTATTTGATCAAACAAAGATGCAAAGAACAAACAACGAATGCAGAGATCGAAGAAATCTACAGCAGATCAAACAACGCTGCAGATATCAAATAAGGCTACATAAATCAAACAAAGCTGGCGGGATCCAAACAACTTGCAGAGATAAAACCAAACTGGAGAGATCAAACAAAATAAACTTATATATTTGTCAGAAATAAATATATGCTTAATATGGATTCTGAAAAACCCCACTAAATATGGGCATATTCCATCAATGTGCTCCATTTGCCCTTCATACAATGCAATCAGTTCCTGCTGGGGCGACAGGTCACCTCGGGAACCTGTTGTGTAGTTTGCCACCCCCCCCCCCCCCCCCCCCCCCCTCGTCGTGTTATTGTTTAATTTGTGTGTGCGCCTCCTAGTGTTTTTATGTTCACCCATTTAGCAGCGCTTGCCCTCTTGTCCATGGGAATTTTCCAGGCATCCATTAAGGCCAATGAGAAGAGATTAATGAGCAGGTGGGAAAAGCTGATGGCATCATTCGTGACGTCACTACTCCACTGGCATTGACACGCACGTGCCCGGAGGAGTGGGACACAGCTCATGCGGTAGAGTGTCCACCTGTGAAGGTGTGGGTCATCCGATCTATCCTTCTCAGTGGACCCATTTGCAGTTTGGGTTATTTTCCATTCCAATCGTTCATCAAAGGCTGTGGTATGTGGTGTCCTGTCTGTGGAAAAATGCATATAAAAGACTCCTTGCTGCTTATCAGAAAGAGTAGCCTATGTGGCGGCAGTGGGTTTCCTCCAAAGAAATATGTCAGAATGACCATATGTTTGACATTCAATAGCCAATAATGCTGCTCTAGAGGCATCATTACATAAAACAAGTTTTTTTGCGTGCAACTGGAAGTTTCCCGCTCTCCCTACCAATCCACTCACCCCAGAACAGAAGCCAGGGTTTGTGTTGGAACACAGACGACGCGTGTATATCATGTTATAAACATATACACTGATTTATCGGGCGCGGTGGCCGAATCAATAGAGCGCGCGCCTCGCGTGCGGAAGGTCAGGAGTTTGGTTCCCAATGACTTATAAAATTTATACTTGTCGCTTTCTAGCCTGGCTCTCAGCATTATTAGGATAGGGTAAGGACTGGTTAGCTCAGAGTCAGGATAATGTGACTGACTGTGATATCAGGTCATGGTGCTGGCAGCCTGATCTCCGAGTGGGGCAGCACTATAAAGTTGCTATGGGTGTGCATTGTCACAAGTCGGTACCCGTCCTAAATGTTGCAGGACGTAAGACTCCAACAACATATTCACTGATTTAATTACTAAATGTATTGCAAACCTTGTCAATCTGGAAGCCCAGGTAGCACAGGCAATGCTTTGCAGCAAGCCTAATTTGATCAGACTGATATCACAGTTTCCAGAGCAATATATCGTAGGAGCACAGTCCGATAACGATATTTACATTTTCTTGTTTTTCTTATGGGTCAGTTATTTCTCCAAATGCAATGAAATATTAACTTACATATGGTGTTGGAATAGACCCCGCCAGTTAAGCTGGAAAGTACCCAACTAGAGTAGTTCAAGATTTGGCCAACAGATGTCACTAGCTTACCTGGAGGGGTGTAATTAAATAAGAGAGTGGTGGTCAAATTCCACAAGAAAAATACAATATAGTTGTCTTTTTTATAGATATATTAAAGGGATAAGAGCTTGAATCCTGATGCGATATGAATATCTGAATATAATCAAGCATTTTATTAATTTTTCCAAGAATTCTATAGAGAGATATAGCATGTGAAATCATAGGCATTCAGGGAAACGAGCCGACTAGAGTAGTTCCAGATTCTGCTGATAGATGTCACTAGCATAACTGGCGGGGTGGGGTCTATTAAAGGTGTTTCCCTCAGCTTCACATTGGCACATCAATTATACACTCAAACCTTTTTACATTGAATCAAACCGGTAGCCGAATCGGTAAGAGCGCTGGGAGGACTATAACCTCGCCATGAGTGTGCACTGTTATAAGTCGGTACCAGTCCTTATATGACCTTAGATGTTGCCAGGACGTAAAACTCCAACAACCAACCAACCAATATTGACTGAGAACGGTGGCTGAATTGGTACGAGTGCTGGCAGGTTCAAATCCCTAACCGACTCAAATCAACAACAAACCCTAAAGCCCCAGTCAGACCTCACCGGATTGAGGAAACGGACAGAAAACGGACACTGTCCGGTGAAATACGGCAATGTACGGTTTATATATGGTACCCATCTGGCATGTCCGTTCTATCTCCAGTGGTGTCCGGAACAAGTTTTGAACATGCACAAAACTTGTACCGGACACCGCTGGACTGATATGTATGGTTGGTGCCGTTTTAAGTCTGTTTTATCCGTTTTGTCCATTTCATGTCCATTACTCATCCATTAGGTGTCCGGTTTGTATCCTGAAGAGTCTGTTGATGGTACTGGGGGAATTGGGTCCATCGGTTTTTGGCGCATCCATGAACAGTCCGGTAGGTGTTCGGTAGGTGTCTGGTAGGTGTCTGGTAGGTATCCGGTTGGTGTCCGGTTGGTGTCCGGTCCGCCCGTTTGACATTTGGTTGCCGTCCGGTTATTGTCTGCTTCTAGTCCTTTGGCCATTTGTTAATGTACGTTTCTTGTTGGTTTAGTTTCCGTTTTGTCTGGCGGCCGTTGCAACAGTTTGACACCGGACACGACTGGACTAGACAATTCTTTGTCTGGTGGTGTCCGTTGCTCCATCAGGTAAAGTCTGACTGAGTTACCGACAACAAAATGAATACTTGTCGCTACCTAGTCTGTCACTCAGAATTAGGAGGACATGGTTAGGACCAGTTAGCTGAGAATTAGGAGAGTGTGACTGAATGGGATATTGGGTCATGGTGCCAAGTGGCCATGTTTCCCAGTGGGTCAACACTATAAAGTTGCCATGAGTGTGCACTGCTACAATCTGATATGACCATTGATGTACCTGATTGATTGATTGGTGGTTGCTTTAGGCCGTGTCGGCAGCATAGCCCATATTCAAGGCGAGATTGATGTAGCTAGAACCTAAAACCTCAACAAAGAGGAGTTTGACTATATTTTAGGCGGTAGTTTGTTAGTTGAAGTTTATGTCCTAGCAATATCTAGGATCATATCAGTAGAGGAACCGACTTGTGAGCGTGAGCACTCATGGCGGATTTATAGTGCTGCCCTACTAAGAGACCGGGCCATCAGTAGCATGACCAGATATCATCCCACTCAGTGACACCATCATGATTGCTGGCCTATCCTAGTAATGTCGAGTGGCGGCCTAGGTAGTGACAAGTATCACTTTTTTGAGTCATTGGTTTGACTCGGTCAGGTTTTGAACCCACGGCCGCCTGTATGGAATATCCAGCGAGCGCTTTTACTGGTTCGGCCATCATGTCCATGCCATATATCCAGTACATAACCTGTGTTACTATAACTTAGAAGGGCTTCCGAACTTAGAATGCCACATTATACGTATAGACATCACAGAGATATACGAAAGCCAGTATCCATGAGAGTCTTGTGAGTAGTGCTGGGTGTATCGCTGTGTGTGTGGTTCATAGTGGAGTGTTGCTATGGCTCACATTGCTATCATCATTACTATCGATCACATTACTATCATGTTATTAAATGGACCAAGTGAAATACACCAACTGAGCAATTTGTCAGGACTGCAAAAGAAACAAAAGAAAAACGGAAATATCTTATCCTTGATCAATGCGCCTCCAGTTCTGATTCCGGCAATTTGATTCGGTGTTGTCCAATCGCATAAGTTCTTTTTCATTTGGAAAATTGGCCGACAGAGCGTAGTCTTAATGGAAATGAAAGTCAGAATTGAGCCTTCTAATTGGGCCTGCACAGACCACTGGCCAATTCGGTAGTGTCGCAAGTAATCGGAATGAGCTTGGTGCCCAATTGTTTGAAGGATAATCGCGCGGTTTGATTGTTGGTTGTTGGAGTTCTAGGTCCTGACAACATCTAAGGTTATATCAGGACGGCTACCAAATTGTGACAGCGCGCACTCATGGTGACTTTATAGTGCTGCCCCATTGGGAGACCAGACCGCCAGCCATTAAAGCAATATGTAATGCCCCTATAAGCATAATGTTCTGAGGAACATATAGTCTTTCCTTTTGCTTTGATAAAATGTTCCCTTTATAGTCATGAATCACTAACTGCAGCCACAATCATTATATATATATATATATATATACATATATATACTGATGTCGTGCTGTGTTGATCTCGTCAGCTACTGTCATATCTACTGTATAAATGGTTGTAGTTGCCCAAGCCTGGAAGACCAATGTTTCGACAGTGGGAACATGCCTACTATGCTTAAATGAATACAATTGTATTACCAAGAACAAGATTGCCATCTCCAGACTTCATTTGCACAGTCATCTGTGGCCCGGGGCCGGGGCCGGGGCCGGGGCCGGGGCCGGGGCCGGGGCCGGGGCCGGGGCCGGGACCGGAGCCGGGACCGGGACCCGGAATGAAGGCGAAGTATGGGAAGAGATGTAATGGATGAGGCCGGGGGAGGGGCCGTGGGTGAGGACGCGACCGGAAGAGGTGACGGTGCCGTGGCCGGGATCTGGGCAGGGAAGGAGCCGGGAACAGAGCCGAAGCAGTGGCATGAGTCGGAGCGGGGACTAGACCCAGGGACGGGGAGTGCGACAGTAAATGAGCTGGGAAAAGACGGTAGGAGACGTGGATGGGGACGGGGGACAGGGACGGTGTCGGGGTCGGGGAGAGGGATGGGGTACGGGGAATGTGGGACGGGGGACAGGGGATGGGGGACGGCGGACTGAGCAGTGTACGGCGCCGAGGCCGGGAGTCGGTAGCCGAGGACAGGGCAATAGATGGGCCGAGGATGGGGCAATAGATGGGCCGAGAATGGGGCAATAGATGGGCCCAGGACGGAGAGATAGATGGTCCCAGGACGGGGCAATATACGGGCCTAGTATGGGGCAATATCTGGGTCGAAGACGGGGAAATAGATGGGCCGAAGACGGGGCAATAGATGTGCTGAAGAAGGGGCAATAGGTATAACCAGAACGGGGCAATAAATTTACCGAGGGCGGGACAATAGATGAACCGATTACGGGGCAACAGATGGGGCGAGGACGGAACAAAGGATGGACCGAGGACGGGTAATAGATGGGCCGAGGACGGTGATATAGAGGAACCGATGACGGGGCAATAGATGGGCCGAGGACGGTTGTATAGAGGAACCAAGGACGGGGCAATAGATGGGCCGAGGAAGAGGCAATAAATGGGCTGAGGCCGGGTGCGGGGTCGAGGACACGGCCGGGGGCAGTTGAAGGGGCTGGCTGTGGCCGGGATCGAGGCCGGTCTGGGGCGTGAAATGGGCCTGGACCGGGGGCCGCTCGTCCGGGCATTAAAGGAGGGCCAAGCAGGTTAAATGACCGCCCGGCGCCGGGGTCCGTCCGTTGTCAGGGTGACGGTGATGGACGACCTCATTAAATGGCCATCAGCACAGTGCCGCCCGGCCAACCTGCCCTGGAGTACTGGAGTGGCCGGGCCGCGCGTGCGCACACCACCGCAGGGCCACTGTAGTATGCGTGCGCACCTTCCTGCCTCCCCAGTGCCATCCTCCGCACTCACCTCTCGCTACCCGGCCCGGCGTCACGTCATGCCGGTCAGGTGCCTCCCAACCAACACCAGCCCAGGTCCACCCTATCCCCACACACCTCCACCCACACCTCCACTATCTACTCCCACCAGCCCCCTCTTCCGCCACCCCCCCCCCCTTCTCCCCGCCGCCTCCCCCGCCGCCCACCCGGCCCACCCAGCCCCACCCCGCCACCGGTCCACCCGCGCCGCCACCTCCCCCCGCCCCGTCCGTGCCGCCTCCCACCGCCATCACTCAGCCCCCGCACTCCCGACACCCTCCCCCACTTCTACCCCGTCGCCGCCTCCACTCATGCCGCCGACACCCCCGCCCTTCCCGCCGCCGCTTCCCCCACCCCGTGTCGCCGCCCTACCTCCGTCCGTCTCCTCCCGCTCTACACCCCTCTCACCCCGCTGCTTCCCACCGTTTCCCACCGGCCGACCAGCCGGCACGCCCCGCTTAAATCAGGTTCTCTGCCGCCCGGCCGGCCTGCCTTCGCGGATCGGTGCGAATGGACCGTCGCCTTGTCACGACGCCACTAATGGACCGGCCCGAGGCCGCACGGGCCGCCGAGCCTGCCGGGCCAGGCAGCCGCTTTGAGTCGCGGTCAATCGGACAATATACGGGCATCTGCCGGGCTTCTCCCCGCGGTGTGCCGACAATACCCGCCCCACACCCCGACCCTCAAGTCGGCCAGCTCTGAGGAGCGAATTCATTAGTTAACAAAACAATATTTAAAAAGCGGAAAAGAAGCAAGCTTCCCCTACAGCATATAGCCTTTGGGGAGATGGTGATATTGATTTTGTATAATAGTCTTGGTTTTTGCGGATCGGGGCTTGGGTAGGTATGTAGGTGGGCGGTTAGGTGCATAGGTAGGTATTTAGGTGGGTCGTTAGGTGTATAGGTAGGTATGTAGGTGGGCGGTTAGGTGCATAGGTAGGTATGTAGGCAAACGTGTAGGTAGGTAGATCATCATCATCATGCTGTCAGTCGCGATGCGACAAAGACTGCTTTCATTACTTGACTGCCGCTCTCCATTTAGCTCTCTGCTGTGAGAGTTGCATCCATGAGTCAGTCTTAATGTCTCTCCGCTTGTGGTTTCTCTTGATGGTATCCTTGAACCGAAGACGAGGGTGGCCTCTCTTTCTGTAACCAGAAGACATTTGAGAATAGAGAATCTGCTTTGGTAGCCTGTCTGATGACATCCTCATGAGGTGTCCAGTCCACTGGAGGTAGGTAGGTAGTTGTGCAGTAAATGGATGAATAAGGGTCGATAGGAGGTGCTAAGTCGTGACTGGGTTTTATGGTTTTTTTAATGTCTTTTTTTGTAGTTTACCATAGAGGAGATTTTCCTTTTAATGGATACCAGGGCTAAATGAACAAAGCCTATTTGGAAGACCTGGACCATTAGACTGGTGTATTTAGGTAGGGAGGTAATGGCGCAGTATATGTATGGATAAATTTCAATAGATAGTAATAAGTTGCAACTGGTTTCTTTTCTTTCACCATACGGGAGATGTTTTAAATTGTTAATGGATACCAGAGCTAAATGAACAAAGCCTTTCTGGAAGGTGCGGGCCACTGGACTGGTGTGTGTATGTAGGTAGGTAGTTGTGCAGTAGATGGATGAATAGAAGTCGATAAATGGTAGTAAGTCGTGACTAGTTTCTTGTCAACGTATTGGACATTTTCTTTTTTAATGGATACCAGAGATAAATGAAGAAAGCCTATTTGGACCACACGGACCACTGGACTAGAGTGTGTAATTGTGTCCGCTCCATCCTCCATCAGTCAACCCGGTGGGCAGTTTAAAAGGGTACCCGATTGAAAACGGGGCTTTTCGCGACGCGCATACGATTGCATTTCTGCCTGATTGAGATTCTACCCATGAATAATAATGTGTCAATCGCTTGTTAACTTGTTAGTGCAGAGGATAATATATATTATCAAGCCTAAAATACTCACTACAATGATTGTTGAAGGAATCCTTACTTGAGCTCCTCAACAGACAGAAGCAAGCCAGAAATTCCGACAATATTTCAGGCTTGCCATTCGACTTTGACACATGCGCATTGCAAAGTGCCCTGTTTTGAACGGGGACCCTTTCAAACTGTGACACTGGCAACGCTGGTTGGCAGACCTGGCGCACATGACCCGGGTGTCGTAAAAGTTCTGTCACCTGCACCACACATTTAGGCCACTGTCAATCTGAACAATACCCACCATGCCACAGAGCCTGATTCCAACACTAGATTCTGTCATTTATCAAATTAACTATTTAAAAAAAGATTTCTTTGGAAACATTGATTTGTTATTATCGACCCCGAACTACCTCGACTCCTGCTCATTACCATATATTGAGTTTGAATCCTATTTTCATACAGAATATGCCATGGATATCGATTTTTGACTGAATAGCCACTAGTGAAACTTATTATCAAAAGAATAAACTAGACCTTTGTTTGCCATGGAGTATGGAATATGTACAATGAGCTTCTACCCAGAACTGTATGTCTTGTCATTGAAATCAAAAGGCACAGTAGTCGTGAAAGATATTTCTCACAGAGCATATTGCAAAATGATCTGCTCCCCACAACATTAGGTAATTAGTTATGCCACTGCCGTGAGAGGACATGTTGGAGATGGAAATCCCCGTCAATATATTTATCCCCACAGCATCATCATCATCATGCTGGCGGTTGCAATGCGACAAGACAGCTTTTATTTCTGAACTGCTGCTATTTTGTGTGGTTGTGCATTTCATCAAAGCTAATTGCAAAGTGTTGAAGTGCTGCTGGCTTTTGCAAGTTACTAGCAGCTCACACTCGGGGAGCAAATAGAGGTCTCACACCAGCAAGAACACATCAAGACAGGTGCAAACTATTTGTCCCTGCAGTGGCTGGCCGGGAGATGTTGGGAGTTCCATTCATCACCACCCTTAATGCTGCCATGGAAGCATGGTTTTCTGTTAGGGTTTGCTCTCTTAGTCTTTGGTTTTATCAAGAACCTATACCACAAGATAGTGGTTTATAACTTTGCAAGGCAGGGGCGTCAAACTCCCTGAGTTATTTTAGCAGATAGGTACTGCAATACCCACATACCCAAAGCATCCCCAGAGCAGGTAAGTCACTATCTATAACATTGTTGTCAATGGTTGCAATGTCGGTCATTTTGTAGAAATGACAGAGCAGCCTTCTCCTCTGCCAATGTCACTAGCTTAACTGGAGGGGATGTAATACATGAAGAGAGTGGTGGTGAAATTCCAGAAGAAAAATACAACATGGTTGTCTTTTTTTAAAGAGCTTGAATCCTGTTCCGATATGAGTATCTGTATATAATCAAGTATTTTATTATTTTTCTTAGCATTCAAATGGAGATATAGCATGTGAAATCATAGGCAGTCAGGGAAACGACCCGACTTGAGTAGTTCCAGATTCTGCGGATAGATGTCACTAGCTTAACTGGCGGGTCTATTGGCCAGTGGACTTTCACACCTTCTCTTCCCGTAACTTGCCGACCGACTGGCATTTATTCTGCGGCTGGCTTGTGATATGCAAACTTACCACCGACCTGATGTTCCTCATTAGGACTTGACCCAGACACAGTATCTTTAGACTTAATGAGTAATGACTCGTTCCCAGAACTGCTCCCATTCCTCATTGTTTAGCGAAATCAATCAGTTACTCCCCCCTGCCATCAGAGAGCATCTTAATTGTGGAAATCCTCTATAGCTGCACATTCTCAACAGGATATTTTTCACAGGGCAAACTGCACAGTGACGCGTTATCCATAGCGTTGCTTATCTCTAGTGCCAACAGAAGGCAGATCGGTGGTGGAAATCCTCTATACTATATTTTGTACTGCGGTTATTGTGAGCTTTTGACCTGCTACTTATAACATTATTTCTTCCCAAGCACCTGTGATTACACTATTTAAAAAAAGGAAGACAATAATGGTTTTTATACCTATTAATTATATAGGCATTACCCTTTATCGTTGGTTTGCACATGAGTACAACAGATATTGTCACCATTGGTTATAATTGGGGTATTGGTTGTGATGCTGGGACTGGTAGTGCTAGTGGTGCTGGTGTAGGTAGTAGTGCAAATGGTGCTGTTGCTGGTAGTAGTAGTGCTAGTGGTGATGTTGCTGGTAGTAGTAGCGCTAGTGGTGATGTTGCTGGTAGTAGTAGTGCTAGTGGTGATGTTGCTGGAAGTAGTAGTGCTAGTAGTGCTGGTGCTGGTAGTAGTAGTGCTAATGGTGTTGTTGCAGGTAGCAGTAGTGCTAAAGGTGCTGGTGTAGGTACTAGTAGTGAAAATGGTCTTGTTGCTGGTAGTAGTAGTGTTAGTGGTGCTGGTGTAGGTAGTAGTAGTGCAAATAGTGTTGTTGCCGGTAGTAGTAATGCTAGTGGTGTTGTTGCTGGTAGTAGTAGTGCTAGTGGTGATGGTGCTGGTAGTAGTAGTGCTAATGGTGCTGGTGCTCGTGGTCCTGGTGATGATGATAGTGGTGATGCCAGTGATAGTAATATTAGTGGTAGATAGGTAGGTATGGGTAGAGTTGTGGTGCTGGGATCGTGGTTGTAGTAGTGGGGGTGATAGTAGTGGGGGTGATGGTGATAGGGATGGTGATATTGGTGGTGTTGGTAGTAGTAGTAGTAATGATACTAGGAGTGGTGGTGGTAGTGATAGTGATAGTGGTGGTGGTAGTGATAGTGGCAGTGGTGCTGGTAATGGTAGTGATAGTGGTGGTGATAGTAGTGGTGATGTGGATAGTACTGCTGATAGTGGTAGTGGTAATGGTGGTGATAGTGATAGTGGTGGTGGTGATAGTAGTCGTGATGGTGATAGTACTGCTGATAGTGGTAGTGGTAATGGTGGTGGTAGTGATAGTGGTGGTGGTGATAGTAGTGGTGATGGTGATAGTACTACTGATAGTGGTAGTGGTAATGGTGGTGATAGTGATAGTGGTGGTGGTGATAGTAGTGGTGATGGTGATAGTACTGCTGATAGTGGCAGTGGTAATGGTGGTGGTAGTGATAGTGGTGGTGGTGATAGTAGTAGTGATGTGGATAGTACTGCTGATAGTGCAGTGGTAATGGGGGTGGTAGTGATAGTGCTGGTAGAAAATGCTGGTATTAGTAGTTTGGGATCTTAAGCTAGTCTAATGGGTGTTGGAACTAGGAAAGAGGAATTGAGACTTGAGTGATGGAGGAGTGGAGGTGTGTGTCTGTAGGCGGGGGTGGAGTGGTGTACGATGTCTGTTTGGGAGAGGCTGGAGATGTGCAGGGAATTCATGGGGCATGTGGGTGGTAGGCGGGTGATGATCGGGGTGGTGGTGGTGGGTGTACGCTGTCTGTTTGGGAGAGGCTGAAGATGTGTAGTGGATGCATGGGGCATGTGTGTGCTAGTGGGGTTGGGGAGATAAGGGTGGGGGTGTACGCTGTCTGTTCGGGAGAGGCTGGAGGTGTTAGTGGATTCCTGGGGCATCTGTGTGCTAGTTGGGGTGGGGGTGGCCGTGGGGTGCGGTGGGGGATAAGGATGGGGGTGTACGCTGTCGTTCGGGAGAGGCTAGAGGCGTGTAGTGATCCCTGGGCATCTGTATGCTAGTGGGGATGGGGGGTGGCGGTGGGTGCGGGTGGGGGGATAAGGGTGGGGGTGTACGCTGTCTGTTTCGGGAGAGCTAGTTGAGGTGTGGTTTTGTTTCCAATAGGTAGTGGACGTGGGGGTGGGGGGATAAGGGTGGGGGTGTACGCTGTCTGTTCGGGAGAGGCTGGAGGTGTGTAGTGGATTCATGGGGCAGGTGTGTGGTAGGGGGGTGGGGTGGGGGTGCTGGTGGGGGATAAGGGTGGGGCTGTATGCTGTCTGTTCGGTAGAGGCTGGAGGTGTGTAGTAGATTCATGGGGCATGTGTGTGGTAGGGGTGTTGGGAGTGGAGGGGGTGGATACACTCTGTGTGGCTATGTAGACCGGACCTGATTTAGCGAAAAGACTGTGCGCGGTCGTACATGCCACACAGGGATGGACTGGGTTTGATGTGTAGGGTACAGGGCAGATGTCTGTGAGCGATAGCACTGGATGGAGATGTGGCTAGGTGGGACAGGGGAGAGGTGGGGGTGTGAAATGAGGTGGGGTGCAATAGACTGGTAGTATTCCGCTCTGGTTTGTGGTATGTGATCCCCGTAATATACGGATTTATGTCTGCTGGGGGTTGTATGTACTGGTGGTGGTGGGTGATGATGATGGTGGTGGTGCTAGTGGTGGTGGTAGTCGTGGTGTTGGTTGACCTGTTGCGGGTAGTGGTGCTGGTAGTGGTGATACTAGTGGTTGCAGTGTTGTAGGTGTTTGTGGTGATGCTGTGACTAATATTGGTGGTAGTGGTGCTGGTATAGATAGTGTTGGCAGTGGTGGTAGTAGTGGTTGTGGTGATGGTAGTGGTGCTGATGATGGTAGGTGGTGGTGGTGCTGGTGGTGATGTTGCTATTGCTAGTGTTGGTAGTGGGAATGGACGTAGTAGTGGTGTTAGTAGTGTTGGTGGTGGTTGTGCTGCTGGTGATGGTAGTGGTGTTAATATTAATAGTGGTGATGGTGCTGGTGGTAGTGGTGGTGGTGATAGTAGTTGTAGTGATGCTGGTATTTATAGTGGTGGTGATGGGAGTAGTGGTGGTGGTAGTAGTGCTGGTGGTTACTGTGTTCCTGGTGCTGGTCGTGCTGTTGACATTAATCGTGGTGATGGTGGTGGTGGTAGAGGTGGTGTTACTAGTGCTGGTTGTGCTGCTGGTGATGGTAGTGGTGTTAATATTAATAGTGGTGAAGGTGGTGGTGGTAGTGGTGGTGGTGATAGTATTGCTGATAGTACTGGTAGTGATGCTGGTATTCATACTGCTTGTGGTGGTAGTAGTGGTGGTGGTAGTGTTGCTGGTGATGGTAGTGGTGTTAATATTAATAGTGCTGATGGTGGTGGTCGTGGTGGTGGTGATAGTAGGGTGCTAGTACTGGTAGTGATGCTGGTATTTATAGTGGTGGTGGTGGTAGTGGTGGTGGTGGTTGTGTTGCTGGAGCTGGTCGTGGTGCTGATATTAATGGTGGGGGTGGTAGTGGTGGCGCTGATACTGACAGTGGGGTTGGTGCTGGTGGATAAATTTCCTAGATTGCCGGCATGGGGGGGACAGAATTAATCAGTCCATGAGACAACGTCGCCCACAGAGTCTGAACGCCTCCAACATTACTTGTGTGTATGCTACACACTAAAGGCAAAGAATTCCCAACATTCCAATGAATGCTCATTCTCCTCGTTGACAAAAAGCAATGATCTATATGTGCAGTTGTCACCAGATTTGGAGGATAACTGAATCATAGTCATTAGAAAATTGATGTAGTACTTTGTTTTCAGGAAATAATAAACAAAAAACCTCGAGAAATATAGGAATGTGAGAATCAAAAGTGGTTACTAGTTATTTGGAGCGAGCAGAACAAGTAAATAACAACGCAGGAGAATTACATACATGAATAATATTTGCATACATACTTTATAAATCACATAAGAGCGCTTCTATTCATGGGGTATCAGTTATATGTTTGCAATGATCGATCATGATTGACAGGTTAGAGAAACTGAAGCATCCACAACTTATACTCTTAATAGATTATTAAAGTTTTAGGATATTCCATTAAATGTATACACTGCAAGGAACCATTCAGAACGAGGAGGGAAAGGGAAATGTGGGCATCCATTCCACATCACAATGGCAAAGGTTTGAAGAATTACATAATTTAAGTAATTTAAAGAGGAGGGAAATTGATTTGTATTGACTCTCTGGAACTCGTTTCGAACTCAGAGATGCTGAGGCCCCAAACCCCATATATATAAGCAGGATTGGGAAGAAAACATGTACATTCATGACAAATTAATTAACTAATAAGAAACAATGCACACAACTTAATGACACTGAGTCAACCATCATGACAATTAAAACTGGAGTTCCACAGGGTTCAACCCTGGGCCCCCTTCTCTTTTTAATCTTTATAAATGATCTACCCCAAGTATCAGAGGATGTGACAGTCACATTATTTGCAGATGATGCAGCACTCACATTACATAATAAAGATTTCCAAATAGCAACGGATCAGGTTCGGACAGTGCTGAACTGGGTTAACCTGTGGTGCAGTGAAAACAAACTATCCCTTAACACCAATAAAACTGAGTTTGTCATTTATGGCACCAAAGCAAGGAAGGCAAGAGCACAACCCGTATTGGCGGAAACCAAATTAAGGAGGCAAGTGCCTACAAGTACTTAGGAACAGTGTTTGATTCTACCTTAAATGGGAATGAACAGCTGGCTAGACTAACTCAATCATTGGCACTAAAAATGACTACAATCAGGAAGATGCGGAGCTTCCTAAGTGAAAAACACTGCCCTACTGCTATATAAATCAACAGTTCTACCAATAATAGAATATAATGATATAATTTATGGATTGCTCACCAAGCAGCAACTGACTAAGCTACAAAGGATCCAAAATCATGCATTACGAACAATTTATTGGGGCAAAACACTAAGTGTAAAGGAAATGCATGACAAAGCAAACCTAGATTACCTAATGGTTAGAAGAGATTTACATCTCCTATCACTTATGTACAGAAGAGCAAGAGAGACCCAATATATACACAACACAAAAAGGAATACTAGATGGGCTGATTCTACTCTATTCAGAGTCCCCAAGCCTTCCACAAACAAACTAATTAAAACACCAATTTACAAAGGCAGCATAATGTGGAACAACCTACCAGCCAGAACCAGGGCAGCGTCCTCTTACCTAGAATTTAAAAACTCACTAAGAGTACATCGGATTCGGCTGGCCCTTATGCACTAGAGTTCCATGGCTTCACCATACCGTAAGTGGCAGACCACCGAACGCTCGGCTTCGGTTCTATCCCCCCCCCCCTTTTTTGATTTGTTGCTGTTCCTCTGTTATTTCCAGTCAACCATATACAGTGACAGAGACAGCCCAAATAAAAATGAAAAATTTAAGACCTAAATGCACTGCTTCACTGGTCACAGCTAGTCCAGTGTATTATTGACAACCCTACCCCAACAACATAATTCATAAACTCACATAACTAATTACACTAGAGTTACACTAGAATATCTCTAACAAACTGACATTTATATTGCCTAAATGCAACTGAACATTAAAACTTACTACAACTTTACCAACTGAATACAAAAGATAACTTCTGCATACATTCTAAATACTAGGTAAATACTCACATTGATCTGACTAATATTGATCTAATTATATGACACTACTGTTACCATATTACTATGGAACCTTTGGGTTACAGAATTTCATTGTGTTACATGCTGCAAATTGTGTATTCAACAGTTATTGTATACCATATTCTATATACCTTTTGTGTAAATAACCCTGAATTGAAAAATGGCTGGAAGACCAGTGCTTCGCCACTGACAAAAGACTTCTTCAGCAAAATAAACATATTTACCCCAAACAAAAAAATATATGAGATCACACGGTATCTCTCTGTCTCTCTCTCTCTTTATATATATATATATATGATTATATACAAATATTAGGTCTTTGTGAGATGTTCCACGTTGCATACAGGAAAACCTCATTCGCAATATGTCATTATGTGTTATTTTCCACAATGATAATGGAACATTCAACTCTATTGCTGTCAGGGTTATGTGGTTTCTGGGACATTACACATATACATATACATATATATGTTCATACTGTACGCTAAATGCCTGCTGTATGGTAAATGCAATATACACACCATTGTCTAGTCTGATATAAATCTGTGGTAGCTGTGTCCTATAACCTTAATAGTGCGAAGATGATTTGATTTTGATTTATTGCACCAATGTAATATTGCTTTCATTATTTATTACAAATAACACATTTGTGTTAATCTATTTTAGATCGAATTGAATTGAAAGAATCAGGGACTGTTTCTCTTAACATTTCTGGGTTAATATTTTAAAAAGAATTAATTTCTTTTTTTTTAGGGGTGGGGGTTGATGTTGTCCCAACTGGTCTTAATTGAAAGTAGTACTAATTTCAAATAATGTGGAACCAGACGGGATGGCCGAATGAGTTAGAGCGTCCGTTTCCCGTGCTGGTAGATCGTGGGGTCGTGGGTTCGAGTCCCGGTCGAGTCAAACCAATGACTTTAAAATTGAAACTTGTCGCTTCCTAGCCAGGCGCTCGGCATTATTAGGATAGGGCAAGGACTGGTGTGCTCAGTGTCAGGATAATGTGACTGAGTGGGATACCAGGTCATGGTGCCGGCGGCCTGGTTTCCCAGTGGGACAGCACTATAAAGTCGCCAGGAGTGCGCACTGTCACAAGTCGGTACCCGTCCTGATATGACCTTAGATGTTGCTAGGACGTAAAACAACAACAAACAAACAATCAAATAATGTGAGTACCATTAGGGGAGATCGATTGACTACCGCCTACGAGACCAAAAAGGACCACGTTCAGCATTTGGTGGTGTAAAACAAGACTGCATGTTGGTCTGATAGCTAAGTTTCAAATTGTGGCAATAGTAGGACAAAAATCGACAGGACAATTGCCGTCTAGATTTAGGCTGTCACAGTTTATAAGTTAGGATTTAGATATTAATAATATCCCGCTTCACTCGCGATTTATATTTGGACAATTCTGGTGAAGATTCCGTGAATCAAATCCAGATTTGTAAATTGGAAAAGGGGGCAGCGTGTAGTGGTTTCTTAAAGCTGCATAGTCCGATAAAAACCTCAAATTTTCACCCCAAAAAATAATTTTCTAGATTTGATCCTACATATTTAACTTAGATACTGTTGCACTTACTAATCATTTGTTGTAACATAGAAGGGAATACTGAGTCAATTTAATATAACCTCTTACTGCGGAAGCCTATGGTGTCAGAGTTTTGGCATGCTTACCAAGATGAATTTAGCATGTTTTAACTTCAAATATCTCCAAATTTAGCCATTTAAAATACAAATCACTTCAAGCAAACTAAAGTAGAGTATAACGATACAAATAATGTATTTCAGAAACTCAAAAACCATCGGATTATGCAACCTTAAAGTCCAAGTCCCAGCAATATTGTGTAATCAGATTTAAATTGCCTTCTAGATCCTCATTCTGGACCTGTCCTGCCTTACATTAGATTGTTGTTGGAATGATGAAGTGATGGGGCTTGGATTGAAGTGATGGGACTCTGATATGCAGGGTAATACAATTATTATAAGCATATTTTTCAAGCCTAGTGAATGCATTGATCAACCAAACTTGTTCCAGCGCTGAGATTAAATTGAGAGTGTGCAGACGACATTCTTATGAGATTAACCCAGATCTTAAAACGCGGCTTGGTGGGGTGGTAGAATGTTATGCCATTGTTCATGCATTCCATCTAAATAATACGCCCAAATGTTGGATACGAGTTTATTATAACGTGACTATTTTCCATTGTGTGTGCTGAATTCAATTACTGGTAACAATCGAAGCAAATTTCATGTTGTTCGTTGCAAAAGGTGATTTCCTGAAAGAAAATGCTAGTGTAGTAGTCTGCACTGGCTTTTCAGCGAAGGAGTCACATAAATGTGTATGCTTGGTTGGATGTTTGTTGGAGTTTTCCATCCTGAGAACATCTAAGATTATATCAGGACTGCCAGATAAGGTGATTGAATCAGGGACCTTAAGTAGTACACTAGCCCCAGAATGGTAAGAAGTGTGGGTTGGACACAATGGGTGTAATCGATTAATCAACTCGTGTCACCCGAGCCACTTTTTGGTGCATGCGCACATCCTACAGACTATGGTTGAATAATCGAATCCACTTCTCCATGCTCGGGGTTGAATAAATGGTGGCTTAATCCAAAACCCTTTTCTTCATTTTTTAATAACCGATATAACTACAGCAAAATAGGATTTAAAGTATTTTATGATTGCATAGTTTAGTTATATTTCCATTTAAGTAATTTGGGTTATGATCCCCCAAAAGACATGTAGGACTGGTATTGGTAGCTGTTATCCTGCAGGATGGTACCAGCGCAAATGTGACATCATCATTCCTAGCTACCCCCAGCCAGGACGTGGGTTACTGGGGTCAGGCCTTTTTGCACACGACACATGTTTTTGTCAACTACACTGGTGGTGTTCGATTTGAAATACTAACAACTCGGGTGACCCGAGTCGCCTGGGTCGTCTTAATCGAATACGGCCAATATGTCTCTTCTGATGACCCCTATGATATTGGTTGCTTAGATCTTGTACAAGGTACACATATGTTTATTGAATCCAGTTTGTATATGTATATGTAAGCGCATTATCTCTCGGGCCTGAAACTATTTTCTATCTCCACTGACACCTAGAGCATATTGCAGGTTGGAAAGTATTGCACACCCTACTATCATTTAAACATAATTTTGAATTCTTGTTTAAGTATACCACCAGTTATACCTATATAAGTCCACCATTCCCTTCCTTGTGTGGCATCAGATTTATAGAACTACTAACAACAGCAACGAATACTAAAGTCTAGTAGTTCTGGGATCCTAACCTATTAAATTGTAGATCCTAACCTATTAGATCTGAGCTCAAATAACCCCAATCTAAGTGTGATCCTTCATTAAGATACACACAATATTCATATAAGATCTATTGTAAAAATCACGTGACCAACTCGATAATCTATGAATATTTTATTCCGATGTCTGCTCACCAACACCAGTCATCAAGTGTATCAAAACAGTGCGGATATAGAAAGACATTAATCATTGCCTGATCCAATCCTTTTTTCTTTCTCTTTTTTATTCTTCTTATTTATGGTTCCGATTGAGCTTCCATATTATCCAAGGACAATACATGTGGCTGTGCATTGTGGGATTTACACTCTATCTGAACAAAGGTGCCCAGATCCCCATCAGCTATTCACCTGGGTGTGCTCTGACCGGCCTGCCACACATATAAAGAACGTCCCCCCCCACACACACACAACACCTGTAGATGCCCTGAGGGCCAGTCTTTCATCTGCAGCGCCACCACGCGGGACAAATTAACACATGTACTGCACCATACACATCATCACCCATCCACCCACCCACACAAGGTCAGACATTCGCCTATTGTAAGGCCATGCGTCCTGTCCCCTGAATATATCAATATGTTCATTATGAGATGCAATCAGTGGCTATGTGCATCGATCACGTGATGCTAATTCCCCAGGGGTGGGTGGGTGGGGGTGGGGGGCCTTATATATAACGTCACCTAGGGAAGCATTCACGGTGAATGTATGCGGCCACGTGACCATGATGCATCGACACTATGGGGATCTGCATGATTAACTACTGGGATCGACTCTGTATGCCTGCCTCTATTGTACGCGCAATGCCTTTGTCCGATGCATTAGTTCGCTGTGTTATGTAGTTAGTGAATAAACACTAGGTTTTTGTGTTGTTGTTTGTTTTTGTTCTTTTGTGTCTTTGTGTGTGTGCTTTGTTGGCGTACTTTTGTCTGTAATTTTGTCTGTATTTTAGTTTTTGTTGTTGTTGTGTTTTTGTGTTTTTGTTTATTTTTGTGTTTTTGTGTGTTGTGTTTTTGTGTGTGCTTTGTTGTCGTACTTTTGTCTGTAATTTTGTCTGTATTTTTGTTTTGTCTGTGTTTGAATTTGTGTTTTTTTTGTGTTTTGTGTTTTTGTTTGTTTTTGTGTTGTTGTGTGTGTTACTCCATCAATCAATTAATTATTATATTATGTTGATAATTATAATCCACCTTACTTTAGTCTGAAGTTCCTTTAATTTAACTGCCCAACCTTTGAGATATTGGAGTGCAAGTATATCACATTAATGTTGACAACCAGGTAGGCTTTAGTCGTAACAGGTTCTATTCAATTGACTCAATATTCCCAATAAGGCAGAAAAACTGCTTAATAAGTGCATCAGTATCTAACTTAGATATGTAGAATCATGTAAAGATAATTTTTTGGTTTTGAAAATGTGATGCTTTCATCGGATTATGCAACTATAAAAATGAGTCAGTAAGCACTGATATAATCAATACATTGTTTTAATGAGTCCTATCGTTGTCAATGCCTTAATTCAACCACGAAAAATGTTGATTCCTAGTCTATTAACATTGCTTAGAACTAAGACAATACAATAATTATTCAATTTGTGTTATCTTTCAACCTTGAACAAGTGCCACTTTAGGGAACACTATCTTTTATGTATGTTGGTATTCTTAACGTGAAAGGTGAATTAACCCACAACATAATGCTTATCTATATATATATAAGTACCCTTGCGCAGAAATCTATTTAAAAATAGCCTAATTCCATAGAAACCTGTGGAATGAGCACAAGGTTCCCATGGATCTATCCCACGTCATGGCCCTGTCACATTACGACGCTTCTCGCCAGCAAGCCGCCAAAGCATAAAATCACTTTTTTACAGCGAGAAGCATCAAACTTTTCGGCGTAGGGGCCAAAGTTGGATGTATAATACCGTATACACAGCGTATGGCCAACGTATGACCAACGTATGGCTAACGTACCTCCCGGCGATGCGTCGTAATGTGACAGCACCATTATAACAAAATGTTATAAGATCAGAGGGCGGGATATTCAAACAATAAGTAGAAACATAACTTTGGTAAGTGTGTCTTAAGCTTAAAGGTCGGGCTCTGAAACCAAACCAGTTGGTTACCAATTAAAACATTGGCCTGCCTCCAGTCCTTATTTGACGAAGGTGCCTCGGTCACGTGATGCTGTCTCCACTGTTGATGTTCAAAGCCCTGCCATCTTCCGACTTGTTAGGGGACCAGATTACACCATTAGATTGGTAGGTTGGTTGTTGGAGTTGTATGTACTGGCAACATCTAAGGTCATATCAGGACGGGTATTGACTTGTGACAATGCACACTCATGTCAACCTTATAGTGCTGCCCCACTGGGAAATCACACCACTGGCACCATGACCCGATATCCTACTCAATCACATTATCGTGATACTGAGTCAACCAGTCCTTGATTTCTCCTATTAATACTGAGGTCCAGGCTAGGAAGCGACAAGCGTAAATTTTGTAAGTCATTGTTTTGAGTCGACCGGGAATCGAACTCCCGAACTTCCACACGGGAAGCCTGCGCACGATCGATTCTGCCACCACTTCCAGTACACTAGGTAATGACACCATATGGCCAAACATCTAATGAGAAGTTGTTGAATTACTCCTGTCACATTGGAACGTTTTGTGCGGCGTGCCGGCAACGTGGACAATATTTGCTAGCACGCTGGACACGTCCAAGTTTTCGGCGTCTTGGGAGAAAGTTTGACGAAACCGCAGCGCGTGAGTAGCATGTTAATAACGCGCTGCGAACGTGTGTCGACGAACGTGTGTCGACGGCGGTAACAAAAAAAAAAAAAAGTCCGCTTGACCTAGTTTACTCCCGCGTTTGTCGACGCGCGTCAACGTCCCGCCAGCGGGTTCCCAGCATGCCATCAGCGTGTTATCGGCGCGTTGTCGGCACTCCGCCAGCGTTTCTCAGCGCGTTGGATGTGTTGCCGGCGCGCCTGGACGCGTTGGCGGCGGGTCTTGGCGATGTGCCGGCCCTACCCGAATGCCAACGTTAACCGACTTTGATCAACGTCCTGCCAGCGTTCCGCCGGCGGGCCCCCAACGGGTTCGACGTGTTGGCAATGCGTTGGTAGCATGTCCATAATGTCCCTCCAACACGTCTGCGCGCGTCGGTCCGTGCCAAAAGTTTTGTGCAAGCACAAAACAATCAGCGCGACCCGATGCACGCCGACGGCCGCGACGTGTAGATTCACACGTTGCTATGTACCGACGCGCCGGAAACGCACCGGAAACGTACCGGACATGTACCGACGTTTCGACAAAAAAACAAACACGTCGGCACCCGTCGAGCCTCGTTGGGCCGAAACGTTGTAATGTGACAGGGCCATGAATAACGCATTTGGTTCATGAGCTCTGCCTCTTTGGATTGACATTATACAAGTTGGATTTATATTGATAATAAAATATTGAACTTGTAGAGTCCAATGCGCTTCAGTTTCTCCTTTTGTCTCATAGATAAATATGTCAGGTTGACCATTATAATCTAATGAAGCACTTTCATTTTAAATGGCCACCTTTGGAGATATTTGAAGTGCAAACAGGAAAAAATAATTTTGTTATGCAAGTCAAAAACTCTGATACCATAGGTTTCAGCAGGAACATGTGTTATCACATTGACTTAGGACAACCCGTCTATGCAACTACAAATGCCTACTAAATATACCAGTATTTAAGCCAGAGATGAAGAATCAAATCTAGATAAGTGGTTTGGCTTCGAAATTCTGACCATTTCATCAGACTATGCCGCTTTAATTCCCACATTAATTTCCATTATAAAAATGCAATTATAGAGTTATTCAATTATAGAGTTATATTGTTATGTAGACGTTCAGAAAGACATTGATTTAATCAATGATAAGTCGGCATCCAATAATAGAGTAGATTTTAATATAAATATATTGGAATAGTTGACAGACCAAATTCCCGTACCCTGCCATGGACCTTTTCCATGTCTTCCTTTATGACATACTATCTACAATGAGAAACAAATGTGATTCAATGTTGTCCTTATTTTATCTTTCCTTGTAAATAATTTATTTGGGGCATACTAATCATCACCCGTATATATGATTATTTATCTAAGTTAGATAGATTCACCAGTATATTTACTAACAGGTCTACTTCATGCATAGACTAGTACTTAATACTATTTCATTCCGGGCCTTTTAATATGACAGAGTTCATTTACATGGTATCAAAGGTATTTCTTTGAACCAATTCTCATAGTGCTTTTACATCAACATACATTCCATATCTAATAATTGGTTGAATAATATCGATTTTATTTCAGGTTATTTAGGTATCTTATTACACATGTTCATGAGTGTATGAACTGCCACTGTGGAATATAGCATATTATAGCATAATTAATCACTTAGTCAGCAGCATCTGATGATGACAGGGTGTCCTATGGAGAGGCACTAATGCACTAATTAAACTATTGCGATGGATGAACTGGAGGCACCTGCTTGTCTTTGGGTGTCTTTTTGTGTGTGTTTGATTTGTTTAAATCTAGATTGGCGACACAAGTGTATGCGCATTCATGCCTTCAAGGTTGCCACCTTGGGAGGATCTTGGCAACATCCTTAAATGTCACTCCGAAAGAAACTGGATGTCGATTGGCTAGTGAGGAGGTAATCAGGGAATGGTGGTCAATCACCTTCATCATGCCCTCCCCTGCTATTTGTGTGTCACTTGGAGACGGTGTCATCTGTTCGTCATTACAGATTGGATATCAGAATAATGTGACTGAGTGGGATATCCGGTCATGGTGCTGGCGCCTGATTTCCAAGTCGGGCAGCACTATAAAGTCGCCATAAGTGCGCACTGTCACAAGCCGGTACCCGTCCTGGTATGACCTTAGATGTTGCTAGGACGTGAACACAACAAAACAACAACAATCCTCTCTATAAGCTCGATACCAGATCTGACCACATTGAGAATGACAACTTATAAGGGATAGCTTCCCCACCCATAACAGACACCTCAGCCATCATAACATCACGGATTACACTGCAACCGGCCACCTTAATTCATAATACTGTCGTGGGGGTGATGAAAATGGGAAATATTGTGCCTAGAGCGGGCCTCGAACCCACATCTCTTTGCATTCCGGGCCAGTGTGCTAACCAATACACCACCTAGGCTCCCTTATATCACCATACTACCCACACCTACCTGTCTATGTGGTTACTTGCCTGAGAGGTCAGTGCAGACTACTACAATACTGAACATCCTCTGATGGTTATTCTACTAACCTACATTCTTACTTTCCAAATGTACCTTCTTTTTCCGTGAATATACCTCTCTCTGCAGTGTAATGATGATGGATATAAGACCAGTGCCTGCATGCTAAATGTTTGTTGATTTTTGGAGTTTACATCCTGGCAACATCTAAGGTCATATCAGGACGGGTACCCGTTTGTGGCAGTGTGTACTCATGGTGACTTTATAGTGCTTCCCCACTGGAAAATCAGGCTGTCGGCACCATGACTCAACATCCCACTCAGTAATTTTTTTTCCCTGACACTGAGATAACCATATCCTATTAATGTCGAAGATCTGGCTAAGAAGCGACAAGTATCAATTTTATAAGTCATTGGTTTGACTCGACCGGAAACCAAATTCCTGATCTCCCGCGCCCGAGGCCCGCGCTCTACCGATTCGGGCACCCGCCCGGTGCATGCTAAAGAAAGTGTATATTCTGATGAATGAATTGTTTACCAAATAATTTTGATTAAGTGAACAAATATGCCACAATGAATACAGATGTATAACAATGTCAAAAGTGGGGTATTCAGTGTTCTGCAGTCAGTGTGGGGAGGTTCTTATTAAAAACAAGATGGAGTCAGTAATGTGTACAAAACCGTCTTATGTGTAAGTTGGAGCAAAGAGCTAAGACGGCTCACTCAGCCTGTACTGTGTAATCAAAATGATCAAACCCACCACTTGGTGCGCTGGCTGTTCTCTTGGTTAAACAGGTGCTATATTATATGTATGCTGATGATGATGTGTATTTGTTCATAGCAATTTCATATTGATGTGTATTCATACTTACCTATCTCATGTATAATATAATTGTACGTGTTTACATGTGAAACACCAACCAGCAGCTGGGCTGATCAAACCCACCACAAGGTGGCACTGCGAAATTTACATTACCATGGGAGAGATAGGGAGTGAGCCATCTTAGTATTATAGGGTCTTTGGTGTAAGTTGGAGTGACGGTAGAGTGGAGCACATTCAAATGCAATGTGGCACTTTAACTTAAATGTAGTTTCGTATTTGACGCACATTGGATGTATGCATTGACAAGTCTTATCTTGTGTCTGTTAAAGCTGCAAAGTCCGATGAAATATCAAATCTTGAAAACCAAAATAATTATCGAGATTTGATTCTACATATCTAACTTAGATACTGATGCAATTATTAAACATTTATTTCTGCATTGAAAGGAATACTGACTCCATTTAATAGAAGTTTTAGAACTTGTAACTGCACAACTCTATGGTGTCCGAGTTTTGGCAAGCTTGCTGAAACTAATTGTTCATGTTTGCGCTTCAAATATCTCAAAAGTTAACCATTTAAAATAAAAGGAGCTTAACACTAATGTAAAGTAGATACTACTAATCGATCTAATATAGTTATCTCAGAAAAAACATACAGAAATTCAAAACCATCGGACTATGCAACTTTAAATAAACAGTTATGCATTCAGAAATAAATCAATAAAAATAGAGAAGGATTCAAAACTTGTGTTTAATTTTAATAGGGGACTGCCTGAGCCAGTCTGTTCTTCACGCAAACTAAGGGCGTTGCCAATGACTTTATAAAATATGATATTGTTGATAGATGTTGCTAGGACATAGAGCTCCAACAAAGAAACAACAAGCTAACTTGCTGTGCGATATTGGATTAATGGCTGGAAGCAACTTCTGCTAAATCAACAGGTGGCACCATTGTAAATGTACACACTAAAGTGGTGTCTATAGCAATGCCCTTCGTTAAATTTATAGTGCTGCTGATGTTACAAATAAAGGCAACATGTGAGGCGCTGGCATACAGAAGTGGTAATAGATGAGATGATATTAGTGCGTGAATGGCATGGATTGGCCTCTTTTTTTTTTTGTTTTCTTTTTCTTTTTTGGTAAAGTATTTATTGATCTGAATATGACATTTGTCAGCACCAGAGCACTGGTCTTCCAGCCATCTTACTATTGGAATTGACATTCTAAATAATCTAAGTTTGGTCAGTGCTGTATTCATCACAGCACCGATCCTGCAGAATTAAGGGAGTGGCTCCTGCTGTATAATGTACAGCACCAGTCACTGCGGTTCATGCAAAAATGGGGAGCAGCACCTAGTAGAAGATGTATATTATAAGCGTTTGTAAAGCTGTGTATCCATAGACTGTTCCATAGTGGCGTGTTCCCTTGTTCCGTGTTCGCTTGCGACATGCCACACAGACAATGAAGCTGTCTTCTGCTTAGTGGCCGTTCCCATAGGATGCACCCAGGGACTGTATGGCATTGTGCATGGCGCATGTGACGTACTGACGGGGAACATAGAGAATTAGAATGTTCGTTGTCTGTGTGGTGCGTCACAAGGTCACAAGCAAACATGGAAAAACGGAATACACCACAAGGGAATGGTTTATGGATACACTCCCTTAATTATATGTGTGCATGTGTTCCTACCTTAGGTCGTACATCACCCATAGCAGGTGTTTCACAGCCTCAGATAATAAATGATGTGTACCGCAGAACGATGCATGCTAGTCTAGAAGTAATGACCAATGTGGATAACTTACAGCGTCATCAAAGGCCAGTTGCTCTCATACCATGTCTATGTAGTGTGGGAGGTTAAAAATCCCTTGGGTGGGTAAACAAGAAAAAAAAAGTGCTATATAAATACATTATATTAATATTATTAATGGAGTGACGGTAGCGTCTCGTCCACCCAACACTACTATCACCCAAACCACTGATGGCAGCGGCCTGGGCGACTTGGGTTTGGACCCAGGGTTTCAAAGCCACCGCAGGCAGACGCCGAGCTGGCACAAGTACCACCACTATCGCTATCACTCCTGTTGGAAATTCTGAATTCCATAAATATGGTAAGGTGCTTTTGGGTTGGCAGCCCCCAAGGGGGTAATCTTCCAGCCTATACACAAAACTGATTCTCTACAAAGTAAAAGTATCTGAAGAAATGTATAGTTTAATGATAGTGTCAAGATAAACCACAAGTTTGGAAATTACATGGGATGCATACAGATATGTTATCGATATATCTGTTTATAAAGATAATAAAGGTGACGGATCATGCAGGAGTTATAATATAGGTAATGGCATCCTAGAGATATATAAAACTATCTACAAGTATACAATATATGAGTGATAATATATGAGTTAGTCAGATTTAAGGGGCCTGGTCTGGGAAACTCGAGCACAATTGAGGTAGGGCATAATGGTTGAGATGCGAAGGTATGTTATTTATTACAAATGGTTGAGATGCGATTGAATGCTATTTATTTACAGGCGTTTAAATAATCCTTTCCCCTTTCAATTGTTTGATCTGGATCTATCGAAGACTATTTCGAGATTTTCAGCATCTACAGCAGGAGTTGATCTCATAGTAACATGATGTTTGGGAGGGGGGGTGTGCTTTCCCGGTTCGGGGTTCGAATCCTCGCCTAGTCAAATCAATGACTTACAGAATTGATACTTGTCACCACTACATGACATTGCTAGGACATGGCAAGGCCTGGTTAGCTCAGTATCAGGATATTGTGACTGAGTGTGGCCTGGTCTCCCAGTTCTTGAGGATTTATACTGCCTATTACGGATAAGTCTGAATAGACTTGTTTTCACCATTAGACAGTTTGTCGATAGAAAGCCCGAGCCTACACTTTTACCGACCTAAGGGATTTTTAACCTCCCACACCACATAGACAAGGTATGAGAGCAACTGGCCTTCGATGATGCTGTAAGTTAACCACAATGGTGGAAATCCAAATTTGCAGAGTTAGGGTCATGGGCAGCACTATAAAGTCGCCATGAGTGTGCGCACTGTCACAAATCGATGTCCGTCCTGATGTGACCTTAGATGGTACTAGGACGTAAAACCACAGCAAACAACCAGAACCATCTCATAAGTTTTGACTGACGAGTACACATTGATTGATTCTGCAAGGTTTGCTCAGTGAATAAAATGGCGATAACCAGTGAGAGCAGCAGGCATGGCAGGACTTTGCGCAGATACCCAACGGGAAGCAATAATACCAATGGGGAGAGACAGAGACCGAGTGTCTGCACGCAGGATAATTAATATGTTGGCAAGGTCACAGATGCTGCATTGTCACGCAATATTGACTATTTCTATTCTACCTCCCATCATAATGCACCCATCTTATGGTTCTCGTAAAGAAAGGTGCGTTGGTTGTTGGAGTTTTACGTCCTGGCAACATCTAAGGTCATATCAGGACAGCGTAAAGAAAGGACACCCAATGCTCAGGAGACTTCAAATTTGAATATACACTCCTGGGAGTGTATCACTTTTTTTTTTTCTTGAAGATTTATACTGCCTATCATGGATAAATCTGAATAGGCTTGTTTTCATCATTAGACAGTTTGTCGACAGATAGCCCAAGCCTACACTTTTACCCACCCAAGGGATTTTTAACCTCCACATCACGTAGACATGGTATGAGAGCAACTGGCCTTTGATGATGCTGTAAGCTATACATAGCGGTGGAAATCCAAATTGGCAGAAGTGGGGGCATGGGGAATCGAACCACTGACTTTCAGATTAGGTGTCCGACCTAGAAAAAAGTCAGACACTATAACCATTCCGCCACAGAGAACACCACGATCACATTCATAATCCACTAGGATTCATAACTTGTGATACATTTGTTACTGAAACATTGTCGTCACTGGTTATGATACATATGTATAATGAGATACTCATTTTATTTTTGCGTGGCGTGTTTGCTGCAGTTATACTGATTTGTGCTTGAATATAATCATGTTTGTCTTCTGTCGTCAGTAAAGTGTTGTTTGTTTGTTGTTGTTTTATGTCCTAGCAACATCTAAGGTCATACCAGGATGGGTACCAACTTGTGACAGTGCACACTCATGGTGACTTTATAGTGCTGTCCCACTGGGAAACCAGGCCACCAGCACCATGACCTGGTATCCCACTCAGTCACATTATCCTGACACTGAGCACACCAGTTCTTGCCCTGTCTAATAATGCCGAGCGCCTGGCTAGGAAACGACGAGTATCAATTTGTCAGTCATTGGTTTGACTCAAACAGGGTTCGAACCCACGACCCCACGATCTACCAGCATGGGAGACGGATGCTCTAACTCATTCGGCCATCCCGTCTGGTCCGTCAGTAAAGAGAATGTCTCACTAAAAAAACATATGAAGCGATTCATGTGCTACAGATAATTCATCCTAATATAGGATGAACATGCAATATGATCTTTTTTGCCTACCGTGGATTTTGTATTGCATGGATCAGGTACATGCACTAACAATTTTTAGCATTTTATTGCTACATAAGAAGTTATACATTTTGAAAATAAATAAATAAATATATATACATGTATATATAAAAGTATGGAACGTGGTTGAGTAAATATTTTTTGTCACTACTGTTAGGGACGGTTATAGAACATGCACGTTCAAAAGATACAAATTCTCGGGCGCAAGTGACAATGTGCACGCTGGCAGTTAGGTTTTGGGGCGGTGGAGGCGCCACTGGTCGCAGGATGTAAGGAACGGAGCAAATACAATGCGAATAATAATTGGTAATAATGGCTAGTAAATGGATAATGATAATACAAAAAAAATCCCTTCCCCGCCTTTATACTCACACAATGGGTATACATCATATATGTGATGTATAACACATTATGCAAGTATAAATATATGTAAGGGAATATTATTACCTATTATTATTGTTATCCTCCGCAAGATACAACACTTTACCGGTGACGCCATCTCGACGATATCACCTCCCCTGAATGTTGACTAGGCTCAGTCGCAGCGGAGGATTTTTATATAAATATATATATATATGTGTATATATATATATATATATATATATTTAGGAAGTCTTTGCCTGTAAATGAACTAACATGATACGATTTAATCTTCCTACGCCCCGAGGCGATATTCACCGACTGCTTCTTTTAAACAGTTCCAGCAGACAGAACGCCTGACATGAATGTGGTTGTGCATGCGCAGCTGAATACCCGGAACTGGGCCCGTCTGAAGAAACCCGCACGTCTCTGGCCGGTCGGTGGAGAATGGCAGACGACATTTCGCTATGCAGAGGGCGCCACTAGGAAAGTGTCGTCATGTACAGAACGTGGCAGGGGGTGACGTCACCTCTTGCAAGAGAACGGCGCCGGAGCATATAGGAAGGTCACGTAAGTAGATATATATATATATATATACATAATTATACATATATATATATGTATATAGTTATGTACATACATATCTGTACATAATATGTATATGAACATATATGTACATATATATATATATATGCTATATAATTTGTTATGTGAAGTGTTTGTCTGTGTGATATATAATTCCGGATCCCAGTACGACCAACAGAAGGCGCTATATTTGATGTATATATATCCATGTCGAACTGCTGAATGTATCGGACACTGCCTATTATGTACCAGTGGCGCCCCCATCGGTCCCCGCCTCATTCACCGACTATTTCCTTGTCACTCGCTGCAGGAAAACAATATATATATATATATATATTTATATATACAGCAAACCCTCTCTAACCGACCACCTCCACACATTGGCCACTCCCCTATATCAATCGCTTTATTTCGGTCCAAGCAATACCATTGTAGGGACATTCTAACTCTCTAAACCGACCACCTCCCTAAATAGCCACTTAAAGTCGGTCATATGTTCGGTCGATTTAGAGAGGTTTTACTCTATACATATATATATATATATATATATATATAATAGTTATATTATTTATCCATATAATAGATTGTGTTAATGGCAAGGTGTGGAACATTTACAAAGAAATCTCTTTGAATCGATCCTCCGGAGTCCACCTGTATTCGTTCTATTTATTGTACTTCGAGCAGGAAGATCACTTCTTTACACAACAAACATCCATCCCCTCTACTTTGATTGCCCGCATCCTATACCCTGTATTATCGCCCACCTTCACTTCCTACCTACTCTTCACGTGCGTCCAAATCACCCACTTCCACTCCCTACATCACATGCTGCTGATTCTACAATTGCCCTCGATTTGCCACATGCAGTGACTTGCTCTGTTGGCTAATAATGATTAATCACGTGATTGTTTTCATGTTTTCATTCGCTCAACCTTCCTCCTTTGTCTTCATATACAGTGGAGGATGTTTACTGGAGTTTGTGTTCCCAGGTGGTCACCTATCTATGTACTCTCCCCATCTCTCCATCTATCCCCATATTTCACTTTCATATATTTCCATCTCTTTCCATCTCTCACCATCTCTTTCCTTCTCTCACCATCTCTCACAATCTCTTCACCTCTCTCTCCATCACACTATATCATTATCCATCTCTTTCCAGCTCTCGTGTCTCTCTCTATCTCTCTCAATCTCTTCCCATCTCTCCCTATCTATCTCCACTTCTCCCCTTCTCTCTCCCACCTCTGCTCAACTCTCTCCATCTCTCTCAATCTCTTCTCCACCTCTCCCCATCAGTAGACTCCCATCTCTCCGCATCTCTCCCCACCTCTTTCCACCTTTCTCCATCTCTCCCCACCTCTCTCCACGCACCCCGTCCATCCTGCTACTCCCCCCCCCCGTCTCCTTCAGGTCCTCCTTCCTGCCTGTACTCAATCAATACGTCATGCCGCAAACTGCCGCCAGGTTCCGGAAATGCCGGTGGAACCTTTCCCATAGTTCCGGTCGGGGACAAGGCTTTCACTAACCATGACTAACGGCCAGTGCCAGACACATGAATAAAGACGAGCAACCCTGCAGTTGTGACCGTTCGCACTGCCCGCCCTTGACTGCGGCTGGGAATCCCGCTGAAGCCGTCTAATAACTCTTCCTTATTTTGTCACTACTTTTCTTTGAACCCCCCCCCCCCAAATAAAAACATACCAAAACAAACCCCAAACCCTAGAGATAACACAGACACTCTAAACCACCACACCCGAAATGTGATAAGGTGCTTTTACAACTAAAGCAGGAATATTGTATATTTCATAATAAACATGTAACATTTTTATATATTAACGTTACATAGTCCCCGTCCTGACATGACCTTAGATTTTGCTAGGACTTAAAACAACAAGAAACAAACAAACAAAGATATTCAGATAATTTTGACTTGAGTTGTTGTCTTATGGTTCTAGATAAATATATTTGGTTGATTGGCATAATCTACCTGACTTTAGTTTAAAATGACATTTTAATTGGCCATATTTAGAGATATTTAGAGTACAACCATGCCAAATAAATTCTGGGTAAGCATGTCGAAAGTATGACACCATAGGCTTCTGCAGTAACTTGTTATATTAAATTAACCCAGTATGTATTACCTTCTATGCAGGAAAACTTGATAAATAAATGGACCGGTATCCGCATTAGATATGTAGAATACAATCTAGATAATTCCTTCTATGCATGAACACATGATTAATAAATGGACCGGTATCCACATTATATATGTAGAATACAATCTAGATAATTCCTTCTATGCATGAACACATGATTAATACATGGACCGGTATCCACATTATATATGTAGAATACAATCTAGATAATTCCTTCTATGCATGAACACATGATTAATAAATGGACCGGTATCCACATTAGATATGTAGAATACAATCTAGATAATTCCTTCTATGCATGAACACATGATTAATACATGGACCGGTATCCACATTATATATGTAGAATACAATCTAGATAATTCCTTCTATGCATGAACACATGATTAATAAATGGACCGGTATCCACATTAGATATGTAGAATACAATCTAGATAATTCCTTCTATGCATGAACACATGATTAATAAATGGACCGGTATCCACATTATATATGTAGAATACAATCTAGATAATTCCTTCTATGCATGAACACATGATTAATACATGGACCGGTATCCACATTATATATGTAGAATACAATCTAGATAATTCCTTCTATGCATGAACACATGATTAATAAATGGACCGGTATCCACATTATATATGTAGAATACAATCTAGATAATTCCTTCTATGCATGAACACATGATTAATAAATGGACCGGTATCCACATTATATATGTAGAATACAATCTAGATAATTCCTTCTAAGCAGGAGTACATTACTAGTAAATGCACTAGTATCCGGATTAGATATGTAGAATATCATCTAGATAATTCCTTCTATGCAAGAATAAATGGTTAATAAATGCGCCAGTATCCGGATTAGATATGTAGAATACAATCTAGATAATTCCTTCTAAGCAATAATACATGATTAATAAATGCACGAATATCCGGATTAAATATGTGGAATATCATCTAGATAATGCCTTCTATGCAGTAACATATGTTTAATAAATGGGCCAGTATCTGGGTTAGATATGTAGAATATCAGCTAGATAATGCCTTCTATGCAGGAAGACATGGTTACTAAATACACCAGTATCTGGATTAGATGTGTAGAATACAATCTAGATAAGTCCTTCTATGCTGGAACACATGATTAATAAATGCACGAATATCCGGATTAAATATGTGGAATATCATCTAGATAATGCCTTCTATGCAGTAACATATGTTTAATAAATGGGCCAGTATCTGGGTTAGATATGTAGAATATCAGCTAGATAATGCCTTCTATGCAGGAAGACATGGTTACTAAATACACCAGTATCAGGATTAGATGTGTAGAATAAAATGTAGATAATTCCTTCTATGCTGGAACACATGATTAATAAATGCACCAGTACCCGCATTAGATATGTAGAATAAAATCTAGATAATTCTCTTAGTTAAAAGAAATTGATGGCTTCATCTTATGCAGCTATACATAACCCATCTATGTGTAATAAAATGTCCCTATCAGCTTCGGTATTTTCGGACACTTAGCTTCCCCGGCGCTCCACCACCCAGCCTGAGGGTGGCATTATACAGGTGAATGTTTGTGTAAATAAAAGACAGCATTCAATACTGCACGAGATATTGATTGCTGTGCATGGGGGGCCATATGCTGTGTCTTCACCTCTCAATGAATGCTTGCCGACAGACCTTTTAAGAGCTACCCGGCACTGGTGTAAAAGAAGAATATTATCCCCCCAGAAAAAGGTTTCCGCCCCGCCCTTCGCTGCCTCCTCCGGCAATATTATACCAGTGGAAATGGTAGGGGGAAAGGGGAGTACATTTTATAGCGGTATAATATTATCTTTCTTGTATAACAAGACGCAATGGCCGAATGAGTTGATGGTCCGCCTCCCGTTCTGGTAGGTCGTGAGGTTCGAATTCTGGCCAAGTCAAACCAATGACTTAAAAGGTGATGCTTGTCGCTACCTAGCCTGGCGCTCAGCATTATTAGGATAGGGCAAGTAGCGGTGGAATGAGGAAGACCAATTGTCAGCGATTGAAATTTCCTTTGCTTAATGACCAATGATCCAAAGAAACAAAAACATTTCTTGCCTCTGGTTTCCTGGTGAGTAATGTATAACACACACGCCTCCATTCTGCTGCGACAGGTTTTGCTTGTAATCTGCGATGCACATTTCTTTTCTAATTTGTGATGGTAATTTTAAACCGAGAGCAAAGCAGGGTTGCCTTCGCAACTCTCGCACTCTCCATTGCACATATTTGGTGAACTATTAGAATAACCAGGCAAAATTGTGCTGGAGAGCTTTTGATTTAAAGTTGGATAGTCCGATGAAAGCATAACATTTTCTAATCGGAAACATTGAACTAGATTTGATTCTACACATCTAACTTAGATCATCATCATCATCATGCTGTCGGTTGCAATGCGACAAAGACTGCTTTCATTACTTGACTGCCGCTCTCCATTTAGCTCTCTGCTGTTAGAGTTGCATCCATGTGTCGGTCTTAATGTCTCTCAGCTTCAGGTTTCTCTTGATGGTATCCTTGAACCGGAGACAAGGGCACTCTCTCTTTCTGTAACCAGAAGACAGTTGAGAATAGAGGATCTGGTTTGGTAGCCTGTCTGATGACATCCTCATAAGGTGTCCAGTCCACCGGAGATTCTTTTTGATCAGAAGATCTTCCATAGAGGGCAGCCCCGTCCGTTCGAGTATTTCCTTATTTGTCACTTTGTCCTTGCAGGTTAGCCTCATGATTGAACGCAGAAGGCATGCAGCTTTTTCACCTGTCGTCTGTACATTTCATGAAAGCTGCCTGCAAAAGTGTTGAAGTGCTGCTGGCTTTTGCAAGTTACCAGCGGCACTCTCTCAGGGAGCAAATAGAGGTTTCACACCGGCAAGAACATGTCAAGACAGGCGCAAAACTATTTGTCCCTGCAGTGGCTGGTCGGGAGATGTTGGGAGTTCCATACATCAACCGCCCTTAATGCTGCCACAGTGACATGGTTTTCTGTTTAGGGTTTGCTCCCTTAGCCTTCGGTTCTGTCAAGAACCTGTACCACAAGGCAGTGGTTTACAACTCTGCAAGGCAGGGGCATCAAACTGCCTGAGGTATTGCTATACCTGCAATACCTGCATACCTGCATAACTTAGATACTGGTACACTTACTAAGCATTTATTGCTCCGTAGAAGGGCAGACCAAGTCAATTTAATAGAACCTGTTACTGCTGAAGACTATGGTGTCAGAGTTTGTTGGCATGCAAGCCACAATTAATTTGGTTGTTTGCACTTCAAATATCTCGAATAGAGTAAGCCATTCCAAATAAAAGTTACTTCAATGTAAAGTATTAGACATGATAACGATCAACCTAATATATGTATTTCAGACAAAACAAGATAAAACTAAGAACCATCAGACTATGCAACTTTAGTATTAAACACACTACACGGGAGCTACAGTTTCATTCTAGATTTGTATTGTTGGAAGGGTGGAATATAATACTTAGGTATACGTGATTATACAGATATTATATGGGAAGCAGAACATTGTGTTTGCATGTCATGTTCTAGATCTTGGGGGCAGCAGCAGCTTTGTTGGAATGTACCCCATTCTCCCCCTCTTCCCCTCCAGCCTTCACCCCTCCCCCACTCCTCTCCCTTATCCCTCTCCCTCTCCTCCCTCCCCTCACCCCCTCAACCACTCCCCTCTCTCCCCCTCTCATACTCTCCCCCTACCCATCCCTCTCGCCCCAACGCCTCTCCCTCTCCTTCTCTCCCCATCCCCTCTCCTTCTCTCCCCGTCCCCTCTCCCTCTCTCCTCGTCCCCTCTCCCTCTCTCCTCTCCCTCGCCCTCTCCCTTCTCCCCCCCCTCCATCCCTCTCTCTCCCTCCCCTCTCTTTCGCCTTCTCACCCCCCGCTCTTCCCGCCCCCAGCAGGTCTGTTCTGGTTTACTACTTCCGCGGGTGGAGGAGGAATAAGAGGTGGCTGCTTTATACCTACACACTGGATCCAGATGAGCCATGTCATAGGCTGTTTCCACCGAATTACCATATGTGAAGTGTTGTACATCTTCCCACAATGCTCCCGCCTGATTCCACTGTGGACTATAAACCTTCTGCGCTTGAGGTTTTGTCTTTATGAACAGAGCGATTTTATTTGCATTGCGTTGGACTATACCTACCTCCTAGAATTATGGGCAGTGTTATTACTGCTGTTATTACCAGCGTGGTTCGGAATAGACTCTATGCAGCAAGACAAACTAGGGATTTCTTACACTCAGATAGCGCTTATCTCTCGAGGTAAAATGGCAGTCTATTTTCCTCTGTGGGAATTCGAGTGATGACAACTGAAGAAGACATGTATATATTGTACTGTTGGTGCCTTTGTTGTTCGACATATATATTGGGTATGTTTCTTTTTGCTTCGTTAGTTTTTTTAACGATCCCATATGTATGCATGTATATGTATGTATTTATACATACAAAGCAATATCTACCTGTTATCCATTTTTTTGTTTTTTTGTTTTTTTTGTTCAAACTTTGATTCCAGTTGAATAATATATTTTGTCAGCACCAAGGCTCTGGTCTTCCGGCCTCAACAATTATAGTGCATATAAACTATTCATGGATGAGATGATGAGATGGTATGAACAATATAGACAACAGTAGGTTAAAATGAGGCATTACAAATATAGTGGGGATCTTATTTTGCACATGTAGAATAGCCATTTACCATTAGACTATATCAGTGATTTGATGATCATACCTGTGAGGAGACATTAATATAATGGGGCTGACTTGTTGATACAGGTAGTTGTGGATTTTAGATTATGCAAATAATGGTTGAAAATAATGGTTGCAAATAATTTCCAATTAAAGCCGAATAATCTGACAAAACCATCAACTTTACTATACCAACACATATACCGAAGTGTGACTCTGCATATCTAACTGATATATTCATGCTCTTAGTAAAATTTAATATTGCATTGAAGGGAATACTAAGTGAATTTAAGAGAACCGGTTACTGCTAAAGAATGTGGTGTAACGCATTTGAACGTGCATGCCCTAATTAAATGTATATGTGCTTTCATTTCAAATATATCCAAATTTAGCCATTGTATTTATAATAATATAAATCACTTCAAACTAAAGTACGGTAGATTATAACGATCAACATAATATATTTATGTCAAAATATGGCAAAAACTAAAAATCATCAATCAGATATTCCACTTTAAGCCCATCATGTAGTCTGGACTAGTTGCACTGAAGTATATCAATAATATAACATGTGAACGTTTTAAACCATCAATATTCATGATAAGCTACATGTAAACGGTGTCGACCCCGCCCCCATATGACTTCATATGTAGATGCTACACAAAAATCCCTAAATTTCCTAATCATTGAATCTCTACTATCGGCGATGCAGAATTCGTGATAAGATGAATCCTTCTGTCGCAATACGCGGGAAACATTGCTGTAAATGATGACGGACTACTTGTAACCATCAGCCATGCAATGCAGTGGGTAGGAGTCAGGACACCGGTAGGAAGCAGATCAACTGGTCGGGAGTTAATATGGGATGACATTGATCCTGGAAGAGCCATCTCCGCAATCCATGGCTTCTCTATTCAAACAGGGCGTGAACTGGCACCGCCCACATCGATCATCGTAACATGTGCAGCAGTGCCCACCCCAGTGCAAGCATGGAACCAGGGGGATCAGAATAACTACACCGCCCACTACGGCGTATCCATAGTTAGGAGCCGCAGACACGAATTCCTCCCCACACACACCTCCCTGACCAGTGCCTGGGATAAGTAGGTTCAGGTATTTACAGTTGGGCACGGCTTGGGGGAATATGGAGTCGATAAGAAATATTAACCCGAGCGCCTTTTATATTATAGTAGAGCACCTACCATAGCTGCTTACGTCCACACACAACGCGACGAGGACAAGCACGCCCAGCTGAGTCCAGTACGGCGTGGGAGCGACGCCTCGCCGGGGTAGGTCGGGCCGAGGCCGGGGCGA